>JAIGNY010003759.1:622500-695000 GCA_020152595.1 Chiridota heheva
TATTGTTTTACATTTCTTGACAGAATATGATAAAGATATTGGTGTCAAAATCGTTAATCTTAGAGAAACATTTTAACTTACTGAAGTCAAAAAATGCTTTCACATATTTGCAACTAAGACCATAAGTTCTGTCTCATTTGTGTACAAACAGCTGAAATAAGACTACTGTAGTTATGGTGGTCTTCAATTGGTTGAAATCTTCTTTGATTAAAAGTTTGAAGTTCACCTGGGTCAAGTCTCAGACCCCTAGCTTGATTTAAAAAGGGGCAGGGTGCTAGACTTGTTGAGGGGCACATTAATGTGCATGCAAAGCATGGAGTCACAAGGCCCCCTTAAGGCTCAATCCCCTGATGAAGAAACTATGTGATTTTAGCTACAATCATGCATCTCAGAATGAAGCTATTCTGAATAATTTCTTGACAGAATATGATAAAGATATTGGTGTCAACATCGTTAATCTTAGAGAAACATTTTAACTTACTAAAGTCAAACAATGTTTTCACATATTTGCAACGAAGACCATAAGTTCTGTCTCATTTGTGTACAAACGGCTGGAATAAGACTACTGTAGTGGTCTTCGATTGGTTGAAATATCTTCTTTGACTAAAAGTTTGAAGTTCACCTGGGTCAAGTCTCAGACCCCTAGCTTGATTTAAAAAGGGGCAGGGTGCTAGACTTGTTGAGGGGCACATTAATGTGCATGCAAAGCGTGGAGTCACAAGGCCCCCTTAAGGCTCAATCCCCTGATGAAGAAACTCTGTGATTTTAGCTACAATCATGCATCTTAGAATGAAGCTATTCTGAATGATAAGGACCAGTCATTAGCCAAACAGGACAATTGCTGACTATGCTATCATTCTGTGTTCTGTATTCATGTAAGGTATTTTATTTATGAAGCTAGTTTAGATCATTAGGTTTAAAAAACAATTAAATCTATAAAAAAAAATATGTATACAAATTCTCATGAGGGTCAGGGCGGACACCCAGGGGGCAGGGCAGGCCCATGGAGGGGTGGGGCGGGCCGTCCCTTTGAAACAGCAAAGCTAGGGGTCTGAGTCTTATTGTAATGATAATGTCTTTCATTGAAAATTTATTTTTTACTTTTATCTATTGCCCTTTGGTGGTAAATTTCTTTTTAAGTGTAAAACCCATAGAGACGATATTTCTGGTATTTCAGATATATTCATTAGGGAAGTGTGTTGCATTTTAGTTCTTAAATTTGCTTTGAATTTTGTTAAGCAAATTAATTGCTATGGCAATCAAGTTATTCTTAACAATTCTTCTGTTTAAATTGATAACCAACTTTTCTTTCATGATACTTTATATAATGCTAATGCATTTCATGTAAAAAGAGCTTTTAATGCTGACGGCTCACCTGTATCTTTTTGTAGTTTCGTCAGGAGATTTGGTATTACCAACTTTCCTTTCACTTTGTATTTGGGGATTTGATCAGCGGTCCCCCTCTCATAGCGGTCTATTTTCACATGAATGCTGATTCCATTTCCCCAAATTTCATACACTTTGTGCAATACATGTCTACCTCTGAAGTTTCAAAATTTGTTTGTCTTAATTGATCAAAATATTGTTTCTCCCTCTGCAATAAAACAATGGCTTCATAATGATAACTTTCATGAGATTAATTGGACCAATGTTTGCTCTGTACCATTTTTACACAGTAAGGAATAATAAGTTGCAATATTTCTAATTTTGTTTTCTTCACAGAATTATAGGAGACAATAGTTAATTGAAACAGTTACATATTAGCAACAGCTCTCTTTGTACTTTATGTGGCATGCAAAATGAACATTTAGATCTTCTTTTTTGGAGTTGCTTTGATGTTAATGTTTTATTGGAATGAAATTGCTCATTTGTGTTTTTAAAATGGTTTCACTTTTTCACTTAAACTATTTGTTGTTGGTGTATTTGACAAATTATGCCATCCCATCAACTTTTTTATTCTTCATGCAAAATAATTTATTTCAACTTTTAAATTAATGGTATTCTGCCTGACAAAACACGCTTTTATCATAAATTCCAAAGTTGACCTAAAAATTGAGTTATTTTATTTTAGAAAAAAATTATAAGTATTACCATTAAATTTATGGAATAAGTATTACCATTAAATTTATGGAAGGAGTTTTTTTAAAGAAAGAAATCTTTGATTTGGCCATTTTATATAATCATCTGTATACCTACCTACAGAACATGTACCTTCTCTATCCGTGCTATTGTTTTTCTTTGTCCTTCAATTTGTTCTTCCTTCTATAATTACCATTATGGAGGTATATATTATATTGTAATTTTATAAAGGAGTTTTTTTTTTTTCTTTTTTTTTCAGTTCTTCATGTCTATATTATATTACGATATATACAACCTTCAAATTATTACTATACCGTCAATATTCTAATGAAATAGAGCAATTGAAGTTAAGATTTATTCATGTTTATTCTATTTAATCAATGCTACTTTAATTTTTGATAATAATATTACTCTGCTTTACTAATTAGAAGAACATCTGGTAACTTATCCTTTATTTTACATTTTTGTCAAGAGCATTCTCATATTTTTCAACTTTCAAAAACCTATTCTGTTATTATACGTTTCCTTTGTTGTATTATTAATTGATCAATAAATGGAGGAAAAACCAAAAGGTTTTGTGGTTCCGATGATTTTTTTCCTTTCATAAACTGATTGATTTGCATATTTGTTCCATAATACTTATTCATAAGCCACACCCACCATGCAGATCGATAAAAATATTGACAACATTAGCATTTGCACAATAATTACAAACATTGTCATACTGTGGCAAGTATGATGAAAAGATGGTTGCTCGTTTATCCTATTTCAAGAATTTTTCAGTCAGCCATGCCTAATCATTAATATTCATGACATCACTACCACAACATTAGAACATATGTACAAACCATGACCCATCTGAGTACAATATGGCATAAATCCAATATACCATTCATGACATACAGTATGGAGTTTACATCATTTAGCACTTTTACATTAAGCCACACCTATCATGCATATTAATGGTATCTGTTAATAACATATGCATGTACACAATAACCAACAATATTATCATGCCCAATATGACGCAAAACAGACAGAGTTGCTGGCTGCATTTATCACTTTTTCAAAATTTTCACTTTAAGCCATCAACTTATTAATATTCATGAAATCACCATGTATAAAATCATGACAAACATTAGGGTACATCTGCAGATGATGAGCTAATTGTGTACCACACATGATGATTGTGGATGTCATGTGATTGTCAAAATAAGAACATTTCAAGAATTTTATATCAAACCCCGCCTACTAATTATTATGCATGATATCACCACAAAAAAACAAAAACAAAAACAATAGGGCACATCCACATAGCATAAGCTATCTGTGTACCATGGATGAAATGAATCCAATTCATAGTTTGTGAGATATTGTGTTTACAAGCTTTTTGTTTACAAAATCATATTAAGCCCTGCCCACTATGCATATTAATGTCAGTCAACTTCATTATACAATAAACACATACTGTACACACTAAGATAACATCATTATTATAACAAATATGAATCAAAACAAACATGTGACCATTAAAATAAAATTTCAAGATTTTTATATTAAGCCCCGCCTACTTATTAATATGCATAATATCACCACCAAAAACAATAGGGCACATATCTACAGACCATGGGCTATCTGTGTACCAAATATGACATGAATCCAGTTTCTAGATACCATTCTTGAGATACCATGTTTACAAGCTCTTTTCACCAAAATCATATTAAGCCTCGCCCACTATGCATATTAATGAATTTCAAAGATTTTACATTATGAACAAGTACACACCAGCTAACATTATAACTATACCAAATATGAAACAAAACGGACACGTGGTTGCTAAAATATGAAAATTTCAAGATTTTTACATTAAGTCCTACCTACTCATTAATATGCATGACATCACTATCAAAAACAATAGGGCACATCTACGGACCATGGGCTATCTGTGTACTAAATATGTATGAATCCAGTGTACCGTTCTTGAGATATCTCGTTTACGAGCTGGCGGTTACAAACATACACACATCATGACCGCATACTGTAGGTTCCTGATGCTATCGCATCGGAACCAAAAAAAAGAAAAGACTAATGTAGCTGTGACATCACATCCTTGTATTCTTTATACATTCTAGTATAATATTTCACAAAGAGTTTGTGGCTTCACAACCACAAGATATATCAGGAAAGTACTAAAACACAAACTAGTAAGGTATTTATCATTAACAACCTGAAGAAAGTATAAAAAAAATATTTTCAAACAATAAAAAAGTTAAATTAGTTTTCTTTAACAACTGTTAAGAAAGTAAGGAGGATACCAGCCTGTTACACTTTCTACACCAGTTATTTCAACAGAAATGACAACTTTAAAACTTTAAAATATCTCTTAATGGAATAAGGTACTGAAGTAGTTTCTTCACCATTTTTATTTCATATAAAATGAACACGCTTGATCACAGAACTAATCCTTTTATAATATTTAGAAAGAGCATAATTTGATGTACCCAATGTCTTTCAATAACAACCATTTCAACCAAAGAATTTAAGATAAATCCAGAGCTAAAAACATAAATGACATTTCATCTTCTTCTAAAAACATTCAAATGGAGATTTATGATCATCAATCAAACAGAATGCAGGTGACTTGACCTTGAGACCTGCACAAAATCATTCCTCACTCTGGTGTTAGTACAGATCTCATTTAAGGGATTCCCTCTCCACCCTCATCTGCGATACTGCATCAGGCATCTATGATTGATAGGACTTCAATAGGATATCAAAATATCCCTTAACTTCAACTCAAAAGACATTTATCAAAATATTCCCAACCATTTGTAATGATACAGAAATCAATTTCTTTAGAGGCAAGACCAAGGGCTGATAAGGTCAACTACATTTTCACAGCCGAGATGAAAATGTTGTCAAAATACTTGAATGTGTCTTCTCGAGAGACTAGGCAAACTCAAAGCTATAGAGGATTGTTTTCTTGAGGTGATTTTATAATATATCAATGCGTCATTGCTGACACCAACTTTTTTTGATATCGTCATCTTTTTTAATATCTCAATCAAATTATATGACAAATATTAACCTTTGACACAACAAATTCATGATCTTACAACTTCAAAAAAATTCTTACCTTGCCCTTTATTTATTTCAATTTTCTTTTTTTTAAAGATGTCTATAATTGCGAATTAACAAGTCTGACTTTGATGGGATTTTTAAGGGATAGATCATTATTGGTAAACACCTTTTTAAAATTGCTTTTTTACTGTAATCTTTGTATTGTAGTTTTTTCCTTATTTTTCATGCTCTGCAAGTGTACTATATTTTTGTTTTATTGTTCAGAACATTGAGATGTATGTAATATTGATGAGCTTTATATGATCTCTATTATTATCACATAAAACAACACGAGCACTGGATCATGCATGAATACCAAAGTATGAATAATGTTGGGTCACTTTCTCACTAAGTAGCTGTAACATATTCAAAGCTAATATTATAAGAATGCCATAAAGCAACTTCCACTGTCAAAACTCCATCTGATGGAAACTTAAAAATAAAGATCCCCTTTTACCCCCTCCCCCTGATCCCCACACACACACACACACACACACACACACAATGCTAAGCCCATACAACAAGGCATACTGAATGCCTGTTCTATCTGTCAAAAAATAGACCAGATTTAAGTCTACACCAAGGATTTTTTTCTTAATTCTCAAATAACTAAATACAAATTTATAAAATGATCAAGAACTTGTTTCTGTCCATGAATAAGAGTAGAATGATTCTATATTATATCACTATTACCACATCATTTGGATCTGTGTGAAGAAGTTACAGGACTCCACTTTTTCTACTTATATCATTGACAAAGCTGTTATCACCTGCCCACAAAATCTATATCTCAAAGGACCAATGGGTAACCTTTGACACAACCTTTGCCCATTTTAGCCACAACGTCTTCTCCTACCAGCGCACCTAGGGTTTGATTCTACACTCAAATCCCGCAACCTAGGTTTAAATTTCCTTGCCCATTTGACCCGCCATTGATCCTTAACTAAAATTCTACACCTTCACCTTATTTGATCTTCAATTTGTTTCTATTCTTAAGTTAATATCTCTCTGGATTCGCCATAGTACCTACAGCACATAAATCCTTACAAATTGACAAAATAGACATCCAAAGTTTAAAGCAATAGAAAGTTCTCTATATATTTTATGAAATTTGCCAGCAAGTGCTCTATTTCAGGGACAATTGATACATAGCTTCACATCAAGTAGGTGTACCTAGGCACCGACGGATAACATCTATGTTCAGAAATGATAAAATGAAAAAAACTAGTAAGATTCCTTCCCTTGAGCGTAAATCTCAGAGAATTCATAAAGAATTCTGTCATTTCTATGTTCATGGAAAGATGAGAACCTGTAGGCACATTTTGTATGATCTAAAATGCATGAATTGTCCCACAGGAAAAAGAGGCTGGGGCAACTTTGTTTTTGTAATGATTCTTTCCCTCTTGGCTATAGCGACACTGCAACCTTCAAACTTGTCATCTCTGACGAGTATATTCGCCATGAATCCAAGAACTCAAACACATTTTTTATTATATAAAACTAGACTTCAAACATGTACAAAAATAGATATCAATTACAAAAGCAGTCTGTGAAAGAATTATATCTATTCATTTGACCTCAGTTTTTGTCAGTGAAAAAAATAAAAAATTCTTATATGAGAAAATCTGCAGAAAATGAGCTAATTCTGCAGCTGAATGCCTCCTGAAAAAGGTAATGCGTTCAAAACTAGGAGAAGAACAGGAAATATGCTTCTTAGAAAACTGCTCGGGGAATTGTGACAAGTGCTGACATTATGCAACTTTTGTTGCGAGTCAACATGGATGTGTTGAGCGGATCCTTTAATCACTGGAGGCTATGAAGAAGTGCGTGATACCCGTGTTTCAGACTCAAGGACGCCAGGTTCGAAGGGATGCTTGGCATTCTAGGGGGTAAATGTTCCACATTTTTGTAGTGAGCAGGTGTAACAAGGGAAATGGAGACAAAACAGTAGAGAGTCAAGGCTGACAGAGGGCATGTCAGAACGTACAGTACATATATCAATAACTGAATTATTAAATAGTGTTTCAATGAGAAGAAACCGTGTTTTTATGATACAATGGTCTCTGGGGATACGTGACAGATTAGACGAACACAAATCAGACTAATCTGGAATAAAATGCTCACTCAAAATATATTCACACATACTTGAGCTGGTCCAGGGAGAATCTGTTTCATCGCAATGTTTACATGCAGACATTCACCAGCAACTTGATCATGTAGCATTCCCGCTGCAGGTAGCACGGAACTAATTATTTTCCCTATTGAAGTCTATGATAAAGGGTCCTTTTTGTACCAGAATGTTATAGATTTGGGATCTTTTGTGATGTTTTCCAAAAAGTACCATCTAATATCTCTTAGATGGGGTACTTTCAATAGGGGGTCATCAGAGGTTTTGG
This sequence comes from Chiridota heheva, assembly GCA_020152595.1. Lineage (NCBI taxonomy): Eukaryota > Metazoa > Echinodermata > Holothuroidea > Apodida > Chiridotidae > Chiridota > Chiridota heheva. Next base: position 630,096 of record JAIGNY010003759.1, read on the forward strand.
CCCCTTTTTTTAAGGCTGAAGTGAAGAGGTGTTATTACAACCTCACCAAATCACTCAAAGTTTGGTGTGGGTCCTTGGTTTGTTTGTTTGATGAGAGCTTAACGGCACCACGACAACGAGGGTCAAATTGTGCCTGAAAGGGTCCTTGGTAAAATAGTTCCTCATGAAACTTTTACTGAAACAAATCTCATCAAGTTTGGATATGCATAGACAAGTCCTATCCTTTCTCTACCATTCCTGAAATTGTCAACTTCTCAGCTTCCTGTCCCATGAAATGGGACCTTTCGAAAATATTTTTATTAGCCTTTTCTTTAAGGGTTCTCATTTTTGGATGGCGGAGTGATACCTTATTAGTTCCATGCTACCTGCATTCACAATAATGTGGATGCTATGGGAACACTTCTAAGACAAAAAATAGCACTAACTATATGGCACTTACAGCACTTTAGCATATAGGCCCAAAAACACATTGTCGAGTGGCACGAGTATTTCGCAGAAATAAAATTTCCATATTATTCCAAAGTTAACACGATTTTCATTAAATTTTGGTACAAAAACTAGCAATCCACTGACAATTTATACTGGTATCCTTCTCCTTTTTGCCTTCCCACACTCTTTAGGCTCTTTACTCTTACTATTTTCCCATGGGTGTGTCCATCAATTTGCTCCTAAATTGTAGAATTTTTTGAAAGGGTATTTGTCCACCCTGCTCTAAGCTTGCACGGTCTACCGGTTTTGTAACTCAAACAGGATGTTTCGGTCTGCATCACGTTTTATAATATAAAAAAATATAAAAAACCGAAAGTACTCAAAAAACCAAATCACTGTAAAAAAAAATTAAAAGATGATAAAAATCGGTTTTATTTCAATAAAAGTTCATGCTTTGTGTAAGAATGTATTTTGAAGTATCTTTTGATATATTTGTGAAAATATGTGATATTTATGCAGATTAAATTAATAATACGATTGAGAAATGAGAATCTTTAAAAATGCATAGTCAAAAATATAACATGTATCTGTAATACAGGCTGTAATAACAGGCTAGAATCTGCTCAATGTCTCTTTGTGTCTTCTTTCTGGGCTAATATTTCCACGAACACAACAACTGTACCTTCATTTCTTTATAATCCCTTTAAAGTCCTTAACATTATCTCCTGAATCTTTTTGTCTTGTAAAATACTTTGTTAATCCATTTTTTATTTTTTATAAATCCGGTATAAATCCCGGCAGTAACAATATCGCAAATCGCAAGACCATTCACTCATAAACAACCCCACCCTACATGCACTGTGCAAGACTACATTAACTTCAAGTTACAACACATTAATGTGTATGGGCACGACGGCCCCTGGATATGAAACTTAAGAATGAATCATGACTAATGAGCATGACTTCTGCATGTAGTAACTGAGAAAGTGCCGTCATTGCCTGCGTCATTGGTCAAAACAGTTCAACTTTATTCCCACTGTATGTAAATCAGCATAAGGGGTAATTTTTTTCCACGAGCCAGTAACAACAAGTTAGCGTGATTTAAATCTTTTTCACATGCCCTTCGAAAGGGCCAATAATTTGTACCTTGACGCTGTATATCATATTTTCAAAAGTGTTCAAAGTTTGTATCTGGGAAAAACCGTCGCTATGAATAGCATAGTTTAATAGAGGAGTGAAATTGTGTGATCGCTATGGAATAACATGATGCAAAACGAAGATAAAGTATCCCTGTGCTATCAGTATCGCACACCAGGAAGCTACAGTAGTATAATTAACAATTAGATCACAAGAGAAAATGACATTCATCCCCTCAAAGAGTCTCTATTACTTTCCGATCTCATTTTCATGTGTAAAATATACTTTTGAACGACTGTCCTGGTCAAAATTGTTCAGATTAAAAAAGAACACAAGATTTTAAACAATTTTGATTTTTTTTCGTTCCCCTGCAATATGTTTACTCATAATAGTGCTAGCGATGAAATCTCTGTTTCAATAATTGACCCATGGCACGGGTGATTTGCTTGGGAGTACAAGCCCAAATGATTTCACTGCTTCCAAGTAGAGCGAGTTTATATGTTTTTTAGCGAACCTGTGAGGTGATAGCCTATTAGGTATACATAAATTAATATTATCTCTGCATTCCTCTCTGCGTATCGTTTCATAAGTAGAAAGAACAAACAGAATTTTCTAAATACAGATGTGTTTTGCCGTTTTATACGATTCTGAGTCACCAAAAACATTGCTTATCATTGTTAAATGTTTCAAATTAATGTAGAACTAAAAATCTCATTTGCAGAGTGCCGAAGAATTGATTTACTTGGGTGCATGGCCTGTGTTGTAAAAATAAGATGTTTTCCTAGCTCCTTGCTGAAACAAGGTCCGGTTTAAATATAGAATACAATGTAATTCAGTTTAATTTTCATTCATGTTGTTTTCAAATCACGCATCATATTATTCTTATAGAAATTGCAGGTAATGCACTTTTATTTTTTCATTTTTGAAGAAAATACGAATTTGGTGGGGAGAGGTACACTATTTTTCATTGGCAGACATTTTCTTTTCTTTACACTCCGTTCACGCAGTTTTGGCGAATACCATACAAGGCGATAGGGTGGACCCTTTGGTGATTGAGTATAATTTAAAATGCCACCACGATGCACAAACGAGGCCAAATAAAAGTAAAAGCATAGCAAGAATGATTATTGAACTTGAAAAATGACAGAGAGATATGCATGATAAATGCCCCAGGATTAATGATTTTTTTATTTGTTATTTTTTTATCTAGTATTAGTATTAGTATTAGTATTATTATTATTATTATTTATTATTTTTTTTTAGGGGGGGAAGGGGGGGTTAAACTTAAGAGCCATGGCTTTGACATGGTTAATATTTCAAAGAAATGTTGAGTATCAAGTGGGTGGGATCTCAACTGTAAGATTTTCCCGCTGTAGGCTACTGTATATACAAATCAGCAACAATTGTACTGTGTGATCAAGTACACGAGCTTGGATCTCTTTGATGAAATCTTCAATTTCAGAAAAAAAATCTTCAATTTCCGAAAAAAAATCTTCAATTTCCGGGAAGTTTTCTTCAATTTCTATGAAAATTCTTCACTTTCCAGAAAAGCACTGTCAATTTCAAAAAAAATTCAGGAAGTGTTGCCAATATCTAACAAAATGTTCAATATTTATGTTAATAATTTCACACTTTAGTCATCAAAATAGAGCATGCATGCAACCAGGAAATAGAACCCCTTTAAAGAAAGAGAACAAAGTTATGTAGGTTTTGATATATCTATTATAAAATAGAATAGATACAATAAATACAGATAATTTATAACCAGTGACGTAGCTAAAACCCTACGGACTAGGGGCAAGTGGGGCCCTGTGGGCCCCATGGTATATATAATGGTATATTTTTCTTACTTATACTGGTATATTTTTCCCCTTATAGGGCCCAGGACGGGCCCGTTAAGGGGTGGCTGCCCCTCCTGCCCACGTTATTTACGCCACTGTCTGCAACTTGCTTCTCCTGAAATCAATTCTACCCACGCCGAACTTGACAGGTTGCAATATTACAGTGTGTACATGGTGGACGCTAACAATTTCTTAATCTGTTAACTTAGCTCTTGAAGTTTCAGAACCCGCATCCGGTGTAGTCAACAATCTGACAGTAGTACACGCTATAGCCACTACATGGCTGCTATACAAGTACTGCAAGTATTGCCAGCATGCAGAGCATACCGAGTGGAGTGTTTATCTCACTACATCCAGTAATACTAGCCTCATTCAATTCAAATTTCAAATAATATTATTTTCTTTCACTATCTCTTTGTGACTCTCGAAAAATATTTGTGTAATTAATATTTTCTATTATGTTTCTCAAACAGTAAAAAAGTCTAAATAATACCATTCTTCATAAAATGTTTTAGACCATATCTATTAAAATATCGGATTGGCACCAGAAGTTTTTGTCTGCATTCCTCAACTCTGCCAATTTACATGACCTTTTACAATGGCAAAAATTTCTGAATTAGCATTGCTGAAATTGATTGTAGCATATTAACCATTAAAATACAACCTTCAATAAATAGCATATAATTTGAAGTCCAAATTCTCTTTATTTTTTAAAATATAGTTCTCAATTAAAAGATTGCAAATGTTGAGCATGGAGTTTACAATACTAGTCCTGTCGCGTCCTAGGGGCCACGACAGAAAACAATAGGGCACACAAATGGACAATAGGTTACCTGTGTACCACATAAGACCTGTATCCAATGTACTATCCTGCGGATACTGTGTTTACAAGCTCTTTTCAGCAAAACCGTATTTAGCCCCACCCTTTATGTATATTAATGATATTCAATAATTCTATGCCATGAATATGTATGTATACACTGGCTAAAAACATAAATATACCAAGTATGAATCAAAACAGACATGTAGTTGTTAAAATATGAGCATTTGAAATTTTTTAGACTAAGCCCCGCCTACTCATTGATATGCATGCCATCACCACCAAAAATACCCCAATAGGGCAAGTATATGGACCATGTGCTATCTGTGTACCACATGACATATGACATGAATCCAGTTTAACGTTCTTTAGATACCATGTTTACAAGCTCTTTCAGCAAAATCATATTAAGCCCCGCCCAATATGTATGTCAATGAAATTCAACTTGTTTTCTTATACCATGAGCATGTACACACTAGCTAACATCATAACTAGACCAAATAGGAAAACAAAAACAGACATGTAGTTACTAAAATGATCATTTCAAGATTTTTACATTAAGCCCTGCCTATTCATTATATGCATAACATCATCACCAAAAACAATAGGGCACATCTGCAGACTATGGCCTACCTATGAAACACATATGATATAAACACAATGTGTCATTCTAGAGATTTCATGTTTACGAGCTATATTTATAAAAATTACATTTAAACCCGCCAAATACGCATATTAATTAATCAAAAATTACACCATGAGCATGTGGACACTACCTAACAACATTACTATGCCAAATATGAAACAAAATGGACAAGTGGTTGTTGAAATATAAATATTTAAATTTTTACATTTAGCCCTGCCCATGCACTCATTAATATGCATGACATCATCACCAAAAACAATCATGGCATAACTTTGGACCATGGGCTATCTGTACACCACATATGACATGAATCCAATGTACCATTCTTGAGATATCTTGTTTACAAGCTAGGCGTAACACCCACACACACATATACACCCACACCTACATATATACACATATACATGCACGACAAGCGGACCGGATAGGTTGCCAATGCTGATCGCATCAGAACCAAAAATTATAAGTCAGCTGCACTTCTTCAAACATTTGTAGCAGAAAATTTAAAAACAATGGATGTATAAAAGAGAATGGAAAACTATTCAACTAAAGACATCGCACATTTGAATATTTTATTAAATAATTAGGTCAGAAACAAATAAAAATATATAAAATATATATATATATATATAAATATATATACATATAAAATAGTCAATTTCTACAAAAGGTCATCTGCACTCAAATATACACAACAGTACCATAATGCTTTATTGCGAACAATTTATTTTTGCTGGTTTTATGCACCCTACCAACATATTTCTAATAAAGTGAAGTTGTAATGCTATTCCCAATTATTGCATGCAAACAAGCTCTTTATCTAGGCCACAATTCAAGGGCATGAGAATTAGACCGTGGAATAAGATAAAGAGAGAGAGCTTAACCAATCTGTGGCTTCTTGACGGATAATCCAACAAGCAATTTTTCCAATGAAAGGGTTTTACTCGCAAGATTTATCACTCAAATGGATTGAAACCAGATAGGGCTGACTTATTTGGGTTGTAGCCCCCTCTGGCGCTATTTCTTCCCCGACTTCCAAATTGTATAGTCTGGAATGAGAGTTAATTGTCAGCTTGTTTCAAGGGCTACTTCAGAGGAAAACTATTAGCGGAAAGGTGTGCAACAGGAATGCAACACAATCGTCAGCAACACTACAATTACTGACTGACTTCATGAAAGGCTGTATATATGTGCAATAATTGTTGAATAGTATTAACATATAAACATAAAATGTACATATAATACAATATTCATATTTAGATAGCATTTGTATTTTTCATGAAAGGTCTCTCAAGTTTTGCTTAAAGGATTAGTTCAGTGGTCAAGCATGTTTATCTTGTATTAAATAAGATTTTTGGACGCTTTCTTTACCATGTTGATTCTTTTGAAGTCCTCTTTCATATAAGATCGACTTGCTTGTTCACTAAAATAATCCATTAAATAATTTTAACTATCACTAAAGAAATTTATGAGGTTTGAAAACTGTCCAACAGCTAGAAAACAAACACAAATGGGTGTTTTAAGAGTGGTTACCAAAAGAACAAAAAAATTGGCAGCTCAAAGCCAAGAAGGAAGAGAGAAGAAGTCATTGAAACAAGAGAGAAGTGTCTGATAGGCTCTTGGAATGTGAGAACTTTGTATGAAACAGGCAAGACAGCAATGCTAACAGAAGAAATGAGACAACATGGACTGAAAATTCTTGGAGTAAGCAAATTGAGATGGACCGGGCATGGAAAGGTACAAACTACAACAGAACTACTCCTGTATTCAGGAAACCAAGACGGACATGAAAGAGGAGTTGCAATATTAATTGGCAAAGAAGTAAACAGCAGCCTGATTGATTGGGAGCCAATTAGTGAAAGAATAATAAGGACCAGATTCACCGGCAATTACACAAATGTAACTGTAATACGAATCTATGCACCTACCAATGAAGCAGAGATAGAAACAAAGGAAGCATTCTATGAACAGCTAAGAAGAGTAGTCGAAACAGTCCCAAAACATAATGTACTAATTTTGATGGGAGATGCTAATGCCAAAGTTGGTGTAGACAATTTAGGAAGAGAAAGAAACATGGGTAAAGAAGGAACTGGCCAAATAAGTGAAAATAGAGAGCTATTTGTAGATTTCTGTAGGATGCATGATCTAGTGATAGGTAGAACACTATTTAAACACAAAGAAATACATAAATACACCTGCACCTCCCTTAATGGAAGACACATAAACCAATAGACCACATAACCATAAATGGAAAGTACAGGTCACTATGTGACACCAGAAGTAGACATAATGCTGTCATGGGAAGTGATCATGAGCTGGTTGTTGCAAAGATAAGGCTGAAGTTACTGGGAAGAAAGAAAGGCAAAAGGGTTCTGAAATTTATAAGGTGAATAAACTCAGGTGTCACAAAGATTTCAGACAAAGGATAGGAAAAATACATTTTAATGAAAGCATTGATGATAGTTGGAAATGTGTAAGTGAAGCTCACCAGGCCACAGCATAGGACGTCCTAGGTTACAGAAAAGGGGAACAAACACTGGTTGTCAGCTAACACATGACTAGAAGAACGTGGGCAAATAAAGGAGCAAATTTTCTATGTCAAATCTATATATAAGATTGAAACAAATCAAAAGAGAAGAATATGTGGTAAAGGATAGAGAAGTCAAAGGAGAACAAGAGCAGATAAAAGAAGGATGCTTGTAAATTTGGCAAAATAAGCTGAAGCTGCAGCAAAACGTAAGGAGATGAGCACAGTACATAAACAAGAACTGTCAGAAGGACAGTATGCTCGACTATTCAAAACTAGCAGAGACAATGGGCTTGTTAATGGACGTATATGCCGGTAATGGGGCTAGTAAGGGAAAGTTATTTCAAATTACATGAGCTTTTGAAGGATGCACTTACTTTTCTCCTTTCTTTAGATTTTACATTTTGCTGTAAGCCTCAAAAAATCTTTGCGTTGTATCAGATATTTTGGGTGAGGTTACTACCTCACCTAGTAACTCAGAAAAAAGAAATCTTTATAAATGAAACACCTCTTTTCATTATATCCATGGAGTCACAAAGATAGGGGAGACCCATGACTTGCCCATGTCAATGAAATATTAAAATATTAACAATGTATCTTTGCAGCATAATGCAATTAATTGTCAATTTTCAGTCATTTACTTAACTAACTACCCTCTCTATTCATTTTAAAGGATTAGTTCAGTGGTCAAGTTAATTTTCCTATATGAAAGAGGGCTAAAAAGAAACAAAAATATGGTGAAGGAAGCATTCCATTAGAGTTATTTAAGTCGCATGTTTTGACTCATTTGTTTAAAACGACTGAAATCTGACTACTATATAGTTGTGACATCTCATCCTGATATCCTCAGTCTTTATATATTCTTTTATATTTTCCGTGATTTGGGGGATTAAAACTATTGGATACACCAGTAACGTACTTGAAAAGATTCTAGTTGAGAATAATTATAATTTACCAGCTGAAAAAGTTTTTTTTGGGATATTTTTTCTTTAAAATACATAAACAACAATTGTTTAGAAAGTGAGGATAGGGGAGCCAACAATGCAGAGTAGACTATAACCAGTCATATCTACACAGATAAGATAGAACCTAAAAAAGTCTGAATGAAATACGAACTTAAAGCGTTTCTACACAGATTAGTTTCTATTCAAATCCTCTTTATGAAATAAACCTCATATGCAAATAAGTTGATTAGTATGTACACACAACCCCCCAATCATGCTTAACTGAACAGTGCCACCTACAACTGTATAAGGTACCAAGTTATTATCTCAGGTTAAATATTTTTTACGAAAGTCTATTGTTATAGAAATAACCTAATTAATATGCACATTACACCTCACCATTAAGTGTAGACAATGCTTTTACATATATGATCATTTGTGTAAACAAAATCCCCCTCCTGCTTTAATTTAGGACATATCATAGATACAAATATTTTCATTGTTATGCAAATAAGCTTAATATGCACACACAATCCCCAATCATGCTTATTTGAACAGTACCCATGTCCTCTACCCTGTGCTAAGTTACATGAATGTACACCATTCATAACTTAAGTTATGCGCTCATGAATGTTAAACATTTTGTACGAAAGTCTATTGTTATGCAAATCAGCTAATTAATATGCACACTTCACCTCACCATTAGGGTGTAGACAATGTGCAAACAAAATCCCCACATCCACAGTAATTTAAGAGAAAGCATAGATACAAATATTTTCATTGTTATGCAAATAGGGTAATTAGATGAACACACAACCCCTAATCATGCTCACTTGAGCAGTATGCTCACTTGAACAGTACCCCCATGCCAAGTTACATGTACATGAATGTATACCATTCATAACTCAAGTTATGAAAACTTTAACCAAAAACTTTAAGCAAAACTTTAACCTGACAAATATTTTCATTATGTAAATAAGCTAATTAATATGCACACACAACCCCCAATCATGCTCATTTGAACAGTACCATGTCCTCAACCCCTATGCCAAGTCACATGAATGTACACCATTCATAAGTTATGAAAACTTTAACCAAAACTTTAACCTGACAAATATTTGCATTGTTATGCAAATAGGCTAATTAGTATACACACACAACCCTCCAATCATGCTCATTTGATCAGTACCCATGTACTCTACCTCTATGACAAGTCACATGAATGTACACCATTCAATTCATAACTTAAGTAATGAAAACTTTAACCAAGGCTTTATTTAACCGGACGCCGACGTCAACGCCGACGCCAGGGGTAGTAAAATAGCTCTACTATTCTTCAAATAGTCGAGTTAAAAATAACCATGAAATTAAGCTGCAAATGTAATAAGAAAGCAAGCAGTCTCAAAAACAAAGATTGAGAAGTCCTAACAGTGGAGGAGAAAATTAAAGAAAGCTGGCGAGAGCACTTTCATGATGTTATATCAGTAATGATGTGGTGGAAAACGAAGGTCTCAGAACAAGAAATGGCACCAGCAGAACATGAATTAGCAGGTATCAACATGGAATCAGTCACTAGAGATGAAATCATGAAAACAACTAAAAGCATGAAAAAGAGAGCTGCAGGTGTAGATAACATTGTAGCTGAAATGTGGAAGGTCATTGATGCAACAGCAGCAAATGAACTACACAGCTTGTTTAATCTAATATTGTCAGAGGAAACAGTGCCTAATGACTGGAAGAAAGCTTTAATTACCATAATACCAAAGAAGGGAGATCTTACCATGTTCGATAATTCCAGAGGCATCTCACTACTACCATGGAGCTACCATGCTACTACCAACAGCTAGCAAGATCATGGGACGCATCATTATTGACAAAATGAAGGATGCAGTTGACAGGATACTTAGACCTGAGCAAGCAGGTTCAGGCAAGGAAGAGGCACTAGTTAAACAGATATTCATCCTCAGAAACATTTTAGAACAGTGTATAGAATGGCAATCTAGCTTATACATAATTTTTATTGACTTTAAAAGGCCTTTGACAGTATTGACAGAGGAAAGCTGTGGGATATACTGAGCCACTATGGTGTACCACGAAAGATTACCAACATTATTCAGCAGTGGTACCATGGAAGTAAATCAGCAGTCCTGTATGAGGGTGTAACATAAGATTGGTTCCATGTAGTGACAGGTGTGAAGCAAGGATGTCCCAAGTCAGGCTTCTTGTTCATCATCGCACTCGACTGGGTAATGTGACGTACTGTCAATGGTCACAGGAATGGCATTAGGTGGAACTTCTGCTTGCTACTGAAAGATTTAGATTACACCGATGACTTAGCCAAATGGGATCATTTACAGGATAAAACTTCATTACTTCAAACCAATGCAGGATATGTAGGGCTATCAATGAATAATAGCAAGACAAAGGTGATGATAATTAATGCTAGAAGGCAAGATGCTTTTTCAGTGAACGGAAAAGGGGTGGATGATGTTAATGAATTCACATACTTAGGAGCCACCCTGACGAAAGATGGTGGAACACTGATTGACATAAGGAGAAGAATAGGCAAGGCTAGAAACACTTTCATTACCTTAAACAACATTTGGAAATCTAACAACTACAGGTTAAGGACAAAATTTAAAATATTTCAAACAAATGTTGTCTGTGCTTCTAAACGGATCTTGCATATGGAGAGTGAATGAGGGCGACAATAAAAAAGTAGATACATTCCAATGAAACTGCCTACGCAAAATATTAAAAGTCCGATGGCCAAAAGTAATTTCAAATAATGACTTGAATAGAAAGACAAAGATGGTACCGACAAGCATAACAATTCGTGAGAGAAGATGGAAAGAAATTGTGGACATATTTTACATAAAATGCCACCAATAATTCAAGGGTAGCTTTGTCTTGACCCCAGATGGGTGAAGAAAAAGAGGCAAGACAAAAACAACTTGGCGGCGAATGGTAGAGAAGGAGAGAGCTGCTCGGATGGGGGAGCTGGAACCAAGTCATTAAAGTGGCACAAGACAGGAAGAGATGGATCTCTGTGCTGAAGGCCGCAATCTCCACTTGAGGAGAAGGGAGCAGTGAGTGAGTGAGTATCAAAAGACAACTTTAATGATTTTTTAATTCTTGATAATTATCCATTTTTGTAAATTCATTTTGAGTGAGGTTTAAATCAAAAGCGTATAAATCACAACCTTACTGGTCATAATGGGGTTTATATTATCCTTTTACAAAATCTTACCACTTACCCTTTCTAAAATAACTACAAATTTTGAACAACAAAGGAGAAAAATCTAACAATCTTACAATCACCAGAACTAAAGAAACTATAATTTTCCTAGGTTTGTGGTTACACTTCTCAATTTTCATTCACTATTCCTTGAATCTAATTCCTCCTGTAACTTCTTGAAAGTTGAGCAGCTGATTTTTTTGCAAACAGTTTTGTAATTAACCTCTCCAATTAAAAAGAAGCCACACCCACCCTAGCAACACAGTATCTAGCTGGGGCAAACAAACCTCAAATCTGCAATCATGCATTACCAATGCATTGAAATTTAAATGTTCATGTGGCCTGCCAGAAAATTTGATCCATTTATGGCACTTCTCCAGATCTTAAGAGTTTTAAGCAAAAGAAACAAACAAATTTCCATTTGCTAACCATTCTGGGTAATGAGAATCAGATTATCGAAGCCCCACAGCAGGCCCGTAAGCACAATATTTGTTCACCATCTTGTCGTCACTCAGTCTGTGTGTGCAGAAATTTGTTTTGTACAGTATATTGCATTGACTGCATAAGCGCGCCGCTAGCTACAATCTTGGACAAAACTGTTGGGATACTTACCGGAAAGTTTGCATGTTATTTCAAATTTTCATGCACAGCTATTTTTCAGGTAACCCCCTCCCCACCCCCTCTCCCCCTCCCCCTTCCAATCTTGTCAAAATATTTCACTAAAAATGCAGACATGGAAAGCAATTTAACATTTTTCACCCATTTCACCAACATTGAACAGGGGAATGGGGGGTCCCAACAAGTTTTGTCCAAGATTGTAGCTATACTGTACCAGTACCACGTACGATTTTTGCCCACTTAGTTACGCAGATTTTGTTGCTAGGCAAAGTCGTGCTGTGATTGATTGAAAAAGCTGTCAATCATCTATGTCAGAGGTTAATTCTTAATCACTCCCAAAACATTATCTGCTAAAATTAATCTTTACCACCAATGACTGAAATTTAAAAACGAGATATTAAGAATTACATACATGTATCTAAACTGTCTTTTTGTTCATACATGTTGCAAGGACCTAAAAACGCCACGTTTATAATCTAATAACGCCACGTTTTAATTTAATATTAAGTGGGTTTATGTGCTGATAAACCAAACATCAAGAATTACCAGTGAACCCCGTACAAAAGCACCATATCCCCGCATAGTGAGAACTTTTGAATACTGTGACTGATATATCAGCTGGTTAGATCACTCCAAGGTATGTATTTATGCAGTACATATTTTGAGCCATCTTTTCATTCATGAAGGCTGCAAAAGACCTTAATATCCCACATTATTATTTAACATCACAACGTATATATATGCTAATACACTTTTATCAAGAATTACTAATGAACCCCCGTACAAAAAGACATCCCCACAGGGCGAAAATGTTGAACAATGCGACTGACATGACTAAGCAAGATCACTCCAAGGCATGCAACACTCATAACAACATATTTTACTTTCAATTCTAACAAAAACAGACAACATAAATCTCAAACACCTAAAGCAATACCTGTAAAAAGGATCACCCGAGGAAAAATAATTCATTTCATAAGTATTAATCTTTAAGCCATAGATGCACTATCAATTACAGACATCTTAAAGTCAAATCTACCGTCATATTTTCTGAATTTCAATTTGAGACGTAAATCTAGATGAGAATCTTATGTTGTGTATCCGCCCTCATACTGTATCTTTAGAATTTCATTAGGTGAGACACGCGATGTTATGGCAAGGGAAACCTCCTGTCCCACTTAACAAATGTCATATTTCACAGTGCTTTTCAATGTTATCTTGATGGTCGGCAAAAACTGCTGGCAAATTAGTTTTTTTTTTTTTTGCATTTTGTTTTCCTTCATTGTTTGAGTTTTTTTTTTGTATTTCGTCTTCCTTCATTGTTTGGTTTGTTGATGTTTAACGGCACCACGATAGTCAGAGTCAAATGTGCCAAGAGCTTGTTAAAAACTAAGGTGTTTGAGTTAGGACAGAGAGGAAAGAGAGGTGGGATAGAGGAAAAGAGAGAAAAGGGAAAGAAGTTAAGGTAATAAGATGAAGGTAAGGCAGGGAAGGAAATGGAGGTTTAGATCTCATAAGGTTTAGATCTTATTAGATTTCATCTTCACAAGTATTTTTGTTAACACAACTGATTATGTGCAATAGTGTGACTATGTGCAATAGTGTGACTATGTTCAATAGTGTGACTATGTGCAATAGTGTGACTATGTGCAATAGTGTGACTATGTGCAATAGTGTGACTATGTGCAATAGTGTGACTATGTGCAATAGTGTGATTATGTGCAATAGTGTGACTATGTGCAATAGTGTGACTATGTGCAATAGTGTGATTATGTGCAATTGTGTGATTATGTACAATAGTGTGATGTTTCGCTAATTTCATAACATCAAGTTATCTGACACAGGAAGATTTTCGCTGATATGAAATACGCTGCCAGAAGTTACGATACAGATCTATGAACAGGGAGCAAAAGCTTAATAGGAAGGACATGCTATAACCGAAACCATTAAATTAGTAAAAAGATTTCACCAAAATCTGTTAAAAATGTATTACTTTACAGAATTTTGTTAAGTTGTCATTACAATAAATTATTCAAATTTCATTGACAACAGAAACAGAAAAACAAATTTTTAAGAGACAAATTTCCAGAAAATCTTCAAGTTTGAGCTTCAAGCAAAAAATACCTGTAAATCTCCATTTTTGTATCAAAAATTCAAATTTAACCTATTAATAATTCTAAATTAATTTTCCACAAAATTTAACAGATACATGTATTCTACTGCAAATTCAAATTCAATTTTCACTCCAACTGGCACTCAACCAAGCTAAATAAATTCTAGGTGTTAGTCGTACTTTCAAAAACAAAACAAAAGCTGCTTTGAAATATTAAGAGGCAGGTTAATTGGGAAAACTCCTTTAAATACAAAGGCTCAGCAAGAGCCCTCAAATGGCACAATGCCACATCACTGCATTCAACATTACTGTGAACTCCAAAATTGTTTGAAAAGTTCAGTTATTATTTTCACCTCAAAACAAAAACCATTTCCACCAAATTTTAACCAACTCTGGCTGAATCAGGCAGGTAGAGACGCCATTTCCTGCAATCCAGTGCTATTACAACTGTTAACTGTAACAGCTGGCAATCATAAGCTTCATTAACTTGGCCGTTTGACTAACTGATGATTTCCCGCATCAGCTACAATTATCCGTCCTACTTCCTATAAGGCCTGTGTCCTTTCAGCTTGCAATCTGAAGGCAACCATTAGGTGATGGCTGCGGGTAATTATTCTATTGTGTAAAGCCCTTTTGACCCAACAAATTGGGGTGTATGAAAAACGAAGGCAAATATATCTAATTGAAAGCTTTAAGGCAACAATTCGCCAGTGCACAACAACTGGTTATCAAAGGCCGTGGACTTGGTTGTCAATGTTGTCTGTCCGTACCTCGTACCTGTGTTCTTGTCTGGGTCGTATTAAGCGTTTGGTGATAACTTTGTTACTATCATAACCGAATACGCAGGCGACGACCCAGTCATTGTAATTGTGTGTTCACTTGTCGTCATCGAGGCAACATTGACAGCCTTAACAATTGACAGCAAAATTTCAAATAATTTAAGTTACAATTAAAATTTGTAATGATTGTTTATTTACCCAATTACCAAGACAATTGAATTTGTATGCTTAAAGGAGCACTAGACCGAAAAGTGAGTATACATTTTTAGAGGTCCCCCCCCCCTCCCAAATCAAATGTTTTGCTAGCACGCAACAGTATACCAATTTTCCGGTTAATATGAATATTCAAGTAACATTTGACCTTGAGTCTTCTGTGAGCTATAGAGGCATGAAGTTTATTAATCTGTTGTGGATGATATATCTGTGAAATTAGCAAAAACAAGCGCCCTCACTTTTCGGTCTAGTGTTCCTTTAATGACCTAGAAGGCCTCTAAGGTATCTACAGGTTCTTTTACTGAAACTGTAATTTAAAATGTATAACTCTCTTCCCTTTCTTCTTCCCGATCAAAAAAGGAGACTATGGCTAACCACTAAACTTTATTCCATGCACTTTTCAAAAATGATTTTATTTTGTAGTTTGACCACACTTTCATGTATTATTTGAAGCGAACAATATGTATGAACAATACCCAATTGGTTTCGCAACTACAATATATCTCTGATTTTATAGAAAGATAGAGGAACATAACGGTTTCCAAAATACGAAATAATACCCAGTTGGTTTTGCAATTATAATATATCTCTGATTTTATAGAAAGATAGAGAGGAGCCGAACGGTTTTCAAAATATGAAACAATACCCAGTTGGTTACTAAATAACAATATATATCTCATTTAATACAAAGGCGTTCAATGGTTTCCAACATATGAATAATGAATAGAATATATTTCAAGATTTCTCATAATATGTATACAGCAGTTTTGCTGCCATTTACCATGTTCTATATAATAAGTGTTTTTAAAACCAGGTGGATAAAAATAACAGTGCAAATGCAAAATTCAACGTATTTGATTTAATTTGTGTTTTAATTACAAGTAACCAATTTCATTCATTTTGATCAACAAATATGGATGTGTTTGGAGACAAGATACTGTATCATTATTGAGCAATGTATTTATTTATACACTCTTCTATTCCTAATATTAATATTATACTTTATTCAGGGTTGGAAAAATACCAAAAAGTCACTTGCCAATCGTTTATACAACTTTGCGAGTAAATACAATGAAACCAGTACTTCTACTTGCCAAGTATTTTCAACTCCTCGCCAACATTTTCAACTGAAATTTAAACATTTTTAGACCCCTAGCTTTGCTGCTTTACAAAGGCCCGCCCGGTCCCTTTGTGGATCAACCCTGCTCCCTGGGGATCTGCCCTGCCCCCTCGGAGTCCGCCCTGCCCCCTCGGGGTCCACCCTGCCCACTCGGGGTCCGCCCTTCCCCCTCAGGGTCCGCCCTGCCCCCTCAGGGTCCGCCCTGCCCTTTTTTTGTTTAAATTGATAATCTTACTTAACCTCATAAATGAAATACCTTACAGAGATACAGAACACAGAATGACAGCATAGTAAGCAATTGTCCTGTTTGGCTCATGAATGGCTCATGAATGGTCCTATGTCAGAATAGTTTCATTCTGAGGTACGATTGTAGCTAAAATCCCAGAGCTTCTTCACCATGAGATTGAGCCTTTTGGGGGCCTCTGGACTCCACACCAAAAAGACGCAGCGCTTTGCGCGCGTATCAATGTGCCCCTCAACAAGTCTAGCACCCTGCCCCTTTTTAAATCAAGCTAGGGGTCTGATTTTTGTGCTACCAGTATACTTCTGTATTGCCATTTTCCTGGGCATGACTTCGTGACCGTGAGCATAGTAAGCAATTGTCCTGTTTGGCTCATGAATGGCTCATGAATGGTCCTATGTCAGAATAGTTTCATTCTGAGGTACGATTGTAGCTAAAATCCCAGAGCTTCTTCACCATGAGATTGAGCCTTTTGGGGGCCTCTGGACTCCACACCAAAAAGACTTGAGCGCTTTGCTTGCGGCGTATCAATGTGCCCCTCAACAAGTCTAGCACCCTGCCCCTTTTTAAATCAAGCTAGGGGTCTGATTTTTGTGCTACCAGTATACTTCAGTATTGCCATTTTCCTGGGCATGACTTCGTGACCGTGAGCATAGTAAGCAATTGTCCTGTTTGGCTCATGAATGGCTCATGAATGGTCCTATGTCAGAATAGTTTCATTCTGAGGTACGATTGTAGCTAAAATCCCAGAGCTTCTTCACCATGAGATTGAGCCTTATGGGGGCCTCTGGACTCCACACCAAAAAGACGCAGCGCTTTGCGCGCGTATCAATGTGCCCCTCAACAAGTCTAGCACCCTGCCCCTTTTTAAATCAAGCTAGGGGTCTGATTTTTGTGCTACCAGTATACTTCTGTATTGCCATTTTCCTGGGCATGACCGTGACCGTGAGCATAGTAAGCAATTGTCCTGTTTGGCTCATGAATGGCTCATGAATGGTCCTATGTCAGAATAGTTTCATTCTGAGGTACGATTGTAGCTAAAATCCCAGAGCTTCTTCACCATGAGATTGAGCCTTATGGGGGCCTCTGGACTCCACACCAAAAAGACGCAGCGCTTTACGCGCGTATCAATGTGCCCCTCAACAAGTCTAGCACCCTGCCCCTTTTAAATCAAGCTAGGGGTCTGATTTTTGTGCTACCAGTATACTTCTGTATTGCCATTTTCCTGGGCATGACTTCGTGACCATACATAATAATATAGCAGGTTACGTATCTCAAAGTTGACGGCTAACAGCCAAATTTTTATTTCTATTTTGGATTTTATTGGAAGTACCACTGTTTTTGTGCGTGTGGAGGACTATCAAGGGGTATTTTTTATTAGAGAAAAAGCACAAGATAGTATTGTAAGTGTGTTACTAGAAATAAAACAAAAAAACAGATTTTCACTCGCCATGCAGCTTAATTAAGTGTGGAGAGTGCCACAGTATATTATAATAATTCTACTCGCCACAACTTATTTTTCTCACCTATAGCGAGCTATATCACCTATAGTGTTGTTTTTCCATCTCTTGACTTTATTCCTAGGAAATGGGATATTTCAACACATAAAGTCAACCAAGGGAGTTGAACACGATTCAATTGTTTCATATATTTTTATTTTGAGGATCACGAGTATTTCATGATTTTCTTTATAAATCTGTTTTATGTACAGTGCATTTGAGGACCTCGAAAGAAACAAAATGGTGAAGAAAGCATTCAAAAAATCTTATTCCGTTAAGAAGATTTTCAAGTTTAAAGCTCTGCTTTATCTGTGTAATGACTGGTGTAGTAAGCATACTGTGGAAGGTTGGCGCCCTCATCCTCACAATCCTAACAATTATTAATGTATTTTAAAGAAAATGTATTCAACTTTTTTACTATTTAAATTAGTTTTCCTCAAACTTTCTGTGGGTGGTAAATTATAATTACCCTTACTTACTAAGATTTTATTGTACAACTTTCCTGACATATCCAATGTTTTATATTAAAGCCACAAAATCCTAGTACAAAATACTGTATGATAGAATACAACAAGATTTTGAGGAATCTGAAGCTGTAACGTCACATAGTCTGATTACAGTATTTTCTACACAAATAATACCAAACTTTAAACTTAAGTATAGCCTTAATGGTTTGGTTTTGGTTTGTTGATGTTTAACAGCACCCAACAGTCAGAGTCAAATGTGCCAAGAGGGTGTTAATAAATAATGGTGTAAGAGTAAGGATAGTGAGGAGATGGAAGATTTGTAAGGGAGATAAAGGGGAAAGGCTGAATGTGGAGAAAAATTTAGGTGAAAAGAAAGGGGTGTGTAAGGTTATGTGTAGAAGGGGAGGAGGTTATATGTGGTGGAAGAGGTTGTTGTTGCAGAGGAACTTGATGATGTTTGAGGAAGAATTGTTTCTGAATAGGTCCAAGATTGAGGAGAGTGAGGAAAGAAGAGATCTGGAGTTCTAGCTTTAATGGAATAACAATTTTGAATGGTTTCTTTATTATAAAGTCCTCTTTCATATACTGTAAGATAGACTTGCTTGACCACTGAACTATTCCTTTAACAGTTTACAAAATAAGTGATTTACTGTGTATAGAGATAAATAAAACAGTGACTACTCTACTTTGCAGATTGCACACTAAAGTTGGATCAGGAAAATGAAAATTTCACATCGCATCACATACACCTTACATGTACAGTACAGTATGTTGAGTGAAAGTACCCTGACACGCTACGATTACCATGCACACCATATTCACTTTCCAGGAATCAAAGCAACAATTTTTGGCACGAAGCTCTTTGCTAACTGAAGAAGAAAAAAAACTCTTCTCTTTTTCATTCCAGCAAACTGCAATTTTGCAAATTTAAGTAAAAATAGGTTAATGCTTGTACGATAGTTTAAATGAAAAATAATCTCTCTTCTACTTTTTGTTTTATTGTACATCCATATGAAAATGAGTCATAATTACTTCTGTGGGACCCTTTGAATTTAGCATAATTTAGTACTTCCAGAAAACAAAATTTGGAAAACATGTACATCATTTCCTTCAGAATAGCTGCAATGGGAATTACTCCCATTTTGCCAACAAGCGTAATTGGATCAAATGACGAAATACAGTGCACAAAACAGGTTATCTCATTGCATGAAGATTTATGAATGTGAAAAAGCTAAGTCATTTAAAAATCAAAAAAATAGCAAGTTCAGTTCACTGAAATCAGTAGAAATCAACCTTTTTGTCTTCCACAATGAATATGCAAATTTGTGTTGAATGACTGTGCAAACTTGGTATTTTTTGGTGAAAATCCTCTGAATTTTAAATCTTAATTCCTTGAAGAGGTAGAGCACATTTGCCCACTCTATTGGTGGTATGAGATAGGATTGCTTTCCTTACCATACCACCAATCAAATTCTAGAAAGAATAGACTTTGCCCGTTAAGAAATAAAGTTAAAGAATTACATAAAGGTTTACAGCTGGCCCCAGTCAGACATCACAAATTTTGAATATTCAAATATATTTTGAATATAACTTTTCAGACATTGATCACCCATTACTTCAAATCTTAATCGTATTTTTACTGCTAAGTCCTGCTATGCCTTAGATATCTTACAATTGCCTAAATACTTTACAATTTTAAAGATACAATACACTGTTCTTTAAAATGTGTTTGTGCTCTCAGAAATTATTAATGAGCTCCTATACTTTATTGAACATATTAGGGAAATATCGCTAAGAAACAGAAATATTGAATATTTTGCCTCTCAAATGTATTTTTCTTTTGTTCCAAGTTAATATAGTAGTATGGAGCTGTAAACCATCTCCTGAAAGACCCTTTCTTGGGTTGAAGGGTTCAACCATATTTTTGTCCCCAGGGTTAAGATTCCCATACCCTTGATTCCGCTGGTTGACAAATTACAGCTGGTGTATGACACGTCACATGACATTCTTCCAATACCACAGAAAGATTTATGGACCTAGCCCGCACTAACGATACAAGAAGAGACATGATTATGAGACCATCAAAGGGGCCCACCGCACCAAAAAATCCTTGCAGGCCCACACGTGAGCATTTTAGGGGTGTCCAAGATTCAAATCCCAAAGGGTAAGTGAAGACTGAGAGATATAACAAGAACCGTGTGGCGGTCTACCTCAGAGAAACATTTTCACATCTTATTCTAGTTTGATAGAAATTCGACTTTTTTAATGAAATTATGATTTGTTGTCTTTTACAGGAAATTCACTGCAAAAATGTACATTTAAGGGACATGAACACGTAGAGATTTTTTACCAGAAGAGAGAGCATTGAAATCTGAGCAGAACAGTCTTTAATCACAATATCACTTACAGTTTTCAAGCTATGACAAATACATTTTTGTATTTGTTGGCTTGTTGAGGTTTAACGGTTGCGACAGTCAGAGTTAAATGTGCCGAAGGGTATTAATATTTTATGGTGCTAGAATAAAGAGAAGAAGAAAATAAAAATATGATGAGTAGGGAAGGTAGAGAGAAGGAGAAAGGATAGATAGGTATGGGCAGAAAAAAGGAGAAATGGGTGAAAAGGGAGGAAATGGGTGAAAAGGGAGGAAATGGGTAAAAAGGGAGGAAATGGGTGAAAAGGGAGGAAATGGGTGAGTATTAGATCAAGTGCAATAACTTGCTGTTACAGAAGAAGGTATTGATGTTGAAGGAGGGATTGTTCTTGAAGAGATAGCGATGGGAGGGGGAGAGGTAGACCTGAAGGGAAAAGGAAGGAAATGGGTGAGTATTAGATCAAGTGCAATAAATTGCTGTTACAGAAGAAGGTAATGATGTTGGGGAGGGATTGTTCTTGAAGAGATAAAGATGGGAGGGGGAGAAGTAGACCTGAACTTGAAGTATAAAGGCCTGGTTAAGAGGATATGATTGATTGAAAGTTCAGTGTTGCAAGTTAGGCAGAAAGGTTTGCGAGAGCCTGAGGGGGTAGAAGTATGTGACAAAGTAATGAATAAATGTTTGTGAACAATTCTAGCATGTGCAACATTGATGATGTATGAGAAGGAACACAGCTCAAGATCTTTAATCGATTTAGTCCAGAGCTCAGTTAAGTTAATCTAAATGTGACAGAGGACTTTATAAGAAACAAAATGGTGAAGAAACTACTTCAATATCTTATTCCGTTGAGAAGATATTCAAGTTCTGTCTCATCTGTGTAGAAATGACTGGTGTAGTTAGTCTACTATAAACCATTGGTACCCACATCCTCACATTCTTAACAATTGTTAATGCAATTTCTAAAAAATTATTTACCTTTTTTACTATTTGAATTATTTTTCCTCAAACTTTCTTCAGGTAGTAAATTATAATTACCCTTAATAGATTCTTTTACTACTTTCTGACATATTCAATGCTTTTTAAGCCACAAAATCTATCAATTCAATCAAAAAATATGACAGAATACATAAAGATTTTGAGGAATCTGAGGTTATATCGTCACAACCAGTCTGATTCATTTCTATACATGTGATACATAACTTTAAACTTACATAATTCCTTAACGGAATAAGTTTTTGAATAGTTTCTTC
The DNA here is from genome assembly GCA_020152595.1 of Chiridota heheva. NCBI lineage: Eukaryota > Metazoa > Echinodermata > Holothuroidea > Apodida > Chiridotidae > Chiridota > Chiridota heheva. The sequence goes on from JAIGNY010003759.1 coordinate 652,351, forward strand.
ACCATTTTGTTTGCGACGACGACGAGTGAACACACAATTACAATGACGGGGTGGTCTCCTGCGTAATCGGTTATGATAATAGCAATGCTATACCCGGATGAGAATACAGGTAGTGCGTGACGGACAGGCGTCATCGACAACCAAGTCAATGTCCACGGCCTTTGAAAACCAGTTGTGGTAACGGTCTACCTAAAAGGCTTGAGGGCCTTGGTCTGTAGACAGGTATTCTACACCACAGTAGGTAGATAATTTTGTTTCTTTTGAGTTCCTCTTTTATATAAGATGGACATGCTTGACTCCTAAAGTAATGCATTAATCAAAATAATATGACAGAATACATAAAGACTTTGGGAAATCTGAGGATGATCACAACCAATCTGATTTCCGTCATTTCTATACATGTGCTACATAACTTTAAACTTCAATAAGTCCTTGAAAGGAATAAGATTTTTGAATAGTTTCTTTATCATTTTGTTTCTTTTGACTTTTATAAGATGCTTGACCCCTGAACTAATGCTTTAATCAAAATAATATGATAGAATACATTAAGACTTTGGGGAATCTGAGGATGTGATGTTATAACTAGTCTGATTTCTGTCATCTACACGTGATACAGAACATTATATCTTAAATAATTCCTTAACGGAATAAGATTTTTGGATGGTTTCTTTACCATTTTGTTTCTTTTGAGTTCCTCTTTTATATAAGATGGACTTGCTTGACCCCTGACCTAATTTTTTAACTGCAGTCTGGTGATTAACAGAGCTCCCGATTAAAGTCTTTGTTTATTTATTAAACTTAAAGTCGAGGGAAATTTTAAAATAACATAGGTCTTATTTTTGATACTTGTGTTGTTGAAAAATTACTTACTTTAAGTATTCATACAGTAAGAATTAATTATAATTAATTTAAACATTGTATCAAAAGTTTTCAGTACCATCATGCGCATGAAAAGTGTTTTGAATTATTCTTGAGAGTTCTCACCATTTAGTCAATGTAATCAAACACAAGTAAAATATCACCAAAATGGTTGCAGCCCTTTTCTTCCCTGTTATGACATAATGGGGAATGCTTAATTTTAGGATGTGATTTGACACCTAGTTTTTCTATAAAATCTACTTGAATTATTTAGATAATTTTGTTAAAGGGCATCTATCGTGATTAAAATGTGGCGACTTACATTTGATTCCAAAAGGATTACTGACTGGTCTATCAGTATATACTGTAAGTGCACATTTAGTATTTCGACCAATCAAAACTACAACTTTTAATTTTTTACTTCTATTACTACAGTGTACAGTATGTCAGAGAAAATAAATGGCTTTTTATATCATGTGATATTTAGTTTGATTTACAAAATATTTGATAACGAAATCTTGCATTAAAATTGCAAAATTTGCAAAGCACATTTTCCCCAATATGTCAAACTGGGGATAATTTTTTAAACCTTTGATTTTTAAAACACCAAAGTTGCTTCAATATATAGGTATATGCTGAGATGGCTGAAAAGCAAAACCAAAAGTGCAAACATTTTTTTTAACTAACTAGATTTCTATTTTCAAAACTCTTAAAATGACAAGCCAAAAAAACATGGGTTCAAAAGAATGTCAGGGCAATTTCACAGAACTTAAAGGAATATTCCAAATGGATTTTATTTTTCATATATATGATGGAGGACTATGAAAGAAACAATTTGGTGTAAAAATCATATTGATATCATTTTTTGTAAATTGTTCTTGTATTAGTTATTGCATTTCAAAGATTGTGCAAAGTGTTCTATATATATATATATATATATATATATATATATATATATATATATATATATATATATATATATATATATATATATATATATATATATATATATATATATATACATACATACATACACACATACATACATACATACATACATACATACATACATACATACATACATACATACATACATATATATATATATATATATATACATATATACATATATATATATATACATATATATATATATATACAAATATATACATATATATATATATATATATATATATACAAACATATATACAAACATATATATATATATATACATACATATATATATATATACATATGTATACATACACATATATACACATATACATATATATATACATACATACATACATACACATACATACATACATACATACATACATACATACATACATACATACATACATACATACATACATACATACATACATACATACATACATACATACATACATACATACATACATACATACATACATACATACATACATACATACATACATACATATATATATGAAAACTCATGAAAATATTCCCTCAAACATTTTGGACCACTTTTACTCTGTATCTGCCATTGACGAAGGTCATATCCAACCAGTCTCTGAATTATGGCTGACCAAAGTGAGAAACAAATTTGTGATGTATGGTTCGAGCCTGGGCGGAAAGCTCATCTACAGCATAAAAATTTGCAATTCCAGAAAATTCAAATAGTGGTGAAATTGTCAATTAACCAATTTAGATTTTTTGTTTTGGGGACCTTAAAGGTTTTCAAGATTTTACAATCTGAACTGTCTCTTGTTGACCTCTATTGACTGAATAGACTGTAAGGTGTAACTGTTACATCTGTCAAGAATATGGTCTTTCCCCTGATACCAACATACTAACAATAACAGGACATGTAGCTATGCTACATTCAATTCCCTTTGGGATAGGTCAAGGTTAGTTTGGCATCTTGACAACTATAACACTTCCCAATCTGTTGCATTGATTAGTCTTATCATTATCTCTAAGTAGATGCATCCTCTTTCTCCACAAAACTTAAGATATAAGGTCATTATAACCATGTCCCTGTTATAACATAGGCCAGTAGTTTTGAACTGTTTACACGGGTACCTGACCACAGGGTTAAAAATCCTGCAATCCTTCCCACAAACATGAAGGATTGGGTACTTTTGTTCCCTCTGTTGTTTGAGAAATCAACACGGATTGTGCCTTTTGTAAGAGCACTGACAACACGTTCACTGAGAATAACAAAGCTATGAGAATTTGTAGTTTGCTGGAAAGAGTGGTTTGCAACTAAAGAGTGAATATGTCCATCCGAATCTTCAATGACTATTTCTCTCAAAGATTGGATATTTTCCCCAAACCAGTTATGGATAGTTTTCCAGCTTTGCATAAACCGGAGCAAATTGTCAGAATTTTTTGATGTAATAGGCTTTGAAAAGTGGAAATTTGGTTGCAAAGTAATAATTTGTTACTTTCTATTCCAATGGTTACAAATAAATGACATTTGTTTTTGTTTGTTTGATTGTTTACTTAAGGGAACCACAACAGCAAGGGTCAAATTGTGCCTGAGAGGTTAGATCATTCCAGAGGTAGAAAGAAAAGAAAAGAAAAGTCTGAGAGAAGTACGGGGGCTAATAACCAGGAAGCTGGGATTGAAAAAGGAAGTGCAAAAATAAAAGGGGTAAATGTAGGTAAATGGGGGAGGACAAATATGGTTGCAGAGGGAATCATGATGAAGGAAGGAGATGATTTTATTGTGAGGGTTTTTCTGGAAGAGCTCAGCTATGGAGTTGTGAGGGGTGAGGGAAGCTCTGGAAAGGTTGTACAGGGGGAGGCAAGGAGGACGTGGTGGATTGTGAGGGTGTAATGGCAATTGTTGCAGAGGTGTGGGGGAGCCAGTAAGGAGGTGTGAGTAAGGTGGGTGTGACCTATTCTAAGGCGGGTAATGTGGACGTTGTTGGTACGGGAGAGATTGTGGATGGTGGATTTGGTCAGAATAGTGGGCTGGATTTCGTGGAGTTTGTTACCAATTTGGGAGTCCCATGAGGTTTGCCAGCAGTCACAAACGAGAGAAGCGATAGGCGGTTTGATGTCAGAACGGGTTCGGGAAAGGGGGGTAGGGGGAAGATGAGGGCAAGCTTAGTGGCTGAAACAGCTCTGTCATTGCAGGGATGCCAACATGGCTGGGTATCCAGAAGAAAAGAATACTTATCCTGCAGAAGGGGGCGACAGGGGTTCACGGAGGGTGATGTGGGACGTGGGGTTATCCCATTTAAGATTGAGTAAAGAAGGACAGATTTGAGAGTCTGAGAAGATGGCAAAGTGGCTGAGCGGGGAGTATTTAATATAGTTGAGGGTGAGTAGGATGGCCTTGGCCCGGCTGAGAGGATGGATGAGTAGTTGGGAAGCCTGCAACTGAGGGTGATGTCTTGGATGACAGCAGCAGCAGCTGTCTTGTCGCCTTCCTTGGAGCCATCAGTATAGATGGAGGTGTAGTTTGAGAGTTGGTCATTAATTTGGTTGTGGAGGTTGATGAAGAGATTAGGGTGGGTTTGGGTTGTGATGAATGGAAAGGCCCAGGTGGATGGAAGGGAGGGGGTGGCCCAGGGATGAAAAGTGGGTCAGGAGAAGGTACCAAAGATTGGCAGGGTTGATGCCAAGATGGTGGAGGTCAGGTTTGATGTGTAAGCTGAAGGGAGGGGATAGGATTTTAGGTCCTATCAAAGAGGGTGGAGAAATTGGATACCTAATGAGGTTGTAGACAGGGTTTTGGGTGTTAGTGAGGGCTTTAAAAGCTTAGAAAAGGCCAAGCTTTCTACACTTTAGCAGGAAGGGGGTTTATTGGCTTTAATGTGAAGACTGATGATGGGGAAGGTCCTGTTGGCACCCAGGCAAAGCCTGAGGGCCTCATTTTGGATGGTGCTGATGTGGTTGAGATAAGAGTTGTAAGCGGCACAGTAGACAATATTGCCATAGTCAAGCTTGGCACGAATAGTGAACTTGAAGATTTTGAGGAGAGCATGGGGGTCCGCACGCCAAGTGGTGTTGGAGAGGCGTAGAATGTTGAGGGAGCTGTTGCATTTCTGTTTCAGGTTGGTGATTTGTTGCTTGTAGGAGAGCTTGGCATCTAGGGTTAAACCCAGGAACTTAATGTGGTCAACTTTAGGGATGCCATTGCCATTGAGCACAAGGTTCGTGTTGGGATGGAGCTTGTTGAATGTGCATGTAGACTGTCTAGTCTTTGGAGAATTTAAAACTGTTATTGTTGCACCAGTCTTGCAGCAAGTTAAGGCTAAGTTGGAGCCTATTTTCGACAAGAGAAAAGCTAGGGGAGGAGTAGAAGATGGTGAATTTGTCCATGTAGAGGGCACATTTGATGTTGGGGACAAGGTTTCCGCAATGTTGTTAATGCTCAGATTGAAGAGAGTAGAGAGAGGATGCTGCCTTGGGCAACACCCTCTTCTTGGGGTAGGGGTTGGAGAGGGTGTGGCCAATAAGAAGTTGGAACTACCTGGGTGAGAGGAAGCTTTGAATAAAGATGGGGAGGTGGCCTCTGGGTCGATGGTGTGAAGCTTGCGTGTAATGCTTTATTTCCAAGTAATGTTGAAAGCTTTGTCGAGGTCGAAAAAGATGGCAATGAGGTGTTCCTTTTCTGCAAAGAATTTCCTAGATAGCAGTGTTGAAGCCGCTTTGGTGAGGGGAGAAGATTCTGTTGGTCTCAAGAAACCAGTTTAGTCTCTGGTTAATGATCCTTTCTATAATTTTACAAAGACAGCAGGTGAGGGCGATGGGGTGGTAGCTGGAGGGGTCGGTGCTGTCCTTCCCGGTTTGGGGAAAGGGGTGATGATAACTGTCCTCCAGAAAGGGGGAAGGAGTGTGAGGACCAAATGTGGTTAAGGATGGTGAGCGAGGGTAGCAATGGCCTTGTTGGGGAGGTGTTTCAGAAACTGGTTGGGGATGTTATTTCACTCACCTAATAGGCAATCAGCAGTTGCCGCTGTGCTCATTTGTGTGTGGGGCAAATGGAACAAATTGTCCTAGGTGACAAAACATGTATGTGTGTACCACAACAACAGTTGCAGATATTGTAGAAAAGTTAGATAACTATTTTTTCAGGAATTAGATTTGAATAATTATTGTGACACAAACACCACAAACTTCAAGAAATGCTTGAAATATCACTCACCAACTGGTGCAACTTTTCACACTCCCTAATTCCACTCCTATAAAGCGGACGTCAGGAAATAAAGAGGAGATTTCGTCCTTCACCAATCAGCAATCAGGTCAAGGTCAGGCAGGAGAATACTTCCTGGGTTCTATTCCCCAGATGAAATATTGTGCAGTATCTGGAAAGTGATGAGTAGCTTGCCTTCCCAAAGCATGAAAATCTATTCTTTCCGACAAGTGAATCGCATCCTTACATCAGCTGAGAGATACTTGGTAAACATGCCAAGGGCATTGCATTTTATGGCAAACAACAACTTTGTACATAATGTTCCCATGTTCTTAATTTCTATCCCCTTTCAATCCTGTTCTGAAAAGACCACATATCTTTTGAATATTGCAAATAAATATGAATTACATTGTGTTTCCTTTTCTTCATTCTTCCGTTTTCTCCAAACACATATATCATATACGTCAAGCACTTCTAATATTCATCTAATGTTTACCATACACCTTATTAAAACAGTGACAACATCTAAAATTTATAATTGATTATTAACATTTATAATTTTCAAAAGAAATAAATTACAAGTGACTTTTGCTAAATACCCTTATTAAAGTTAAACAAAATTACTTCAACATTAAATTCTAGGTTTTATCATTTGACTGCCACTTAAACCCTTTATATCGATACCCTTTTTTCTTTCTATTTTTACTTCTTCTTCCTCGTTTCTTTTTTAAACGAATGTAACCTTCACATACTTTTAAAAGCTTCCCTGTAAAAATTCCCTTTAATGATCTTATATCTGTCATTAATCCAGATTTGTTGCGTAGGCTAAACTTTTAGGGAAAGTCCCCATCCCCATATTTACTCTCAGTTCCAACAAAATGATTATGATCAAACCTGAAGATTGCAAAGTGTCTAGAAAAAGGCACCTGTTAATTGAACATAAACATAGAATTCGGGACATTCCCACAAAAACAAAACAACTGTACATTATAGTCTCTCTGTCATAACAAATCTTATTTCAAGGAGATTACCTAGAAAAATTAAAGAAGAAAAAATTCATTTACATTTTATTAGGACTAACGGTCAAACAAATACACCCAATGCCCAAAACATTCAATTCAATAAGATTTACAAATACAACAGACATTCTAAAGGGACTTTTGAGAATTTACAACAGTCAAAATGAAAAACAAACAAAATCCCAACCACCATTATTACCAGAAGGAGAATTCTTTCATTGAAATACTGTACAACTTGTACAAAGGTCAATGCCATTTGAAATATGTAATCATCCACTGATGAGGACCTCTATAACATAACACATAAACATTACAAATGGAAAAACACAATGCACAAAAGCTGCAATAATGGACAAAAACTGTCCAGACACCCCCTCCCCTGCTGCCCTTTTTAAACTCAGTGAAAACTACATACACAGAATTGGGGACGTTCCCACAAAAACAAAACAACTGTACATTTTAAAATCTCTGTCATAACAAATGTTATTTCAAGAACATTACCAAAAGAAATTCAAGGAGGAAAAATTCAGTTACATTTCTATGAGACTAAGTCACAGAAATCCACTGATACCCAAAACATATTCAGAAATATATGAAAATACAACACACATTCTAAAGTGACTTTTGTGAACTTACAAAAGCGAAAATGAAAAACAAATTTCAACCATTATTACCAGACAGAAAATTCTTTCATTGAAATACTGTACGACTTGCATGAAGGTCATTGACATATATGTAATCATCCACTGATAAGGACTTCTATAACATTACATATAAACATTACAAATAGAAAATCACATTGCACAAAAACTGCAATATTGGACAAAAACTGCAATATTGCACAAAAACTGCAATATTGCACAAAAACTGCAATATTGCACAAAAATTGTCAAATTGACAAAAAAGAACCATAACTGCAGAACGACAGATTTTTTAATATGTGCAGTTTGAAATTTTGCATTTTTGATACCTGCAGTATGAAAGAAGTCATTTTTGATCCCTGCAGTATGAAAGAAGTCATTTTTTATCCCTGCAGTATAAAAGAAGTCATATTTTATCCCTGCAGTATGAAAGAAGTCATTTTTGATCCCTGCAGTATGAAAGAAGTCATTTTTGATCCCTGTGGTATGAAAGAAGTCATTTTTTATCCCTGTGGTATGAAAGAAGTCATTTTTGATACCTGCGGTATGAAAGAAGTCATTTTTGATACCTGCAGTATGAAAGAAGTCATTTTTGATACGTGCAGTATGAAAGAAGTCATTTTTGATACCTGCAAGAAGTCATTTTTGGTACCTGCAGTATGAAAGAAGTCATTTTTGATCCCTGCAAGAAGTCATTTTTGGTACCTGCAGTATGAAAGAAGTCAATCTTGGTACACGCAGTGTATTCAACAAAAATAATGTAAAGATGGACCAGCAGTACAAAAATAACAGAGTAACTAACTGTTGAAACTTCACTATATATATATATATATATATATATATATATATATATATATATATATATATATATATATATATATATATATATATATATATATATATATATATATATATATATATATATATATATATATATATATATATATATATATATATATATATATATATATATATATATATATATATATATATATATATATAATATATAAATATAAATATATATATATATATATATATATATATATATATATATATAAGTATATATATATATATATATATATATATATACATATATATATATATATATATATATATATATATATATATATATATATATATATATATATATATATATATATATATATATATATATATATATATATATATATATATATATATATATATATAGATATATATATATATATATATTTTAGATGGTGGACGATGGAGCAAATCTTTGAAATGGAACTGATGAATATATCAAATCGATTGTTTTGCAACTCGAAGTTGTAGATTCCATTTTTTCTTTTAAAATGTACATTTTGAGGAAAAGAATTCAATTTTCTTTCAAGCATCTTTAATTCCGAAATTCTGAATGTCTCCTTTAAGCATACAACTTGCCATGTTGCCAATACTGTTACTTACAACACTAATCATTATTGTTGCTTTCTATTCAAAAATTATTTCTAGGAAATTCTCAGTTTGCACTTTTGCTGAAATAGTAGCTTATACTTCAAGGAAATTCTTGAGAACTGAAATATGAATTCATATTTAAAAATTCAAGCCACTTTGATATTTCAGCTAAGAACATAACTAACTTTCCCTTCATTAAAAGATTTAGCTTAGTAGTCACACATTCCTAATATAATAGTTTTAGTTCCAAATTACCAATTACCAATTTCCAAATTGTTTATCACCAGCCTGTCGTGCTTCCTTGCCTCAATTTTCACTTGCCTGACTTGACTTTTCACAAGTACATACTGTTTTCTTTCCTTCTGATAAAAACTGAAATAATAATGTCAGAGCTTTGGACTAGCCAGATGGGCTTGCGTTATTCAATTTATGCTAGCCCATACATAAAATCAACTAGCCCTGGGCTAGTGGGTGTATGCTAATTTTTAATGCTAATGATAGGGCTCTGGCACAAACAGAACTGAAGAAATCTGTTTGCCATTTTTTTAAATTGTATTTCTTTACTTAGGAGATATTAAGCTCAAAAGATGCCACCTTCAGGTGAAATAGGCAGCAAATTTTGACCAATAGGTTTTTAAGTCTTTACCAGACCTCCAATCAGATTAAAGGAAAAATAAATCTCATCAGTTTCACCAACAGAAATTTACAAAAGAAATTTCAAGAATTAACACTATACTTTCAGCAGTCATAAACAATTGAGCATATTTTGAATATTTGATCAGCCATAGCTCAGAAACTATCTCCCAACTTAAAAGACTGTTCCACCCAAAATGTTAGCTTTTTCTAAAAAAGGCTGTTAAGCTTTCAATGTCCTGTCACCTTTAAGAAAAAAAACACTAAATTTCAAGAAGAAATGGCAATATTTAACTTCCGACATCACAACTTTTCTAAAGTTTATCAAAACATGTGAACCTTGGACAGCTCCAAAACTATATCTTTTTAAGGATCCAACAGAAAAATTACCTTAGTGTAGACCTGTAATGGAATATTCCTGTCTTTTCGTAACCTTTTATCAGAATGAGAAAATTTTAGACATAATTTAGTACAAAAATTATGTTGATATGTTATTCCTACCAGGAGATATTCAAATTTGAAGGTTTACAAAAAATGTAAATAAATGAATAGGAAAAGGCTCAGTATGACATCACAGCAACACATTCTCCCACAAAGTTGATGTATTTTATTAAAATCTATCATTCTTTTTATGAGTAAAACCTGTTAGAAAAATAAATTGATGAAAGTTAGGTATTTATACACATTGCCAAATATACCCTACTTCAATAACATTTGGAGAAAAAAAATTCTAATCATACAGAAACAAGCAAATAATGCTCAAAGAAATACATAAACATTAGCAATGGAATTGCCTCTATGACATCATCAAACACGAATTCATCAATACTGTACAAAAACTTTAAAATGCAATTCAGAAATCTTTAAAAATCTATATCTCCTGAATGGAATATGATATCAACCTGATTTTTGTACCAAATTGGCTCTAAAAAGTATGCTCTTTCAAATAAAATTTTACAAAAAACCATGGCTGCATGGGAATACTCCTTTAACTTCAATCACCTGTGGCTTTCTGCTGATATTTGCCCATTCATGTTCATGACTTGGCAAAAACGAAACACAAAAATGCCACAAGCTGACCTTCAAGGTAAGTTAGTTTCATTTGCAATTTTCAGGTTTCACTTTTGATACCTAGCTGATGTACATCATAAGAGCCAATTCTATTCTCATTTTTACAGCTAATTTCTCTTTAACCATTTTCAAAGGTGTATGGAAAGACAGAGGTAACATTAGCAAAAATAATGAGAACTGCAATTTCAATTCTTTGTTATTTGTTTGACTTTGTTATCCAAATTTGTGATGTACAGTATGACCATGTACTGCAGGCAGTCTGCTGTACCCATTAATGTAAGTTTGCCACAATTCTATGAGTAAAAGAACAAAATCTTCTTGTTCATATGAAGTATTTCACACCCTTAAAAACTAGAGGGAGGAATGCATGGAGGAATTACTTTTATAATTTATTTTCCTTCTAAAAATTGAATTGTGGAAAAATCTGCTAAACAGACAAAAAGGGCTAATGTGAATTACATCTCTGATGTGCTTGCAAGTATGATTCAAACTTAAAATGAATGCATCTGAATGCAAAATTATATTTCCCAAAGTAGACGCCAAACAAGGTTGTATAATAAAATAAAGCAAAAATCATGACTACTACCGTACTTTTAAAATATAAATCAAAAGTTGAGGATAAAATATTTTTCCCTCTGCAAATCCTTCCAGCATCCCAAAACCTTTCAGAGATAGATAAAAAAAAAGTTCAGGTAACTTTCACAAGAATTGTTTGTGGTTCACTCATTACCAATTCCTCTCAAATCAACCATTAAAATCTAAATCGTTTTCAAAAGGCTCACTAGTCAGAGCCTATTTCATTTTAATATTTTAAAATGACATTACTAAACAGAGCATCAAAAACCTGGATTTGCAATCTCATGAAGAAGTAATTTGTTAAAAAGACAATTTTAAACACAGGTATAGAATGTACGTGACACTGTACTTCTTTCGGTCTGGGTTCCTGATTTCATTTGCTTATTGGAGCACTAGATTGAAAGTGAGGGCAATATTTCGGTCAGCATCACGAATAGCCAGTGTCTTCATAACCAAACGAGATGGGGTTGAACTATTCAAAATGAATATTTAGGTTTGAGTTTGATCGACGTGTATATAACACCTGGAGGTGTATTTTAGTGAGAAGCTGCATTAACATTGGAGACCATAAAGGTTGAATATATTTTGTTTCTTATATTTTAAGTTTATTTTAATATGAACAAATCTGACAAAAGATATTTTTTGGCTCTTAGCTACAGTATGCAATAATAACAATAATGTATAACCACTGCTTTGCATGAAAACAAAATGAAAGTTATCATGAAAAGAAATTTTCAAATGGATTGTAATTTTATTAATCACCAATTCACTTTCTTGTTCACCATCTGCCTGCCCAGAACTCATTAACTAGCTCAATCAGGAAAGATGAGACTACAATGGAAGAGAAGTATGGTGTCCATACAATGTCTAACAATACACTGAACTGCTAAATGTTGTCTTGAGATGTTTCATTGCAAGGACAGGTGTTTACAATTTTTTCAAACAAGCAACGAGTCTAGACAAATGGGTTAGAGGAGCACTGAGTCGAAAATTGACTTTTTGTAAGTCTAAGGAAATTTTGAAATGACACAGGTCTTATTTTTGATACTCGTGTCATTAAAAAATTACTTCCAGGATTAGTTCAGGGGTCAAGCAAGTCTATCATATATAAAAGAAGACTTCAAACAAAACAAAAAGTAGTGAAGAAAGCAGTCAAAAATCTTATTCCGCTAAGGAAATATTAAAGTTTGAAGTTTAGCATCAATTACGTAGAAACGAGCAAAATCAGACTAGTTGTGATGTCATAGCCCCAGATTCCTCAGTCTTTAGGTATTCTATCATATTTTGTTCTTCGATTTTGTGGCTTAGAAACCATTTGATATGTCAGGAAAGTAGTCAAACAGAATCTTGTAAGGGAAATTATAATTTATCACCTGAAGAAAGTTTGAGGAAAAATAATTGAAATAGGAGAAGAAATTGGAAAAAAGTTAAATATACTTTCTTTAAAATACATTAGCAATTGTTGAGAATGTGAGGGAGGATATTGGTGCCAACCTTCCGTAGTAAACTTACTACACCAGACATTTCTACAAAGATAAAACAAGAGTTTTAAACTTGGATATCTCCTTAACAGAATAAGATTTTTGAATGGTTTCTTTACCATTTTGTTTCATTCAAAGTCCTTTTTTATCTAAGATGGACTCCCTTGACCACTGAAATTATGCCCTCACTGTTTGGCCGCCAGCTCTTAGATTGTTACTATTGCACAGCTACAGTTAAACAGTCCTGGCTCCTAGATTGTTACTATTGCATAGCTACTGTTGACCAGTCCTGTATCCCAACTAAAAAGAAGAAACTACTTAACTGAATTTCTACTTGAACTGACCTCTAATCTTGCCTACCCCTTTATCTGAAACAGGGGAAACTTGGGTTATTTTAGATTCACAATACCCCACCCACACCTATACACAAGTATACTTTGACTAACAATCATCATTTACATTGGTCATTGTTCCAGCGGATTACTAATATTTGACCCTTACCTTATGAACAAGTTTTTCACTACCAGGAGTAATCAGCTAACTTGGCCAAAACGTGTTGCCTCAATTTGGGTAGGGGTGTGATTTGAATAGGGGGTTGTGGCAATCTTGTTAGGGGCTAACCACTAGTTCAACCCTCCATCGCATAAACTGAACAATTAATCAACAGATGCAGGTCTAGCCTTGGAATCTTTTGTTGTTTTTCAACAAATTTCTTCTGCTCAGAGATGTATATTTTCCTCATGTCAATTATTTTCATAACACCATTTTCTACCCAAAAAATAGAAAAGACAGAAAAAAACTTTTATCTAACATACAACAATGTTAGCTCAGAATGAATTGATAAACTTCTAATATATGACTTTTATAAAAACAGGAAAGATTTGCTTCATTTCTGTGGCAACAACTGCTATACTGTATCTCTACATGTACAGTAGTTCTGCAAAGGTATAATCTCACTACATCTGTTCACAGATAAGCTGTTTACAGTGATTGAAACATACACTACATGTACGAGTTACTACACCAGCAAAACTAAACAAATTTCCTCAACTCCTAAAATGTCCACAACTCCTAAAATGTCCACATCTGTTAAAATACAGTTTATATCCGGCGTAACTTCCATGTTTGACATACTGTACTCTACTTTTGAATATGCGTTATCTATGTGTGGTCTTTATAATCAGCCCACAACTATTCAAACATATTCTGTTTTAGAGCTATTTCAACTGTGAACAATAAGTGCTGCATTTCTTTGCATAATTAAAATTATTTTTTACTTGTATCTTCAAAATCTGATGAAAATTTAATATGGACCCAGCATAGAAATTGCAAACACAATTATTATCAGGTGGTAATCACATAACTACCATTTTTCCAATGACCTTTGACATCTTCAGTACAAACTTAACAATGTATATGTAGTCTATTTGAAGAACTGACAGAGAAAGTGTACCAAGAATTCATCTGATTTTGGTGTTAAAGAAATACATTTTCATACTTCTTAGCTGATGAAAACATTAAAAAGATCAATTGTGGAGAATTGTTTGAGTGCAAATTTGAACACGCAAAAGGCAGGTAAAATTTGAAAGAGATCTTCCGTCCGAAAAATGGTGCAGAGCATTGTAACTCAGAATGAAACCTATATGCAAGCTGCATAAGACTTGAATAACCTCCGTCAGGCTGTAAATCAGAAACGACAGCAATCAGTGAAAACAGCCAACAAAAAAACCAGATCAGTGGGGAAGTAAAAGGCCTGGAACGGGGGTATATGACAAACAACTAGCAGCATGTATTCAATCTGGTTTTTCAAAAAAGCAATCTTCAATCAAGATATTGATTTTTCCTGATCAAGTAACTTACAGTAGATCTTGAAATGTCTAAAAACATAAGGTCAATGTAATTTTGTTTCCGTGCCATCTGCAGTTCATAATAAGCCTTACATTTGTACATAATTTGGTAAAACTCCATGGTAAAATATTAATCATTTCTACATAATTACATCCTTCAAGCAACAATTTCATCACCATTTCAAATTAATCAAATCCTTTTAAGCTTTTAAGAACAATGCCCTCTTAGCGATACCCTGTATAGGGTAATTATGATCAATTACAATACATTACAAAATGTTCACTGTTCACACTGTCAATAAGTGCATTGTTCAAGCAACATTTGTTCATACATAATTTAAAATCGTTCTTTAGTACCTGATGGCAATATCTTCATTTTACTTACAAATGTTCCATTTGCAGTGAAAGTTTTAATTAATTTGTCTTTTTTCAATAAGTATTGACCTCGAAAGGTTAGTATCATGTTGTTTGGTGGTACATGTAGATAGATGGCCCAGGTCAGAGAAGTTTTAACTAAAAATTATTAAGAATATGTGGTGGTTCAAGCATGTATTCCTTAAGTGGATGAAAAAATGTTTTCAATTACTGTCAAAAACTTGAATTTTTTCAAATGAAATATTTTTCCAATTTAAAAAACATATATACTGTAGATGGCCCAGGTCGGAGAATTTTTAACCAAAACTCTGAAAAATGACCGTGGTGAAAATAGTATTCAATGTTGTTTTTGCAATTTGTTAATAAAAGGGAGGGTCTGACTTCACTCTTCAATAGTAGACTTTTACACCAGTCATTTAATAAATACTGTAACTTGCGGCATCTTTAAAACTGAATATTTCCTAATTCACTGGTGAAGCCAGGATTTTTGTTTGGAGCGCAACCATGAGAGGCGAGAGATATTTTTGATGAGGGTAGCCGAATGTATGTCGCCATGAGCCCCATGATGTGGGGTCTGTGGGGTCCTGAGAAATCACGCACTTTAGAAATTTGAAATGTGTTAAAATTGAAGCCAAATCGTGTGGTGTGTTTTCAAGGGGCGAAATTCCAGAAAGCTACGGGACATGAGGTGAAATTAGGCACTGGCGTAGGCAAGGATTTTTTTTTTTTTTTTTTTTTTTTTTAAAGGTGGGGGTAACTGTTTTTGTGATATGTGTCACACAGTATGCAGGTGTGCATTATATAGAGAGTTTGTAAAAGCTCAACATGGACACTTCTGCCTTCTAAAACTAATATTTCATAGGAACCATAACAAAAGCTATAAAAGCAAGGTAGGTTTTATCCGGTTTATGTTTCAGACCCCTGTGACTTTCTTTTCAAGAGTGAGCTTAATTGGTTATTTTGCCTTATTGTAGCATCAATACTTAAAATGACTGGAACCGATCATTGTATTACAGAAGAGCATCCATGCATGTGAGTAAAACATCCATGATAAAAATCAGATAAGGACACACAGCTCCTCTGAAACAATCCTTAAAACTTGTCCAAAAGAACCCAACAAATTTTCCACCAACCCTTAAAAATACTACTCACTTCCAAATGCTTATTTTTTCTTTTTTCCCTATGGTCTAAAGTGACAATGTATATTAGTGTTGTCCAACTAACGTTGCACAGTATACTGGTACTAAGAAAAGTACTGGTACTTTACGGTGCAAGTACGGTACGATACCTTTAAATGGAAAATACTGAAGTACCGCCGAGTACCGTCAGTAACCCCACTTACAAGAATAAGGTATAAAAGATTCCTTTAAACCTTTTAAAAATCAGCAAAAATATTATTCATTAGAAATATATATGTATTTTAACAGAAACATCACCTTAAAATTTCATAAGAACATAATATTTATGGAAAAACATGGTTAAAAAACCTTCAATAACAGCTGGCCTATACGTATGGTGCACTACTAGATTTGTAAATATGCAATATACATATAGTAACGTTAGTACAGAGGGGGAGAGTACCGATAACTTTTGTACAAACTTTCTAGGCCCAACTGTCATGATGAAATATGCCTGTATTTTTAGTACTATCGTAACCAGAAAATTCATAAGATTATATTTAAATTCTTTTGAAAAGACATGTATGCATTCACTTTCGTCTAAGAATCGTTTCAGTCAATAAATAAATGTTGCAAATTACCAAGTGTTGAACATTTTTAGTGTAAATTTTTCCTTTCCACACATTTACCTTAAAAATTATAATCTGCAAGTCACATAATGAAAATTCTCCTCACAATCAGCAACTATTTTTTTCCAAACAAAACTTGAACAAAGAACTAAATATGTCAAGATCATTCCAAGCGGAAAAAAGCCAAATCAGTTGGAAAAAAGCCAAATTAATCTACAGTATTAAAGCCAAACTGTAATCAACTTGATTCCAATATACCAACTATTATGCCAACTAATACACCAACCCTGGCCCAAAGACCAGTATTGCACAATGTTACGGCCAAATAAAATGTGCTCCGCACGCCATTTTAAAGCTCTTTTTAAACTTTCATTTCTTCTTGATGGCTTAGAATTTCAAATCTGGGAATTGCTTTGCCAGTTCGATGAGGATTTTCAGTAATTCATCCAATTTGTTTATGGTTTTAAGCTCATTTACGGTGAGTTTTCAAGTTTCATGGACTTAACCGTAACTCATTGCTACTTGAGTGTATAAGCTGCAATGTGTACAGTACAGTTAGTGTTAATTTGTGTACAAAACAGTCCCAAGTCAGTTGTAAAACAGAGTCAGAGGTTTTGGCCCATTGGGATTTCAATATTAATGAAAATTGTACTTAATATTAGAAGCCCTAAAAGGCATGACCAGACTATGAATTTGGAAAATGATAATGAGAAATCAATCAGTATTTTTAATTTTCATTTTGCCCTGTAACTTTTCAGAAAGTTTTGCAAGAGTAGGCCTACACTGCGTTGTTCTTGCTTATTTGGAAAATACTGACGGTTAATAATAGAAAACTTTCGGCCAATTATGCACATGCACAAGTCACTGTAAGACTTGCAAATTATTACAATTGGGTAAAATCTATTAATATACGGACGTGATTAGTGTTGAAAAATATATTTACCCCCTGTAACAAATGGATGTGTCTAAATTGAAAAAAGTGTGTAGATTTAGAGTTGAATAAACTTTCAACACAAGTTGCAAACTTGTGTTAACAAACAGAATATCAGAGAATCTGCCGGTGTAATTGGGCGAGTTTGATCTTATTAATTCAGAGATCAGGTATAAGTTTCTGTTTAAAATGGAAGCCCCTTGTCATGTGGAAATTTCTTGTGGTGTTCAATTCCATGGTACCGTAAGTTATATTTCACATTTTCCACTTTTGGGTAGTCACCTGTAAAAATATCAGCACTTCGGTATTACCAGTTCCATTTGCGTCGGTACTAATGGTGCTAATTTTCACCAGTACCATGCAACGATACTTCCCACCCATTTTGTGAAAGCAGGATTAGGGGGTACGTTACAGCAAACTAACAAGGACGGCCTGAATCTGAGTGAGCCACTTGTATACTACATGTCCACTCTTATCAGTGCAGTGAACATAGCCAATAGGAGCAACCACTCTCTCTTGGCTGAATATCAATAAATGGGGTGGCTTAATGAATAACTGTAGCAGTTTAATTTCAGCAGGTATGGGTTTTTGAGCTTTTCTTATTGCCAATTGAGGTGCTGTGGTTCAGTGGTTAAGGAGTCATGCTCGTATTCGAGACGTACCGAGTTCGATTCCTATCATGAGCGCTGCATTGTGTTCTTGAGCAAGACACTTTACTCTACTTGCTTCAGTCCAATGAGTACCAGCACTGCTGGGGAGTTAATCTGCGATGGACTGGCACCCCATCCAGGGGGAGTACTTTCATCTGCTGGCACCATGGAAACCGGGGATAAACACCGGCTTAATGAGCCTTAATGGCTCAGATAGATTTAGCTTTTTTAGCTTATTTCTAATTATCTGATAATGTTGTTAAATGTCCAAAGCACTCAACTAATTTTCCGAAAAAATTGGACTTTTCTAGGAATCAGTCAATTTTCCAAAATAATCTGTTCAATTTTCCGAAACCATTCCCTTAATTTCAAACCCTTTAGAAAATCAGTAAAAAGTTCAGAAGTTTTTTTCTGGCAAGTAGAGATTAGTCATGTAAGCATATGATTATAAAATCTGATTGGGTCCTGTGCAGAATTATGTTTTTTACAGAGGTCACTCACTCCCGCTCCCCCTTTCAAATTTCTGGCTAAGTCCCTGTATCAGTGAAAGGTTTTACTTGTACATTAGAAATGGATTTGCTTAAAACCAGGAACACGCAGACCGGCCCTGAAGCAGAGCAAGGCCGGTCGAAATAAAAGTGATCTATTTCTTTATTTCTCAAACCACAAAACTGTGATCTGTTCAACACTCCATACAAGTTGTTCAATGAACCATGTGATTGTTTTCCACTCAACACAAAAGAATTTTTATTAAGGGAGCAGCATCTCCCAAGGAGTATGAAATGTCCTTTGAAACAGATTTAATCTTGTGGAAAGATGCATGTAATTTGTAGTTTCAAAATTGCAGAACAAGTTTTTAAGCAGTGTCTGTACAAATTGTGGCAAGTAGAAATTATACACTGTGCTACTCACCACACCTAATTATGCCATGGCAACATACTTACAATACTGTCTTTTTTTTTTTCCTTCTCTGCTAAAAACTAAGTGTTGGCAAGGATTTGAGCATTGTTGGCAAATGGGAAGGTTATTTTATCAAATTTACTCACCAAGTTGTATAAATGATTGGCTAGTTTCTTTCTTTGTAGTTTTACAACCCTGCCCCACCTAAAACAACGCCACTTTATTCTTGGACATTCATAAAAGCAATCATGTTTATTCTCAAAGCTCACTATCAATTTAAAAAAGCTGGATTTTCAGAGTCCTTTAATGAAAAGTCAGAGACAATCATAAATTTCAAAATAATCAAACTTCTCCAGGGTATCATGATACATTTTCTTCTAAGCAACATTCATAAGATGCTGGTTTTAAAGAGAAAATAACATCTAAAAAGGGTAATATGATTTACTTGCACTTTTGAATAAAAAGGCTGGGTAATTCTCCAAAAGACATGTGTTTTTTAAATAAGTATAGTATAGTATTTATATAATTTGGAAGCTGTTTGAAAGTGCAATGTAATGCATCACATCAATCATCATCTGTTTTCCTTCAATTAATACATACCTGTAAATGTTTGAATTTTAACTTCACCAGACCAGGACAAACATTTCTTTTTAAGATTTACTTAGATCCTCAAATTTAAGGACTTTTAATGTAACAGAAGCTGCCATAAAGTTACCCATAATGCACTATACATCATACATGTACTGTACATACTAACTAATCAGATCCCTAGCTTGATTTAAAAAAGGGAAAGGGTGCTAGACTTGTTGAGCACATTAATGTACATGCGAAGTGCTGTGTTTTTCTGCGTGTAGTTCAGGGGCCCCCTTAAGGCTCAATCCCATGGTGAAGAAGCTCTGGGATTTTAGCTATAATCATACCTCAGAATGAAACTATTCTGATTGATAAGAACTGGTCATTAGCCAAACCGGACAATTGTTTACTATGCTATAAATCTGTGTTCTGTATCCATGTAAGGTACAGTATGTCATTTATGAAATTAATTAACATTATCAAGCTATTAATCAATTAAAACAAATTTTACAAATGTAAAAAAATATATTTACATTTTTTCTGATGAGGGGCAGGGCAGACCCCAGGGGTGGGGCAGAGCTGGCCACCCCTGTGAAACAGCAAAGCTAGAGGTCTGAACTTCAAATCATAAAAAATCTTACACATTGGAAATGAACAAAAGTAAGGTGTCTATATGTATGCTGATAATTTTATTAACAGAATAATTTTACAAGTAGATTTAAAATAGATGTAACCTTGTAATTGCTGTGAAGTTTGAACATCTTAGCATTAATTAAAGATTAATGTTGAGGCAGAATGTTTATATACACATTTAATGCACGGGGCAAAGGACTTTGGCCCGAGTAAATGGCCCAACTTTGGGAGGACCATTTGAACAGTGCATTACATGCATATATAAACATAATGCAAAACAATAAATTTTATATAAAATTTCAGTGCAAGATTGTTTCAAATGCATGAAAAAAAAAGTAAAAAAATTAAAACAAGAGTTTAACATATATTTTTTCACTTTATTAAGAAATTCACCTGTTGTAAAAAAAAAAAAATCAACTAAATAATCATGGTCATACATTATCAGGACTTCTAATTCTAATCTTCTAATCTAATTATAAAAGTGATTATTATTAATGACTTTCACTTTTAGAACTACAAGTGGTGTAAGCTCTTAGATAATCCCTTCCTACAGAATTCCTGAAAGTGGGCTATATTTAGAATATCCACAAAATAAGTATTTTTCCAAGACTGTTGAAGTGACCACATCTCTCTCAGGAGTACCATAGAGCAGGCTTGGAAAAACTCGCCTACTCGCCATGGGCGAATAAAACAAAATTGTGGCGAGTAAAATATCTTAATATACTGTGTTACAACATCTCTACTAAAAAATGCCTCCACACACACAAAAACAAGTGATTTTTCCATTCAAATAAAAAATATAAATCATTTTTTGGGCCAATAGCCGTCAACTTTGATTGCCCAAAACACCACCTACTGCGTGTAGCCATATACACTGTTTACATCCAGTGAACAGCATGGTATAAAGGTACGGATGTACCTGGGGAAATTGTGCAATATCTCGTTGTTTTCATCAAGTTATCGCGTTACCCAGCTACAAAGATAAATCTGACTGGCTCACGTAGCTTGCAAGAAATGCGTTAGTGTCAATATGGGTGGGAACGCTCTATCCTTCTGAGTAATGTCTTTGCTTGACAGAAATGGAAAGTTTTAGACTCGCTATCTCTATCTCTATCGCTATTTTATTTCTTCAAGTGGTTGAGAGCTCTCCTTATGCATAGAACACTGTCGGACCATTCAAAAATAGTCAATTAAGTTTCAAGCTTTCTGATTGGCTAAAAGGTAGTCTGGAATACATTCGAGACCAGCAAGATATACATTAGGAGAATGATGATGATCAACATTTTCAATATAATAAAACCTTTCTTAAGCATAATAAATGTACATCCTCCTAGGTCTCAAATGGCACAATATTAGATTTGTAATTACTCTGTTTGGAATACATTTGAGACCAGACTGACCTGTATGGCAGTGCATGTATGTTCCCCTTGGAAAAATATTGGCCTACACTGGCAATATAATAAAAAGTACATTATATCCTAGGAGGTACAAAGAAATATAAGAAAATGTATGAGAAAAATGAACCAAACACAAAATTCTAGCCACAACAATCTCGACTCTCATGAGTCTCAATCAACAGTTCTGGCTTTGATTCAAGAACAAACTTTCATAGCAACTTTTCTTTATAAATTTATCAAAATTAAAATGAGATGTTAGCCTAGCCTATTTTGGTCACAAAACAAATGAGCAGCCAGCTAGCTTTAGCTCAATTAACATTCCACTTTCGCAAACTTTCTAAATGTCTTCAAAAGAGGCCTACAAATAAACCTATGTTTATCATTCAAGTCTTACCTTGATCCCTAATGCACCTGTGGCTGTTTATACTTTTCCAAGAACTTCTTTTTCAACTTTTTTCTAAATGTTTAGAGTACTAGCCAGTTTCTGAATTTAGTTTTGTCTGTCTGTCAAAACTTGATAACCTATGACCTGCCTATTTTAATGTATTTCTTTATTATTGTTCAAAAACAACGAACAGCTTCTTGCGGTCGTCGTACGAAAGTAATATAAAAAAGATGTTTGAGAACAAAGATGCATTGTGTTTCATTAAGTTTGGCGCGTAACTTTATCTGCACGGTCACATCTTCGACTGGTCAGTTGGTTGTCGTAACAAAAAATGAAGAAACGTTTAACTAAATGATGTCACAATGACTGTTAGGAGAATATGAAAAGTGATCAAAATAAATTGCCTTTTTTTCTATATTTTCACCTAAACAATTAGATATGTATGAATGTGGATGAAAGTGGTCATCCTTGGTCTGAAATGGCATTTGAGACCGGTCACCATCGCATTTATCCCCTAAGTACTACTACATACAGTACAGATATGCACACAGTATGTGTATATATACGGGCCGGAGCTGAGACAGGCATTGAGTGTAAACTTTCTGCCATAAGGGCCTACTTGTTTCTGGCAGTAGGCCTGAAATTAATGTTTAAAAATCTAGGTAAGTTTGTGCATGTTGATTTATATAAGAGGCTGGCGAATGACTTTTTTTGTATTTTTTCAAGCCTGCCATAGAGGCATTTTTTACCACCAAATACATTACAATGTTCATGTTAATCTCTCCTCAGCAACTAAAAGAAGTACTCTAGTACAATAAGCATTACATTAAATATTGAACTCAAATACCCATATCAGTGCGGTTTTAGAATTGTCCCTTGCTAGAAAGACACTTGATTAACCTAGGGGCCAGCGTTGTACGACTCAAAGTACCGTCTTTGCTGGACACAATTTTGGACCAGGATGAGTTGATTGGTTAGGCTCTTCCAGAACTTTAAGTCCATTTTGCCGGACTTAGGTTAAATGGTTGGTGAGGTATAACAGCGCCTCAATAACGTTGGCCAAATTGTGCCGGAGAGTTTAAAATCAGATCAAAATGAACTGATTCGGGTACCTGGGACTGGAACTCTATTTGGTGCGGTCCCAACTGCAACACTGGTATAGACCCCAGAATAATACCTCTTTAGTGATAATCTTAAGGAATAATCTGAAAGCTTTTAAAACTAATATCTCTTTAATTGCACTCCCCTGGTACAACATTGACATCGAGTGGCCTATGGTCCCTTGTGTAAACTCTGTAAGTAGCCGACATGTATGCTTTGCCAATATACAAACAAAGACAGTAGAATAAGCAAAAGTTATACTGTAAATATACAAGTGCTAAAACAAGCACTGAAACTACTGTATGTATGTATGTATGTATGTATGTATGTATGTATGTATGTATGTTTGTTTTTGTTTTTTTGGTTTGATGAGGGCTTAATGGCACCACGACAGCAGGTCAAATTGTGCCTGAGAGATTAGATTCCATTCCAGAGGTAGGAAGAATAAAATAGGATGAGCCTGAGAGAAGTATGGGTGCTTATAGCCAGGAAGCTGGGATCGAAAGAAGTGCAGGGTTGCAAAAAAAGGGGTAAATGTAGATAGAGGGGGTGGAAAAGGAGGACTACAGTAAATATGGTTGTAAAGGGAGGCACTATGAAGGAAGAAGATAATTACATTGTAAGTCCTAACGGTAAGTAAAGTATGCTGTCCTACATACCACCAAACTGTGTATTTGGATTTAAATCACAATCCACTTAATTACAGCTACACTACTGTACACTACTTCAACTAAAATATTGCAACATATTGCATAAAATAAGAACATGACTACTGAGGTTTAATGATTTGTGCACTTTTTCATTATCTTCGTCAAACGAACAAAAGAAAGCCATTTCTCTTAAATATCAATTATTTTCTTAAATATAAATATAATTCCATTTCAATTTTTTGATTGGCCCAAAAGTAATGGTGAAAGTAACTACAGTACGGTATTTCTCTTAACCTTTACTCTATTATGCAGCAATATTATCGCCATTTTCAAACCACCTTTTTCTGAAATTAAAATCGGGACTTTACCAAAGTCCTATAAAAGTAATCTTAGTATTATTTTAAAGTACTTAAATATTTCTTTCACAAAATGTAACTTTTTTATAGGAGTCATATTACAGATTTTTGAGAAAAAGTAGCTTGAAAATGGGTAAAACTTAAAAATTGCTATAAAAAAAAGAAATTAAATCTTATAACTTCAAGATCACATTTTTGTTTCAAAATCAAACACGCAAGTCCTAAGACATGATAGTATTGATTTCTGATCTAATTTTTATTCCCTACCTACATTCGTTTGTTATGGAGAAATATCTTCAAAATTTCATGAATTTCTGCCATTTTTGACCCTACTTTTTCAAAACGTCATGTACCAAAACCGTACATGCTTTGTTGAACTGCTGTTCGAAACAGCATGCAATTTCCTTCAATTTGATATATAAATAAAGGCATACCCCTTCCATTTGGATCCTCTTCTATAATAATTCAATTTCACCACAGTATTTTCAATGACTACGTAATGTAGTGGATGTGAACTCGAGCGCACCAGGTTTGAATCTCGCCGAGACTACTGCGTTACATTTTTTCTGCGGTGTTCAGGGGTCACTTGACTAAAATCATTTTCGGTGCTTTTTTATCTTTCCCTTCTTGCCAAAAATCATAAGATTAGCATCATTGGAAAGGAAATAAAGAATCTAAACATATAACACAAATCTCTGTTTTCAATATTCACAAGAAATTATACTTGTGCAAAGATTGACTATTTGTTGACCAAATTTAGCCAAAATTTGCTATAATTTTGTCCAATTTTTCCTAATTTGGCTTTCACTACTTAAAAGTTCAATATCATAGATTCCATTCAAAGCAAACTTGTAATGAAAGAAAATGGAAGGAAAGTTGTCAAAAATGCACATGAAAAAAAAGTTACAAAAATTGGGCTCACATTTTTCAAACTCCTGGTAAAGGGATTAAATTGTAGAACTACTGGATATTGATGTCAGAATTTGGTTTTACTATTTAATAAATACGGACTCTTTCTTGGTACAATAGTCACTGATCAAAAGCCAATCACTGAGCATGAATCTCGCCACAACAGATGAATTTTCAGACCATCATCATCTTATATGTAATGAACTTGAACATAGTTTTTATGAAATTGAGAAAATGATTTACTTGCCACTTCATGTTTAATGAGTCGTAACTCTAGTTCCTACATTTCTCTTTCAAATCATACGCACGGAAAATTATGACAAGTTTCTGAAAAATTAATGTGGTGAAACAAACACTGTAATATCAGCCAGCTCATTGCTATGCCCTACTTCATGATGTAGTACATGCACTACTTAAGATGTTACGCACTATTTCTAAACCTATTTCAGCTATACATCGTTGCCCATTATCACTTTTGTTTTCACCCCATATTGCAATAATGAAAATCCTTTTCTATTCGTCTGTATAAATCAAACTGTTATGAAATGGTATAAATACAAAAAAAAACATTTATAACTAGTGCTGTCATGAAATATCGATTGTCGCGATATCTCTTTTCCCACAATATGAAATATGCCTCTCGCGACATATCACGATACCAAGAACTAATAATCAACTAAGAAATTTTCACGCAACTAGGCTAGGCTACTTCGTACATTACAATTCCAACGATATGGTACTAAATCTAAAAGTCCAGTTTAGGCCATTAAAAATGTGCAAAATAATCATGAAACATAAAAACAAGTAATTAAAAATCATGCTCCGTCACCACACACTGGCACGCGCCGGTGTAGGTTGGCAAAAAGAACAAAAAATTGGTCTAGAATGTGCCACTCAGGCTCTCACTTTGATGATTTATGGTAACATTGGCTGAATTACCAAATACGTGCGTGATGCATGATGAACATAATAGTCACGCAATCATATCGTCTGCTAGATCTGCAAATAATTTTTTCTTGTGTCAATCATACTGTATCATGGTGTAAATTGTAACTCCATGATTATATAACATTGGTGATAATAACAATTTGTGTCTTGAATCAGTTTTCTTGAAAAGTATCGCAATACTATGGTATATTGCGATATTTTTTTCTACGATAATCGATACATAATAGAGCCATGTCGTGACAGCACTAGTCATAACAATATTACTCTTCAACTGTATTAAAGGATTAGCTCAGGGATCAAGCATGTCCACCTTATATGACAGAGGACTTCAAAAGAAACAAAAGGGTGAAGAAAGCATTCTAAAAAACTTATTCCGATAAGAAAAAACTTTTTGGTATCATTTGTGTAATAATGGCTGAAATCAAATTAATGGTGATGTCACAGCTTCAGATTCATCAGAACCTTCATCATATTTTGTCCTGCAATGTTATGTTATGTCAGGAGAATAGCAAAACAGAATTAAGTAAGGGTAGTTTAATCAACCACCTGAAAAAAGTTCAAAGAAAAGACATTCAAATACTAAAAGAGTAAAATAAATCTTTCTTTAAAATACCTTAACAATTGTTAAGAATTTAGGGATGAGAGTGCCAACCATCCATGTACTATAGTAGACTTACTACATCAGTCATTTCTACACAGATAAAACAGATCTTTAAAGTTGAATATCTCCTTACCGGAATAAGACTTTTAAATGCTTTCTTCACCATTTTTTCTTTTAAAGTCCTCTTTGATATAAAATAAATTAATCCTTTACCAGAAAACCAAATAATTAGTGATTCTGATGCATTCTTTCATTGTTGGTTGATTTATACTAACTGGCATTGCATAGTATATTACGAAATATGCTTAATAACATATATTCATAAGCCATGCCCACCATGTACATGATACATCAATAAAATAGAACCCGTTGACAACACTTTTCAAGATTTTTTAAATTTATATTAAGCCTCCACTTCAAGCAATATGCATGACATGACCCCAACAACCAATAGGGTACACAAGCAGACAATGGGTTTTCTGTGTACCACATATGACTTGTATCCAATGTAGTGTCCTCAATTTCCTGTATTTATATGTACTAATATTAATGATATTCAATTATTTTATACCATGAATATGTAATACACTAGCTAACAATATAAATATACCAAGTATGAATAAAGGCATACATCAAGTTGTTAAAGTATGAGCATTTAATAATTTTTACATTAAGCTCCACCTACTTATTGATATCTATGACATCACCACCAATAGGACATATATACGGCCCATAGGCTATTTGTGGGCTACTCTGTAAAGTGCATACTTTCATCCTTGTTCATTTCCCATCCCCAATATAATCTATCTAAGAAATCCTAGGCCCACCAAGTTATATCCACAAACAATCTCTTTCTCACTGTTGATCTGTATTGCTATTTGCATTCTAAACACTTCAGGACATAACCTCTTGATGATTGACTTAATTGTTTTCAGTTTTATTCAGGATAAGCATTCATTGTTTCAGTTTTATTCAGCCAAAGTTCACATTCCCTCATGTTCCTTTCATGCAAGAAGCCAATTGTTTTGATTCTCTTTGATACCAGAAACCACTTGATCTAGTTTTACTAAGAGTCCAGAAAATTGATTGTTTTGATTTCTTTTCAGGCATGAATTCATTGTTAAGCACATTCCATTGGAAAGTTTCAACAATATACAGTACTGTAAGTCTTGACAGATCTCACCCTGATACATCCTCACCCCTCCATTTACGCCCTTCCCGTTCCAATATGTCTCAAATTTTAATTACTTCTTCCCTACAAAGAAACAGACAAACACAGGCTAAAACATAACCTCCATCAAATAAAGTTGGCAGAGGTAACTACAAGTCACACCCAGGAAAACAAATTTTTTGCAATGCCACTAGTTGGACATCCACTATTCTAGTAAATTTGGTATCTCACCAACATGTCAAACACTCTTAGGACAACATGACTCTATGACCGTACAACCTCAAATGGGCAAGTTCCTTGTAGAGTAGTTTGATATATCAAACAAGTGAATATCTAAAAAACATCCAATCTTAGTATTAAGAACAACTTTGTCTATTTAAGTACAACTTTAAAGTACAGGTATAGAAACATAAAACATGAAAAGGAGGTTAAGAACCACAATTCCATGGTCCCTGCAGCCTCAGATTTACCACAAGAAATTCATTTAAACTTCATACTGTGACAACCAAATGTTGAAAATCTTTTACACAGCACTTGGAAGACCTAAAAGAATTCCTGCAAAATTATCTTTTCTGTAATACAGGAAAACTTTTTTTGTAGGTGGTTTGATAAAAACGAGGCCAAATATCAACAAATTGTTGAGGCTTTAAAAATAAGATACTGTATTCCTTAGTACTTCCTTAGCATACTGTATTAACTCAATCTATGGAACTTAAGGCTTTTTACAGATGTACTTTTTAAACACATGGCTTTAAAAGGTTTTATGTTGTTGAAAGGAAAAACAAGCACACAGTGAAATAAATGAAAGGTTGTGAAAGAAAACAGGGGAGAAATTTGAGCAGCGAAGAAAGAATGTTTGTCCAACCATGTTTTCCCTGCTTCATATTTCAGTCTCCTACAGTATGTGTGTACACTTTCTGTGATACTTTGCTTATCTTTACTGTACTTCCATCACTTTTCAGTCAGATAAACATCTGACTGTGCATGCATGTCCCTATGGCTACTATTCTGTCACACATTCCTAGCGTATATACTTGAAGGTATAGTGTATATGGACAGGTAGGAATTTTATATTCCCCAGAAAGAGCTCAAAATTCTGTTTGTTAGTTTGATGAGGGCTTAACGGCATCACGACAGCAAGGGTCAAATTGTGCCTGAGAGGTTAGATCATTTCAGAGGTAGGAAGGAAAGAAAACAGGGGGAGATTGAGAGAAACACGAGAACTAAAAGCGAGGAAGCTGGGATCGAGAGAAGAGGTGCATGGGTGAAGAAAAAAAAGTAGACAGAGGGGGGGTGGGAGAGAAGGACTGGATATGGTTGTAGAGGGAAGCATGATGAAGGAAGGAGAATTCTGAACAGAATAGTCTTTACTGTAAGTCAAAAGCACTTGTAATTTACAAGTGACGACTAATCAAGGTTTGAAGAATATCTAATACATGTAACAGTTGTGATGCATGAAAGAGAACTTCAAATCTGTTACATGTGTGTCTTTCTGTCCTAAATTTTATTCACTGAAAACGATCAGAGGGTATGATGGAGATTCAATACATCTAAATGCCATATTCAACTGCTCCCATTCAAATAACTATCACAAGGTTTGACAAATTATAAGTTAACATGATTTTCATAGGTTTTCTATTACTGATGTTACAAAATTTAAATACAATTTGCTTAATTCATTATTATAAAGCCTTAAAATTCAAAACGCTGTCAAATGGTCAATTTACAATCACTTTTGATGAAACCTTCTGCTATTTTCATGGTTTATATTTTCTTCCAATTAAACTGAAGTTGTTACCTGTCGATAGATTTCTAATAATTTTGAAACCTATGATAGCATTAACTAAATTTCAACAAGCTGCTGTGTACAATAAATAGGCATTTCCACAACAATTTTGGTCAATTTCTGATGTGTAATCATTCTTATACTCATTTATTTTCATATAAAAATACTACTCAGTTTAGTTAGGCACAACACATTTTTAGCAGTTAATCAAATTTCAAAATAAGTGAACATGAGGTGTTTTGCAGCAAGAACAATTGTCATGAAGGTCTACTGTACAGTACATAAAAATGCATCTAGTAGAATGCACCTACAGTCTAACTACTAATTGGAATAAGAGCCCAAAATGTGAGTAAACTAAAAGCTGACGGGTATTCATCACTGAAAGAAACACTAACCAGGCGTATGAATGTAAGCAACAAGCATAGCTGGTAGTACGTCTGCTTCAATAAAAAAAACTGTTTCCAGCAAAATCAAAATATAAGCCATTCAATTCCCCTTCCCAAAACTGGAGGTTTCAATGGCAGGAAGTAAGCTGCCAGTTCCTCGTAAATACTTAAGTTTTCCTGAAATAGCCTGTGTAGGACCTAAATAGTATTAGCAGTGAGCTTTTTCTTGCAAATATTGTCTAGTGTATAAAGAGGCCTAAACCTACATGCACCACATGTTCAAAATAGTGAAATTAACTTGAGGTTGAGGTCAGTGCTGGAATCGTGAACAGTGAAGCCACATAGGCCTACGGTAGGCCATAGTGCTGTCACGACATGGCTTTATTACGCATCGATTATCCTGGAGAAAAATATTGTGATATATCATATATCCCGATACTTTTCAAGAAAACTGACTAACAACACAAATTGTTAATATCACTAACGTTTTAGGATCATGGATTTACAATTTACTCCATGATATGATGAACGCAAGAAAAATTATTTGCAGATCTACATGTACATGTAGCAGATGACATGATCGTGTGACTATTACGTTCACCACGCACGTGTTTGGTATTTCAGCCAACATGACCATGAATCATCGAAGTGAGAGCCCAAGTGGCACATTCTGGACCCATCAGTGTGTGGTGACAGAGTACGATTTCTAATTAGTTGTTTTTATGTTTCCCGAGTATTTTGCACATTTTTAATGGCCTAAACTTGACTTTTAGATTTTGTTCTTGATTAGTGTTTTACATGCTTAATTAGCATAATTATTAATTAGGTAGACCAATTTAGGTAGCAGTGGACAAAAAACCAATAAAAGTGGACGGATTCTGACACAGAAACATAATGAAAACTTACAGGTATTACTCCAAATGTATTTACAATTTTTTTGTAAACATTAGTGCATTAATTAGTCATTCAAAACACAAACAAAAGGGGGTAATTTTAGAGCTATACCTCTAATTCTTTCATAGTCCGTGGTCGTAGTGGAGAGGCCGTAGTTAATTCCGGTTCGGCCTAATTCTATCTTTATATTTTCACGTGGAATTTGAATTATTTAATGTTCATGTATTTGTTTTAAGAACAACACATCATTGACGTTTTCCAAGTTTGTTGGTTGGAGTCCTATGTTAGTCGTAGTCAAAGTTATTTTTTTTCTCCAAAATTTGAAGTCCTAACCTTAGTCGTACTGACTCTTTTTTTGTTTGGCCTGTATGGAGTCATAGTCCAATATGCAAAATAAACGCCACATTATTGATGTTGTTGTAGGCCTATATTTTCTCTTCCCAGTCTGGAGTTGTAATCGTAGTCGAGTATGACTACAATTTTGAAATCATACTGATACTTGGAATGTTGTGTTGAATTCTGCACTTGTAGCCAACCAACAAAAGTATTATCTTTTACTTCCTTTTTATAAACTAATGGCAAAAATTCCCTAACTGGACGAAAGCCACTTTAAAGTTTTTTTCTTTTTCTTTTAAATCAAAATTTCACAATTCGCTTGGGCTTAGGTCCGAACTAGTTATTATACACATCCCTTAGTACGGGTTGCCATTAAGATTGCTATACGAGGGTTGTTATACTTATAGATTAGGTACACTTCCTACGTTTTTTAAATTCACATGTTGTAGAAAATTAATGATTAAAAAATAACTTACTTTTTAGATAATCTTATTTCCTTTTGTCTAATAATACTCTTTTCCAAAAACGTTTCCTAAATATTTACCTATTTAGCACTAGGACAGAATAAATTTCTCCGAGATTCATATTTTGATCGCCATTTTCTTAGTCTTCTTAGTTTGTGATTAATTATTCAACGTCCGCAAATAAGCTTTGGAATGTTCCACTAAACTGTTAATTGATTTTTCACTGACAACTTTTTTTTTGGTTCATATAATTTTATTACATATTTTTGGTAAAAAATCTGTGTGCAAAAACAAACAAATAAAACATCAAGAAATGTTTAGATTATATAATTGTACTTTATAAGTATTATGTTAATTTTTTCCTTAAATAATATCAAATATATTACCCCCGCTAAAATGTTATAGCCCCGTTGGCAGTGTTTTGAACTTTGACCGTACTTTAAAGAGCTCGTCAGATGATTTTTACAGAAGGAAAAGTAGTCTAAAATAGTTTAATAAAAGTAAAATCAAGTTAAAAACAGTTTTTGAAGACATGAATGGCGTCAAACATTGATTCTAATCATTGTGGGTGAAGTAAAAAAAAAAAAGGTAAAATGGTTGTTTTCATAAGGATCTTATAACTGAGATTTTCCTATACTTTTTAACACCTTGCTTAAAACAGTACAGGAGGGTATATGATTTTGTAATACCTCGGACGACCAAGAATCACCAACTGCAATTATACTAACACGGCTGGCATCAGTCGGTCCGACGGTATTACAGGGAGTAGCCTAGGCCTACTAAAGGCATTAAACATTAGGTCAATTATTCAGCTTTTGATTATTAAATGGGGCTTTTACGTGAATTCCATTTCCATATTGTTCAATATCTCACTCAATACTGCAAGGAGGTCTAACGTTAAGAACGTTACTGCATACTGGCAGACTGCGTGAGTGAGAAGTTTTCTCACTACAGTGACTAACGTTAATTCATAGGAGTAAAGTCAGCCTAATTATTAGTTAACGTAACGTTAGGCCTAACTGTCTGACTGTTACTGTGTAGGCCTAGGCTACTGCATAAAATTGCATTAACGTTAGGATCAAAATCAAAACAATGTCTTGTACATAGGACACAGTCTCGAACACAGACATGCTCAAATCTTGGAAAATGTATCACACAACAGACAAATACCGCCAAAATATAGATCATTTGATTGTTATAAAGGAATCAATAAAGGACATATTATACAAATAACCAAATTTCAGACAAAAACAAGATTAAAATTTTCCGACTTACCAGCACAACTTAGGTCTCCTAATTCAGCGCTTCGAAAAAGATTTGTGTACATAGTGTTGCATCTTCAGTCGTTTCTATTTGTTTTGTGTATAAAACCGAGGGTGAAGTGAAAGATTTGTCTTTCCAAGAAATTGCAACGAAGCTTTCGAATTCACAAGAAATCAATCAGAATACATAGGCGTAGGAAGCTATTTTGAAGTCGGGGAGGGGAAGGGGGAAGTGGTTGATAGAAATTAGTATTTGGGGGCGATAATATATTTTTGCGCGTTAGCGCCAGTTTCGCCCGTTTAGGGGCCCCTGGTGTAGTCAGGCGTGACAGGGGTGAAGCCCTGCTGGGGTCCAGGAAATAAAGCCCCCGGAAGATCCTCAATTTTAGCACTTTTAAGATTTTGGGGCCTTTTTAAGACTCAGCAAGATTTTTGAGGACCATAAATATTGTTGTTGTCCAGAAAAAGTCACTATGACACGTATACTGCGACCACTCCTTCCTTCAGGATTGGTGGAGGATGACAAATGTTTGTGAAAAATCTAACAGCACGCGTGGAATCTTGGAACTGACTGGTGCAAGTATAATTTCAAAAATGGGAGATTGTGAGTGGCCCGGAGTCTATGGGCCGTTAAAGGATTCGTAGTGGGGCATCGGGGCGAATCCCTAATAGAGGCCCAGGGGACGAAGTCCCTGGAAATCCCTCAATTTTAGCATATTCTAAGGTAATTCTTGACATTTCTAAGACTCGGCAAGACTTTTGAGGACACTGCATGGTTTCCATCTCCTGCTCCGGCTTCATGTTCCCCAACTCACAAAACTTTCGGGGAGCAGTGACAAGTCCAAAAGTGGGGGAGAAAGAAATAGAGTGTCTTCCCCACCCTTGAGAGTGGGGCGGTCGCCCCCGCTTCCCCCTTTTTCCTACGCCACTGGAATATTCAAGTTATGCTTCCAATTTTCAAACTAGAAAGCATTTTAAAGTATTATAAAAAATAGAAAGGATTTAATCATGTTATGTTTTGTTTGTTTTTCCTTTTCTTTCTTCTCACATTTGAGGAGATTTTAAAAATCTTCTTCTTACATCTGAGAAATAAAGATAAATAGGCCTAAACAATAGAATTCATATTTTTTTGGCAATTTTTTTTTTTCTTTGTCTTTTCTGCATCTACTTATCATAAGAAATAGGAAGTTATTAATATAAGATTGATCAAATTTAAGAAGCATTCAGTAAAAGTTGGCAACAATTTCCCAAAAATTGACAATTTTTTTAGAAAAATTGACGAACATTTCTCAAAAATTGAGATACATTTTCCGAAAATTGAAGAACATTTCCCGAGATTTAAAGGATATTTTCCGAAAATGGAAGATAAACATAATTTACCAGTGGAAGTTTCACTTGCAACTGGAAATTTTCTAGGTTTCTGTTTTCTTATTGTTGAGCAAGAATAAGAGAGCAAAAAACACAATGGAAAATGAATAAGGATAAAACTACATCAGCTTCTGAAGCCCCCTGCACCAGTGAATTTTTTATCATACTAACTGAGCAACCATTTCGTCGCCCAGTGAGAAATTTTGGTCGCCCAGTGAACAAAATTCTGATGCATGGGCTACCAGGATTTTCACTTTGGTTTTGTCTAGCTACGAACATACAAGATGACTTCCACTCAGGGGCGTCACCATGGGGATGTGGGGTGCAGTACCCCCATAAATAATTTGCCGTCGGGAAAATTGCGATTTGTCGGAAGAATTATGTCCTTTGTTGGGAAAATAGTCTAGTAAGTTTTCGTTGAGAATGGGGAGATGATCCATCTTGGTTGTCACCCGTCCCCCAGAAATAATTAATTGGGCGACCAGGATTTCGCTTTGGTTTTGTTTAGCTGCGAGTATACAAGATGACTTCTACTCAGGGGTGTCACCATGGGGGTGTGGGGGGTGCAGCATCCCCAGAAATAACTTGCCGTTTGGAAAACTTGCGGTTTGTCGGGAAAACTTGCGGTTTGTCGGGAAAATCATGTTTGCTGTTTGTCTGTTTGTTGGAAAAAATTTCCTCAGTTGTTGGGATGTAATCAAGCAGTCAAGTTTTGTCGGGGGATATGATCCATCCAGGGCGTCACCTGTGGGGTAAATTATTGTTCGCCCGCTTTGTCGGGAAGGAATTAGCAGTATCATTTCATTCTACAGTAAAACTATGTTTAATCAGAATCAGTATACGAAAATTGGCACCACTATATACTTAAGTTTATCTGTTTATCTGCGCTCCGACAACATTCGACCACACTGGTTGTGCTGAATTATGTAAAAGCTACTCAGTGGCGTGACTAGAGGAGGGGGGGTATTGGGGCCCCAATGTTTGTCAAAGTCCAGGGGCGGATCTAGGAAAATCACAAGTAGGGGGTTCTGGTTATTATTGAAGTAATGAAAAGTGTTGGAACTTTTTCTGGGGGTGGGGAGTTCCAACCCCCCAGAACCAGGGGCGAAGTAAGCATAAAGTATCAGGAAGACCAAGCAAAAAGTGTTTCATCAACAGTTTTGTCATGATTATTGAAACATATTGGGACAAGGATGGAGTCTTATAAGCAGGCAGCAGGGGGAAACGTACTCACTGAAAGGATTTCACCTTCCCTATTGCATGTTTTCTTTCGATCAGGAAAATTGGGAAATTATTAACAAAATATTGAAGACAAATTTGGCAAAATCATTAAAGATTTGGCATTATTTTACGACAATTGTTAAAAATTTACCGAAAAATTAAAAAAAATTGCCCCTAAAATGAAGAAAATTGAAGGAAATTGCACGAGAATCAAAGAATTTTTCTATATATTCAAAGGGATATCTAAAACATTAAAACATTGATGGAAATTTCCAATAAATTGATAAAATTTTACCGAAAATTGAAAAAAAAACTGCCCCAAAATGAAGGAAAATTTCCATTTTTTAAACACTGAATAAAATTTCCAGAAAATTGAAGTAATTTCCAGAAAATTCGAGCAATTAACCGAAAATCGAGGAAAATTTGCCCCAAAATGAAGGAAATTTTCCAACAATTGCATGAGAATTAAGAAGTTACCCAAAATTCAAAGAAATTTCCCAAACATTTAAGAATTTGTCGAAAATGGAAGAAAATTTTCCTAAACATTGAAGAAAAAAAAATCAAAAAATTTATCAAAAATCGAAGAAAAAATTATCCCAAAATAAAATTAATTTTCCAAAAATTGCACGAGAATTAAGGAAAATTTCCAAAGATTGAAAGAGATTACCATGAAATTTTTCGAAAATTGAAGGAAATTTACAAGGAGGGGGTTCTGGTTATTCTTGGAATAATGGAAATTATTGGAAAGTAATAATAATATTAATGAATACTTGTTATACACCATTATCCATCAAAAGTGATGCTCATGGCGCAGCGACACAACAATTAATGCAAAACAATGTGAACAAAAAAGAAATAATAGTTAAGAATACTGCAAAATACATACATACAAGAACTAATAAGAGCTTAAAATTGAACAGAATCAGAACACATGAGGAATGTCTTTAATGATGATTTCAAAGAATCGAGGGAAGGACTAAGTTTGATGTTGTCTGGAAGTCTGTTCCATAAAAAGGGGGCAGCAGAAGAAAATAAACGTTTACCCCATGTTCTAGAAGTAGATGGAATAACTAATTGGAAGTTTGAAATTAGAACGCATGCACTGGCGGGGAGACTTATATGGGATTAAAAGATCAGAAATATATGTGGGAGACAATGCATGAGTAGACTTATACACAGAAACAAGTATTTTAAAAACAATTCTATGATGAATGGGTAGCCAGTGTAAATTCCTTAAAATGGGAGTAATGTGTTCATGTGGTTTACTTAGGGTAACAATCCTGGCAGCAATATTTTGTAAGCGGGAGAGACGTTTGATTTGATTGGCTGGGAGACCATATAAAAAAAAATTACCCATATCAAGGCGGGCATCTACCTACTGTGGTGTAGCGGTTATCATGCCTGTCTACAGACCACGAGGCCCCGGGTTCAATCCTGGGGTGGGTGGACACGCCAGTGCACCACAACTGGTTATCAAAGGCCGTGGACATTGACTTGGTTGTCGATGTTATGTCTGTCCGTACGTCGTACCTGTGTTCTCGTCCGGGTCGTATTAAGCGTTTCGTGATAGCATTTGTACTATCATAACCGAATACGCAGGCGACTACCCCGTCATTGTAATTGTGTGTTCAACTCTCTCTCTCTCAAGGCGGGAAGAAACAAAAGCATGAACTAGTTGTTCAGTGGCAAGCATTGTTAAATATTTTCTGATTAGTCCTATGCTACGTAAATGATATGATGAAGTTTTAGAAATTTCAGAGATATGGTCAGCCATTGACATATCAGCATCAAAAATGGAGCCAAGGTTACTAAATTTAGAGGCTACACATACTTGAGCATTACCAATTTCAAGAAAAGGGAGGTTGATTTTGTTACGCTGACGTTTGGAA
Source organism: Chiridota heheva (assembly GCA_020152595.1). Classification (NCBI taxonomy): domain Eukaryota; kingdom Metazoa; phylum Echinodermata; class Holothuroidea; order Apodida; family Chiridotidae; genus Chiridota; species Chiridota heheva. Next base: position 689,981 of record JAIGNY010003759.1, read on the forward strand.
CCAAGAACAATAAATTCAGTTTTATTATCATTTAACTTTAAACAGTTGGGAGGACATCCACTTGCGTATTTTAACGATATATGATTCAAGTTTATGTAGTGCAATATTTGCTTCAGCTTGATTGGGATTAAACGAAATATATAATTGTGTGTCATCGGCATACAAGTGGTAATGAAGATCATATTTACATATAATTTTACCAATAGAACTAGTATAAATGGAAAACAAAATCGGACCGAGTACACTCCCCTACGGCACACCATATACAAGCTTAGATGGTGAAGAAGTTGTATCATTAATTTGTACACATTGTGATCTGTTAGTTAGATAGGACATAAACCATTGTAATATAGTTCCATTAAAACCAATTTTTGAAGATGATTGATTAACAGGCAATTATCCACAGTGTCGAAGGCAGCGGATAAATCAAGAAGGATTAGGGCAACAAGTCTGCCTTTATCCATTGCTGCAAGAATGTCATTTTGGACTTTAAGCAATGCAGTCTCAATACTGTGATTTGGTCGATAAACCGATTGATGATTATCAAGAAGATTATTGTGCTGAAGAAAAGGTGAAATTCTACATAAGTAGAAAAGTTGGAGGACATCCAAGGAGTTTCCACAGAAATGGAAGATTAGACACGGGTCGATAGTTCTTCAAAACATCCGGATCCAAACTTGATTTCTTTAATAGCAGAATAGAGGACGAACAGGCGCTGACTTTAATGATTTCGGAAAAACTCCTGATTGTGAGTGACTGATTGATAATATGAGCTATTATTGGAACAAGTGAGGCAGTGCAGTCTTATACCAGTTTGGTTGGTATAGGATCAAGATTACAGCTTTTGTTAGGGTATTGCTTGATCAATTTCTCAACTTCAACGAATGTGGTTGCTTCAAAGGAAGTAAGCTTTGGATCACAATTGTCAAAATATGCAACAGATGGCATAATACATACATGAGATTCAAATTCATCACGAATTACTTTGATTTCATCATTGAAAAAAGTACATAATTTGTTTGCAAGATTACCATCCGAGTCACACTGTGGAATTGGTGAAGAATGTTTCCGATGAAGAAGTTTATCTGTCACACGAGAAATGTGTTGGATTTTGAAGTAATGATTTTTTTTCGGAGGGAGTTCCAGCACCCCCTCCCCCTTCCCCTTCTCTAAATCGGCTCCTGAAGCCATAAATATAATTAAGTGAAAGTCAAATGAATCATCAGATTATATGAAACCTCTAGGGATGTTGGCATTTTTTAGTCGTATCGACGTGATCAACTGATTTATCGTTGATTTTGAGCCAAAGTTTTTCCATTTTTCACCAAACTTTTTCCATTTTGGACCAAACACCTGTACTGTACAATAGTGGACCAAAAATCTTCATTTTTAGACTAAAAATATTCCATTTTGGCCCAAATATCTTAATTTTAGGAAGAACAATAATCTTCATTTCTGGACCAAAAATCTGTAATTTTTGACCAAAAATCCACAAATTTTGACTAAAATTCTTCAACTTTTAGACGAAAATTTACAATTGAGAGCAGAAACTCGTCAAGTTTGGACCAAAATCTACAACTTAGGATCAAAAACCTTCGATTTTGGACAAAAATAGAGAGGTGAACATCTTAATAAGATGTGGTTTTAAGGAACTCAAGTACCCACCCCTCCACCTGACCACACACCCACACAACAACAAATATGGTGTTTACTGCAGTATGTATATATATATATTAAAAAGATAGTCCTTGGTGTTATGGTTTGGGCAAAGCTTTCATACGGACAACTTTTAACACTTTGCTAGAGTGTTTTAGAGGAAATTTGATTGCATGCCACGCACAAAGGAATGTTTAGGCCGTTCTATTCGAGAGAAAAAAACTGAAGCGTTTATTAGAAAATGATACAAGCGTCCGTTGTCACATTATAAAGCGAGCGTCGGGAACGTGCGCAGATATGATGGAACTTTTGTTGGACATCAGAGAAGAAGAAGATTTTTTGGGAAATTTTCTTTAATTTTCGTAAAATTTGTTTCATTTTTGTGACATTTCTCTCATTTTCGGAAAATTTTCTTCAACTTGTTGGAAATTTTATTCATTTTCAGGAAATGTTCTTCAATCTTTGGAGAATGTCTTGCATTTTCAGGAAAATTTCTTTAATTTGGGGAAAATTTTCTTCAATTTCGGGAAATGTAAAATGTTACCAATATTTCTATCAATTTTATTTCAATAAGTTTCCAATTTTACCTGAAAATGGTAAAGAAGCATGCCACCAGGAAGGTGAAATCCTATCCTGGTCAGAATCCTCATATCCCCACTTTCTATACGCCTCATGAAATGCACCGCTTCAGATACTTCCCGTCGGGACAATCATAGATTTTTGTCGGGTAAACATTCAGTACCCCCCCCCCCTCCCCCTCCACCCCAGTCGTCGAACCCTTGCGACGCCCATGCTTCCACCGTTGAAACTTTGTTATCAATATGTATAGACATACATATATAGAACATTTTATGCTATTATAATGCCTTGTATGAATCACATTTCTCTATATCGTACACAATCAAATATGATCAATTGTATCGGGACCCTTGTGTGGGCCTTGCTGCCTTGTGGTGACTCATTTTAAAGGTGCTAAAACTTGCATCTTCCTTTGCGCCTCGCATCAGTTAACTTAGGGTGATTGTGTTCGCCCAGTTAAATTTCCTTTAAGAATTAACTGCCCTGGACCCCACCAAGGACTTTTGGCTAAGCCCCATGCGCCATGCCCCAATCTCAGTAAGTGCTAAAGCGATATAAAGAATATTAATTCAGCCCCATCAATACACCCCTTCCCACGCAGGGGCGTAAATTAAGGGAGGTGTGGGGATGTGACACTCCCTCTAGAAAAATATTTCGTCGGGCAATTCCAATTTTGACTATTTCGTCGGGCAAAAAGTGGCCTAGTATTAAACAAAATTGTAGGAAAATTAATATGCTAATACCTTTATGTTTTTGTTTCTTCGCAAAATACAAAAAAATTGAAAATAATTGGGATGAAATCATACTTTTTTTGCTCCGTTTTTACGTGCTTGTTATAAATGTCCTTCATGTAAATTTATCACATGATATCGTTCCTCCATGTTTCCCAAAAATTCTTAGTCCTCGTTTTGGAAAAAATCTGAAAGACCATATTTTAGAAAACTGGAGGGGGGGGGAGAAAACCCCCTCCCGTGGCCACGTCACTGTATCACCCCATCGCCCCAATATCATTCCATTTAACACACCCCTGTCAATGCCCATCTTTAACTTTTTTAGGATCTTTCTTATCATTTGGAGGAGCACATTTCTCTTCTATTTAAAAGACTTTTACTTCAGGGGTCAAGCAAGTCAACAAGTTTATTTTACATTACCAGATTAATATCTCTTTCTGTTAAGGAAATATTCAGCGGTTTAAAGCTCTGTATTATCTGTGTGGAAATAAACTGGTGTAGTGAGTCTACCGTAAAACGTTGGCGCCATAATCCGCACATTCTAAAAAAAAAATTCATTTAACACTTTACTATTTGCATTATTTTCCCTCAAACTTTCTTCAGATTGTAAATCATAATTACCCTTACTATACTTTTAAGATTTTCCTGCCATTTCAATTGGTTTTTAAGCAACAATGAACAAACTATGGTAGAATACATAAAGACTTGAGTAATCTGAGGATATGACGTCCCAACAAATTTGTTTTTTTTAGTCCTCTTTGACATAACATGAGCGAACTTGCTTGACCACCGAACTGATGCTTTAATGAACTTGACGAATATCTTAATTGCATATCTGCATAAAGACAGGCTATTTCATTTTTTCAGATCTTAAAAAAAGAAAATATAACTTTTTCGCAGACTTGTTCTGGAAATGTTAACTTTTGGCATATGCTGATAAGTCGCCGATTACTCGCGAATTTGATGTTATCAAAGTTGGCTAAATGCTTCTCTCATATGGGCAAGCAAACAAGACAGTTCTAGTTTGTCTTTATAGATTTCGTACAAGGCAAAAATGCATGATTTGTATAATAATCTTGCTTTAAGCGTCGTCTGTCGCACAGTATGACGTTGAAGGAAGCGAGCATTCTTTCATCTGTTCATGATGAGTTCATGTCGTGAACCATTTATTTTTGTCGCTGACACGTTTCCATTTATCTTTACATATATCTTTATCCATGCTGAGGCAGATGGGATGAGAAAAAGAAGGGAAATGGCTTTGCATGTACTTACACGGAGGCGCTGAATAGACTCAGTGGCGGCGACAGGATTTTGGACATGGGGCAAGAGAGGGGCAAATTTGTCTCATGGTTGTCAAAAGCATATAAATCGGGAAAAAAAATATGTCACTTTTCAGGGGGAGGGGCAAAGCGATCTCGTGGGGGGAAATTCTTCCCATGCCCCCGCAGCGCCGCCACTGGTTAGACTTCGAGCACGTAAGACAAATTTGCCCGACGAAAATTTGCACTTGCCCGACTTATCTATAAACGATATACTTGTGTCTATAACCGGTCTACAAGCACGAAATATAGAACAATTGTGATCAGAACCGCCCCCTCTCTCCCCCAACCAGTGGTATCATCAGACATTTTGGCTTGTGGCACAACACTCAAATACCAAACGTGGTACTGTAAAACAGCATGTACCCGCGTCCAGAGGCGAAACCTTGTAGGGTCGTATAGGGTTAAGCCCCCGAAAGCTCTGAAAATTTCTTGTTTTTGTTGCCCTAAAATGGCTGAAAATCAAAGTTCAAAAATGTATTGATGAAAAGAGGCCTATTTTAGATTATCATGTTGTAATTTAGGTTACCATTTCTAAACAGACAAGAAAAAATTTCCCTGAAAATTGAGAGGAAATCGGACAAATTGTGAGCTTCATGGGTGAAGACCTGGTCTGAAGATTTCTTGTCTTCATGGTCTTAGATGCTATGATATCAGGGACCGCGGAGCAATTTTTGAAGTGGGGAGAGGGGGGGGGGGGACTGAAGAAGTAAATTCCGAAAGTAAAAAGCGTCA
>JAIGNY010003759.1:700000-830000 GCA_020152595.1 Chiridota heheva
CCCAGACAATAGAGCCATATACCTCCAGTAAATTTGATCCCCCTTTATAGTAAAAAACCGTACATACACACCCACCAGTAAATTGCCTAGTAGAATTAGTCCGGAGGGCACCAAATTCACTAGACATTCCTTAGGAAATAAGGTCCGGAAGGGAGGGGGAGGGGGGGGGGGGGGTAAATTTACGGGGGGAAATTTACTATTACATCCGGCGTGACTCCGACCTCAAGAATGTTCGAAAAATAAGTGGACTCTTGCACAAAACGCAACTTTTCACAGTTTTCTTCTTTAAACCCACGCCCCAAACGTAAGTGAACAACTCAATATAGTATCATTGCATATATCTATTTATTTTGTATTACGTAAAAATGATCCATGACAATAAAAGGCATCGTCGCGGAAAGGCCTAGTTCTAGTTATTCTAGTGCATAGTCGAAATTCATAAGCCAAGGGACAATCACAAGGTCAAGCTCCAAAGGACTGCTCCAGATTCCATGTGCTGCTCGAAATCTACATACTGAAAACAGAGCTTTCTCGATTGCGGCACCGAAAGAATGGAATAACTTGCCTTATTCGGTGAGAGGTGCTCTGTCTGTACATCGTTTTAAGACATCTTTAAAAACCTATCTGTTCAAGCAATGATTCAGTGCAATATATTTTTCATCCATTTGATCCATTGAACTTTCTTGTACATTGCAAATATTTTATATCTTAGTTGTTCTTGCTGGTCAAGTTTTTTCTATCTTTATTTTGTTTTCGTTTTATTGTTAGATCTTATAGCTTTTTCATTTTGTGTATTTACCTTTTGCTTGTATCTTTATGTGCATATTGTTTTTATAGGGTTTATTGTACGCGCTTTGGGGTTGTATTTAAAGCGGAAGGCGCTTTATAAATATGTAAATTATTATTATTATAAAGCCAATGCAGCAGTTTCAACGTTATAAAGTATATTGCATTTTCTGACTGTATAGTAGTACGAATCTTCATACTCCAACTCATTCGCTCTGAATCCTTGGATTTAGAGTATGAACGATTACATTCCTAAAAATTGTACACGTTTAAGCAAAGTCAATGGGCTTTAACGTGTGTTTGAAAAAAAAAAGTTGCCCAGAAATTCTGGGCAACTTGATTTTCGGTATAAAGACTTCCATATTTTAACATGAAAATCAGCACACGGAAACTTGAATTGGTTTTACACCTTGTAAATATCATAATAGCTCAATTGTTTTCCTAAACGTGTACACATTTTTCGTTCAAAAGTAAAGTTTCGACAGATTGTCTGCGAGCGTCTTAACAAAAATGTGATACGCACGTAAGCATTTCCCCCAACCAATAAGAAGAGAGGACGCTTGCGTAAGGAAATGGTTGACATAATTTATGCGCGTATCTGCATCGCCTGTGTAACCTTGAACGTATGAACGCACCAATGTGCGTCCTACGTGCGTGTTACTTATGTCGGCGGGTACAATTTGTATATATTAATATTAACAAAAGAGCAAGGGCGTTAAAGTAGTTAAATTCGAATAATTATTATAGTGCACAACAACGGACTCGTTGCGTCTTGTAACGAACAGGCAGTGTACTTTTTGTTGTATCTGCACCCGTTTTGGCCCCTACTTTTTCAAGTTATACGCGCGCGTTTGCAACATTAGTTGCAACGCTAACGTCCTGTGCACAAGTCACCGAATTTCTTCCAGAAAATTGACAATTTTTACCCGTTTTTACAAGGAATTCGGGAAATCTACCAAAACGTAAGCTGAAAAAGTTGTTCAGCTTTATGTCTGTATGCTTACATTAGGAAACAGTTAAAGGATTAGTTTAGTGGTGAAGCATGTTCATTTTATATGAAAGGTAACTTCAAAAGAAACAAAATGATGAAGAAAGCGTTCAAAAAAATTTTTACGTTAAGGAGATATTCAAGTTTAAAGCTTGGTATCATTTCTGCAGTGAAATACATCTTTACGAACGATCGATTGGGTGGGCGCATTTTAAATGTCTATCAGCGCGTACAGTGAAAAGACGTTGCGATGAGCGTGGTTGCGCTTGCGTGCTTTCTTCTGGTACGCAAGTTTGAGGAGAAGACAAAAAACTAAGAAAATGTTTGCGCAACATGTACAAAGGTAGATTCTTTCAAATAGCCAGCGGATCTGTTGATCTTCGATTACATGAGTACCTCTTCAAACCGAGTTTAGCTGAACGTGAAACGTCAGGATACTTTAACTAATAAAATGCCGGGGAATTTTCCTTTTTACTAACCAACCAGTCAGCTGCAGGGAAAATTATAAACAACAACAATACGCGCGCGTATTTTCTTCATAAGCTTGTTCGCACGCACATAATAGTACAATAAGTGCATTACACGTACGTACGTATATAAACGTCATGTGAAATGTATAAGCTTTGTGTTGTATGCACACGTAAAGTATCTAAATTTGCGTTAAAGTTCCAACTGCTCTGCCTGGATATTTTTTTTTTTTTGCTATGGGGATGTTTTTTTGGTTTTTGTTGTCATATTCCAAGGATTCAGACTGTCGCAATTAAGGAATACGCGATAACCATGTAAGATTTGAAGTTAAAACGTACGTTTATATCACTACGTTCAATGCATGTAGTTGTAAGCCCTAGGCCTAGTGTGCACGTTAAATGTTGTTTTTCTGGACGGAGCATTGCGTGTTCGTTGGGGTTCACATTCCCTCAACATTATAAATATTTTGCACATTTGAAACACAAAAATAGGACGGAAATTGGCACAAATCTTTAAATTTTAAAACCTTGATGTCCAGTGCGGAGAGCCTAATGGTATGAAATTGTGCCGTTGACCTCGCACCACACAAAATGTGTAAATAGTTTAGAGAACTTTTCGAACCTTTGTTATCTGTGAATAAGACATCTAGTTTTGCATATCGGAAAAATTGTGTGGATGGAGAGGATACAGTTTATACGAAGTTTTCTGTTTGGTATGGAATTTCCTAACCAAATTATGCTACCATTTAAGTCGCAGTGAAATGTTTATTTGTGTATGTATACTGTTGATTATTGTGTGCATTTTTATTTTAATGGGCTTGACCCCATACGCTAGTAAATTGTGCAGACGATCATGATCCAGAATTGGATTGGTCCATTATGGTCACGTAAACTTCGGCCATGTAACATTATTTAAATATATTTCCGGAAATTACCGATTCCGATATAAAAAAGTGTATGGGGAACTTGGATTTTAACATAAACATACAAACAACTTTTACGCGTATGGAACACGATGCGCACAGCATGTGCACACTGTAATAAGAAAGTTTGCGTACGTTAAAAGAAAATGTATTTTGTGTTTGTGCATGGCATACCGCTTCAAATTCGCGCGTGTTCTTATGCATATGAATAAGCCATAGTGGGTTATTCAACTGTGTCCTAGTGTAGTTGCTGATCTCAGTTAATTCGGTGGTAAATTATGTTCGGAAATTTTCACTTTGAAAAAAAAAAATTGCGTCCCCTGTTTACTAAATTTGAAATATGAATAGGTGTGAATAAACAGGGATAACGGACTTACAGCTTTCCCTACCGTCCCGTTTCCGCGGGATATCGGACGATTGATCTCCCCCGCAGATTCGCCTATCGGCTCGTCCGCTAAAATTCACTCAACCGTCCAATATCCCGCGGCAACGGGACGGTCTGGAAAGCTGACGTCCATTATCCTTTAAATATGTACTTAGGTAAAACCTAAAAGCGGCGCAAATTTCTTGCTAATAATGATGACCATTTTATTTTGAGATTTAAACTGAGTAAAAATTAGTCCACTGCGCATTGTTAGGGCCTATTAACAATAACAGTTAAATTATGTGGTGAAAATACTTTCTGTACACATAAGTTTGTTTCCTAAAATGTGATTGATTGAGAGGGGCATATCCCTATTATGCAGAATCCACTGCCATTATCCCGTGATATACAGTGGCTTAACTAGGGGGGAGGGGAAAGGGGGAGGGTGGGGGGATAAGGGACAATGGCTTAGCTAGGGGGTATCCGCCCAGGCCCGGGCCCTAGGGGTAAGGGACAGTGGCTACGTATAGGCGGAAGACCGAGAGCCGAAACTAGTGTACAAAAAACGTGATGCATTTATGGACGCCATACTAGTTCCAGCATGGTCAACTATGCGAAGCCGGTGGAACAGTGCATGAGTAACGGGCCGAATAACTAAGTGATAACGTACCGGCTGGGCCGGACGGAGAAAACGACAAGATACGATAGAGAGCGGGTTTTAAAAATAGTTTTCATTACACTGACAATTGCTGTTTTAATATTTCCGTTTAGATTAAATGGCGTTGTTCAGACATGAAAACCAGTTAAGTTTCTTTTTATGATTTTTTATTTTTTGGGAAGACGGGAACCATTATCATATAAAACAAAAGTAATAAATTACAGAATTAACGTTGAATCATTTTGTCACGAACTTTAGGCCTACCACTTGCATTGTTCCAGTTCTGCGAGATAATCTAAAATTAGAGTGGCATAACTTTAAGACGTTGGCTTGATTTCATTATAGAATAGGTCTGTTTATACTCAGCATGCATGGTTTCTGGCGTACGTATGAAGAATTTGAATCGATTTTTGGCCAAATCTCGAACATGCCGCATCACTGGTCCTACCAAATTTCGAGGTAGGCTTAGGCCAAGGCTAACGTTAACGTTAGACGTACTCTGGGAATATTTTCACCACGGGCGGCGGGCGTAGGCCTACTAGGCCTGGGTTAGATGTCAATTTAGACAAAAATGACAATTTGTTGGTCTAAGTGGAATAATTAAAAAAAAAAATGTATTTTATTACAGGGTTATAACAAAATCCCTAAAGAAAATTATTGAAAAGTATTCCAATTGAATTATGAAGGTAGACTGAGCAGTCACAAACATTGTTCATCTTACTTCTTAGCTTAGCCTAACTTCTGTCAGGCCTACACACCGACTATGAATTTTCTCCTGAAGACAATTAGAGTTAAGTATATTTACCCTACAACTTTAAGTGCCTAGTGACACCTGTCTCTGTCTAAAACTTAAATTTGTTGTATGTTTTAACAAGGAATTTAACAAGGAATTACAAACAATAAAAAAATATTTGGAAAAAGAAATATGAGCATTAAAAATAAGACCCACCAGAGTTACAGTACTATACTATTCTCAGCTTCACTTTACAAAATTTGCTGATTTTAGGTATCAGAAACACCACAATTTAGTTCACTTTATAAACCATTTGCAAAGTATTTTGCCTTACAATTACTGAAAGAGAGTGCATAGTTCTTAATAAATTTGCTATCATAAGTTATTACAATTTACGGTTTAATGTCATGGTTACTGTATATGCAAGTTACTGTCAGGCACCCTGTACATACAACTCACAGCAATGTTTTCTTTTTCATTGTATACAAATGTTATTAACACATATTTCACTTGTTTAAATTTTGTTAAACTATCATTATAATATATCCAATGACTTTTATTAAGCCTAGTTGTCTAAGCAAAGTATAAATACATTGCTTTAAAGTTAAAACTCTTAATGGGTTGCCATTAAGCCAACTCTTAAAATTAAAATATTGTTCAGTGTTTTATATCAAACCTTAACAGCTATTTTATAGTTCTTTTCAAAAAGATGTTCAAGAACAAATATTAAAAGTATTGACACATTAATGAACAGCACTTGAATCAGAGAACCTTCGATTAATATTGCACATTTCATCAGGCTGACAATAGGTTAATTCAGAATTCAGTGAATACAATAATTTCAGTAACTTAAGTTTAACTTGTTAGTAGAAAACTGACGTAGGCCTACAGTTATTGAAACAAATATGTTGTAAGTGAATAATTTACACTTCCTGTAAAATAATAGTTCATTTATACAGGGAGTTGCCAGTAGAAAATGGCAACTCCATGATTTATATCATTATGATATATTCAAGATTATGAAGAAATAAGTGTAACTTTGTTTTCATATGGCTCCAAACTTTACCAGTCAAGATGCCAAATGAGTGTCAATGGTGACAGAATGACATTTATGCTAACAAGCTGATATAGGCTTTGATACTGATACTTTTTTCTATGTTGTTATGACATCAACCTCGGTCAAGATGTTTCTCAATTAATTTTCTTTTAATGGTTGGCCTATCAAATCTGCTTGATATTGTAGTTCAACTTCAAATCCCCAATGCAAATCAGCTGTTAGGCTTAGCCTAAACATAATGCTATACATTTTTAATTTTTATTTCATTTACAATTTCACAAATATTTCTATATCTTTAAATATATCAGCCCATTATTTTTTTAATTCTAGATTATTTGTTAAACAACATGTAAAATTGAGTAAGGTTAATCTTTACATTGTTCCATATTGGATGATAAGTTATAATGTTGTGTACAGTATTTCAAAGTCAATCTAATGGATCATACATAGGCATACAATATGTGATATAAAGACTGCCAATAGGTGTGTGTTTGCAAAGGCATTTTTATTTGGAATAAAGCAAGTTTCATTAACTATTTACTGTACAATAATAACAAGTTTTCAAAGTTGTTGCCTGCATTGAGAATTACAACAAACGTTAAAAAAAAAGAAGGGTTGATGGCCACTGTTATCAAAACAAACGTTGGGTATAACTTGGCGTGAAATGTAATAGGGGTAAGACGTAAAGGCCACAACATAGTGCATTTGTTGTGCATGTTTTTTTTTTTTATTATCAATGTATTTTAATTAAATCAGTATGTATTTTGGCAATCATGTCTGTTTTTTTGCAGAAAAAGGCCAGACTTGAAAAAATTGTTTGTCTGGAGTAACCCGTCTTGTTTTAACAATGTGCATCGGTAGGTAGGTAACATTTTGTGTAAAGGATGGTCTAGTCTCCACAAGAAATATATCATGAGATCTTCACATACATCTCGTATTTGACAAAATATAATTACTGAAGGGTAAAATTATAATGCCTATGCAATGAACATGTGTGTATTTACATGCTTAATTATAAATTTTGCATGTAGACTTTGAGTTTTGATAATATTCTATGAAGATCATTTCTGAAACTAATATAAAAACAGATTAATTTTACAGACATGATATTGTTTTATGCAGATGTTCACCATGTTTGAAGAAGTTTTATCTATCTTCATTTGTAATTCTTTGTGAAGGCGAATTAACTTATTGAAGGTATATGTACTTTTGATTTGCTCATATGCATAATCATACATTTCTAACAGCTATTATTCAACACAAACAGACATAGGCTTTTGATATAGAACTCTACAATCACAATTTACATATTTCTAGCCTATACTATTTTTCTATATTACAGTTGTATAAAAACTTAACAGGTAACTAAAGCAGTACCTCAGACTGGTTACCTGTGATGGATAATATCTATTAGACAGCTAGAGATGTGAATTAGACATCTAAAGAAAATATCCAGTAGACATCTGAAGTAAATAACAGTGACCAATTTTTTTTTCAGGCTTAAAAAGGTGTCAGGTAGACATTTGAGGTAGATGCACGGAAGATTAGCAAATATTTGTCAGGTTTAACAATATAATGTCAAATATACATCTAAAGTAGATGTACATGTATAAGAATGGTAAATAGTTGTCAGATTTGACAAAAAATGTCAGGAAGACATCTAAAGTAGATGTATATATATATGTAATAGTGACAAATAGTTGTCAGATTTGACCACCATATTTTAGTACTGAATGTCAGTTTGTGAAAAGAAACAGGGCATATTTCAGTTGTATCTCTTTACCTTATTAGCAGCTTAAAGGTATATAGTAGTGTATAGGCTAAAATAACTAAATTGTTTGAAAATATAAACCATCATAGTAGCAAAACATTTCATCAAAATTAGCTAACATTGTTTAAATCTCAGGCCTCAGTTTGCATACTTTATGCAAATTTTGTAATAAAGATCTACTACAGGCCAGGAGACCTTGACATTTTTTTAGTAAAACCTTTGTTACTTAAATGTCTTTCACAATTCAATGAAGTGGTGCCTAAATTTTGACCTCTTGAAAATTTAAGTATAAAATTTGAGTGCTAAGAACTAAGACTTTTAGGACATGCAGTGTAGTTATTATCAAGAGATGAAGCTATTTTGTTTTTGCAAAAGAAAGTGGGATAAACAATAGGTCAAATATATTTGCTTCCTGCTCTGATTGAAATGTGAATGGCTTTAAGATTATGCAAACAGTCGTAGGATACGAGGACAACAAAATTCATTAAGCAAAATAAAATTCATAATGAAAATGCCTTAGCTACATTAACTTCGGGGGCCCACTAAGTGTCAAGACTATGTTACTCATACAGTCGTAGGCCTAACTAGTACTAACTTTGGTGGCGTTAGGCATAGGCCTATGGTCTTGTTGCATAAGTTAATTTCTTGGAAAGACGTATCCAAGTAAATATGCCTATATGGTCTTGTTGCATAAGTTAATTTCCTGGACAGACGTATCCAGATACGGCCTACAGCTAATTAGACAGCTAAGGTTAAAAACCTTTATTTGAACCATTTAGGCCTAATCAATAATCATAGTAAAATAACCGACGTCAATGAGGTTTCACCGCGACTGATTTATGTCAGAGCCGTAACACTAACGTCCGTGCGAGAAAAATAAATTCGCAATCACCAAAGTGTATGAATTATTGGTCAGTACTATTTTGCGCACTTAGTTTAATTCCTGATCAAATTGAAGTGTTTCGTTGGAATTTATTCAGTAAATAAGCCACAATATAAAATTTTACGTGCATTTCGTGATCAATCCAATGAATTTTCGAATAGGCCCCTAGAACTTGTTACATATGCATTGTATCTTCTCGCAATGCGCGTACTAGTCTCGAACAAATACACCTTTAATTGAGTTAAAACATAAAGGGCATTAAATGAAAAATTGTATCCAGAAAAATAATTCAAAATAAATTCGGTAAATATACAATTTTTGTTTCGTATATCAATTTTTACGAAATCACAATCATTCATTTAAATGTATACCGTGCTTTTCAAAGCTTGTACGAAAAAAGCACGCTGGATTAAAAAAAGGCTACATAAACGCATCACGTTTTCCACACACTGTATGTATAGGACGTTTTGTCTCTCGGCCTTCGGCCTATACGTCCGCCATCCGGCCCGTAGGGACCTAGCTACGCCACTGGTGATATACGCACGTTGTCGAGTTGAAGAAATTAATAAACATATAACGAGGTAGCTAGGAAAAGCGTCTTAATAATCTAATATCAAATATAAGTGCTTATATCTAATATGCAATATCTTTATTTAAACGTGAAAAGAACAAAACCAAAAATTGCTTTGTAATCGTTTTTAATCTTTATTTAAACGCAGAATAACCAAAAATGAATGCTTTTCATTTTAGCAACGTTCAATTTTGATATGAAAGATGCCAACACGGAGGCAAACCAAGAGCGTATTTTGCAATGCGCTCGTTGTTTAATTATCATTTTTTGATCACTGATTGGCTATTTCATACACCGTGCGTAGTGCACATACTCTATAAACCTTTTTATATCGGAATCGGTAATTTTGTAAATCTAATCTAAATGGAGAAATGACGACATGGGTTGTTCCTGAAAACTCCTTTTTACTTTTATATAATGTTAGAATAAAAAAGTTACATGACATAGGGCTAATTTAAAGAAAAATAAATAAATCGAAGCAAAGTATTTTTTCTTTCAATCAAGTGACTTTTATCATTTGTTATTACATTACAGTCAATGGGGAAAATCGTAATTTGCAAAAATTGCATGGCCTAGGCATAAGGTTACGAATAAAAATTAAAAAAATCAATGAGAACGTTAAATGCTTGGAAACTGAAGAAAGGATTAGTTCAGTAGTCAAGCAAGTTAATGTTATGATTATATAAAAGAAGACTTTTAAACAAACAAAATGGTGAAAAAAGCATTCCAAAATCGTATTCCGTTAAGGAGATAGTCAAATTAAAATCTATATTACAAGTCGAAAATTGTTCAAAAAAGTCACCCTTCCCCATCCCCCTTCCCGAAATTAAATTCTTTAAAAAGGCACTGACATGTACATTACATTACATTAAATCATTTCATGGATTATAGATTTGTCAAACAAATAAAATCAAATTCCAATTCCTTATAATGCCAACCCTGCCACCGGTAACATAATATAACATAACAAGATTACGGGCTAAGAAGGGTTAGTCACCACATAAAAAGCCCAAACTAACACCACCATAACCACACAAAAACAAAGACGCCCACAGTTAGTAAAGAACTTATCAATGTTGACTTTGAAATTGTGAACAAAACTGGAGCTAACTACCCACTCAGGCAAACCATTCCACTTATTAAGAACTTTTTGCGAAAAGCTAAAACGCCAAATATCTATCCGTAAGCACTCTTTGGTCAACTTCAAACTGTTACCACGTGTCACATAAGAATTAGCTGAAACATGCAAGAAATAACAGGAAGTCAAAGCATCACTACCAGATAGGAACTTAAAAACCTAAATCATATCGCCACGTACTCTTCTCAACTCAAGCGTGGTCAAACCATGAATTCTCAACCTAGATTCATCAAGAGATTCCTTACTTCGGAAATAAGTCTAGTGGCTCTTCGCTAAACCTGCTTTAAAATAAACTTATCCTTTTCATAAAAGGGACTTTAAACCTGAATAGCATACTCAAGGTGAGGCCTGACTAAGTGCTTATACAAATTAAAAACAACCTCTGTACCAAGAAAACAAACATTTCTTTTAATTAAACTAAGCATCCTATTTGCCCTTGCAGCTGCTATAGCACACTGTTTAGAAGGTTTCAGATTGCTAGTAATGACAACACCTAGATGCATTTCTTGATCAACACAACCAAGATTTAAACCATTCATGCAGTAATTAAAAGCCAAATTGTTCTAACCAAAATGAATAACTTTGCATTTATCAACATTGAATGACATCTGCCATATTTGTGACCACGAAACTAGGTGATCCAGATCAGTTTGCAAAAGTGAAGAATCCCTATAGCATCATCAACAATCCTGTACAGCTTAGTGTCATCAGCAAATTTACAAATCCTGGAGCCAAGGGAAACATCAATATCATTAATAAAGATTAAAAAAAGAAGCGGACCCAATACAGAACCCTGAGGAACACCACTTGTAACCTTCTTCCATGAAGATACTTCACTATTAACAACAACTCTTTGTGACCTGTCAACTAACCAAGAATATATCCAACTGGCACACTTTCCCTCCACACCAAGTGCTCTTGTTTTCATCATAAGCCTGCCTAATGGAACCTTATCAAATGCTTTTTGGAAATTTAAATAGATAACGTCCACATTATGACCAGAATCAACTTGTTTAGTAACATCATTAGGAAACTCCAATAAATTGGAAACACAAGACCTCCTAGGTAAGAACAAATGCTGGGACAAATTCAACAAATCATTGACCAGTAAATGATTAAATACAACATCCTTAACAATGGACTCCATGACCTTGCACACAACACTAGTATAGTTACAAGGCAAACTGTGGTCACCCTTTTTAAAGATAGGAGTGACATTAGCAATTCTCCAATCAGTAGGAACAAGACCAACATCAAAGCGCTTTGAAAAGATAATACTCAGGGGAACAGAAAGAACATCAGAACACTCACGTAAGACAGCAGGATGTATACCATTTGAAAAGGTTGCTTTATTTTAATTCAAAACTTTTAACTTCTTAAACACAACATCAACTGAAAAATCAACATTCTTAATGGATACTGGGGAGTGCACACTAAGGTAATCCACAACATCAACAGCAGGGGACTCCTTAGTCAAAACAGACACAAAGTAGTCATTCAAAACCTCAGCCATATATCCTTACCACTATTAATAGTAACACCATAATTACCTTGAAGGGACCAACAACTTCCTTGGTTTTTCGAACATACGAATGAAACAACTTGGGAATAATCTTAACGTCTTTGGACAAACATTTTTCAAAAGGTACTTTATTATCTCTTATCAAACCCTTGTGTAAACGTTTAAGTAAGCCCCTTATTAGATAGTTTCTTTGTAAAGTGCAGCAATTTGAGCTAATTTGCACAAGATCTAGTGTAATTTACCCCGAAAGGAAAAATTTGGCATTTTTTTTAATTATGCTAATTAGCTAATTAGCATACTTCGAATCATTAACACTAATTTGCATATCCTTTATGCAACAATAACTTGATAATTACAACCCCCATCTGCACAAACAAGGTATCAAATGAAAGCTCTTGAAAGGCTGCATGGGATGAATTGAAGAACTTTAACCTAAGATGCTTTACAAAAATAATTTCTCAAAAAATGGCTTATATCATAAACTATAATATGCTTACTTACTAATTAGACACGTAACTCAGTAATTGATAAGTTTCTCCAAAATCTGTTTAATTCATTCTCTAGAGCAACACTTTCTCTACATGTATAGGCAGTTTCAGCTTCATGGACAAAACAAATTGAAAGATATTACTGTACAAAAAAGACATGTTGGTCAACAATAAGATATGAGAAAACTAGCTTTTAAAGTTTTTTCGCCAATTTCAAGTGAGTGTTTAGTATGTTTGAGGGCTCGTATGCTCAAGTTCTTGCTCTAAAACTTGCCGGATTCATGTATTTCCCCTTCCTGTTCCTTCTCCTTGTCTAGGAAACCCTTTTTTATTGCCCTAAGTGTCTTTCTTCGCTTCTTTCCCTTTTCAGAACTCGCTTTATCAGCTTGACGAATGCGCTTTAGGTTCCGTGACTTTATAGAATCGAGTGTATTCACTCCCGGTTCAATTCCAAGCCTGCCGAGAACTCGAGCGATGCACATATCTCCATCATTAAATGTGCAGACAGCAATAGCCACTGCAGTTTCCAGGACCTGCCTACCACAATAGACTTCCTTGGCACATCTATTCCAAATCAACCCATTCAGTGATTCGTTATTGTTTTGTGTATATGCATCAAGACAGCGTGACAACAGTTCATCTTCAGTGAGGTCATGAAATATTGGCTTGACGACCTTGTAAACCTCATCATCGAAGCCAGAACCCTTGTGTTTGTAGTTTTGAGGGTCTTTCAAATAGCCACACCAACTATCAGAGCAGTGTTCATGCTTTGGTTTGCAATCTGTTGAAGCACAATGGTCCAGAACAGCGGCCGCAGATTTTTTCATGGCTGGCAAGTCACCCTTATGTTGGCGTATTGCAATGCCATAGTAGTTCTGCAATATATTCATAGCTGCATCTGTAAGTCTGCCTTTAGCACCGGAGATACCCTTCCCATCAGCTAGCTTTTTCCCTTTGTAATTTTTTCTCAGTTCTCGAAGACGGGACCCGACCCTTTTCTGGATATGTCCCACACATTCCTTCTTTATGATATCTTTGCCGGGGTATGGGACAGCTTCTTTGACATGTTTGAAGGATGCGCTATAACCATCTCCAATGTATTCAGTGTACATGAGGTCATGTTTTTCCACAGACCGGCTGAAAATTTCAAGGGCACCTGCTGGCTCCATTGCACTGGCTGAGCCCTTGTGGTCCATTTTGCATTGATGGTTTGCGTGCCATTCTTGATATTCCTTGGAAGCCTTTTCCTTTGTATTCCAAACATCGCATGCTTTACATTTCTTGGATTTTACAGAGTAGTCCAGACACTTCCCAGTATCCGTTGAGATAGCTGTCACAACACCATTCAAGCTAGAATGGCCTCTACGCTGCCATGTACCATCTAACGAAACAGGACATTCCTACTTTTTCTCACGTACTACTTCAGCTGCACGACTCATACTGTCCTCTGCCTCGGCAACAAATGCATTCTTCAAATGTGACATGAAACGGTCATAGTTTTTACTTGTCATGGGGTTTAGCATGTTCATATGTGTGCAAAATGACTTTATGGCTTCTAACCCTTTACCGAAAGAACGGAATGCCATTACAATTCTCCTGTTGACTTCATACGGTTTTGCACCAACACCTTTCTTTGCAATCGTAGGAGATGAAACAAAACTTTCAGTCCAATCACATTGTTTACATGACACACTAAAACAAACAGCTAATCCAAACTTTTTGTCCTCAGAAACAACATGTAGTCCATTAGAAAAGCAAGATGGGCAAATCAGGATCCCTACAATTGTTGCAAGAACACTGGCATGGATAAACAAAAAGCCAGTTAGGGAAGGGACATTGGATTCAGTGTCAGTACCAGTTCCACTACTTTCTGTGGGCCTTGGCCTAAGCCTACTCTGGGGCTCGTCTGTAACCTTTATGTTCTCATTTTCAAGCAAAAGTTTCTTTCTTGATGCACTGGGGGCTTCAATAGTACTAGTTTGGGCAGTTTTAGGATGCTGTGAGGGGTTCTTATGAGTAGATTCAGTTACCACAGGATTGCCTTCATGAAGGCTGACATCTTGAATCTCGGATGGTCTCTTGCCATAAAATCGTTTTTTCTTTCTTCTGATACTCTTCTTATTTCCCATTTCACAAAGTAACTCCACAGGTATAAAATATAAATGTTCTGCAACAATTTGAAACTAATTTTCTCTCAAAAAAACGAATATTTAGATGATGGATGCAAAGATTTACTTTCAGTCAAATTTTTCCAATGCAATATACTCAAGTGAGACATTGAAGAGAATAAACAGGAAGTAAACAATAAAGGGGGCATGCTTCTATTACTGAATTACAGGAAGATTAGCTGTGTGACTTAGTGCTGGAAGAAATTCTGGCAAAATAGGTTGTTAGTTTAGTAAATAGTCAATGTTTTCTCGTTGTGTTTTGCGTAACTAAGGGGATTTTTCCCGTTGCTAAGGGAATATTTCTTTGTATTTGCCATATTTAAGCCCTCTCTGGAATGAAATGCTGTTTTTTCACTGTGGATTATTAAACTATAATGGTTAAAGTATAAGAAAATGCAAAAATTGAAGAAAAAAAGAAGAAGAAGTTATAATTGGGGGTTATACACCTTAATGATCCTTACACCTAGCAAGCTCCGCAGGACACCCACTACATTTATAACAACGCCACAGCTTCTTATTTTTACGAACAGCCTGCAAAACCTCCCGAAGCATCCACACTGGCCGATTACGCCTACAAACTTTCTTTAATAGGACAAACCTATTTTACACTCTCCAAAACTAAAGTTCGGAAAACATCCATGCTTTAGAAGGATCTAATTCACAGAGCAAAGAAGTGTAATCGAATGACAAATTATCCTGAAGTGCAGCAAAGTCAGCATTTTTAATATCTAAAACAAGTTTATTAGCTGGAGAAGCCTTTGTGAAACAATACAGATCAAAACTAATAAGGTCATGATTACTACACCCTACCTTACCGCTACTCAGCACATTTCTAACCATACTTTCTTCACTACTGAAAATCAAATCCAGACAATTTCTACCACGCGTGGGAACCAACACATGCTGGGTGAAAAAGCAGTTATATACAGCTTCCAGAAAATCTTTACCATATGGACCACTAGAACAAAGATTCCAATCAATGTCTGGAAAATTAGTCCCCAAAAACAATAACCCTCCTAGGGCAACTTTCCTGGAAGCAGTCAAGCAATTTCTGATTTTTCTCAGGATTAAAATTTGGTGATCTATACACAACGCAACAACAACCACTGAACTGCCAACATCGCCATCAGCAGTAAGGTTATCTTAAAGAAAAGAAATGGGCTAATTTAACGATCAGCCATTAAGAACCTCGTTAGCCAGGGAACATATCCTGTGCAATCCAATGGCAAATTAAAATAGCCAAGTTGAAGAGAACATATTCATGTGTCTCAAAATGATAAAGAATTCATTCATGAAAAGATTCCAAAAGTTACTAACAGCTCAAAAATTGTTAAACACTTTGAGTATTCGGTCATCTGGGCATTTTGAACATCCGGCACTCTTTTATCAGTACTACGATTTGCGCACAAGTGAACAATATGCTTTTAGCAAACGTACGCGCAATACATACATTTCAAACTTCGAAATGATCTTTTGTACGATATTTCCTCCACATTTGCCACAATTTCCTGCAAAAATACCCAAGCGAACGTGGAAATTCAGGCCTCTAAAGGTGACCGATTTTACACTTGGTGTAATGGTAAAATGTTTTTGTTTTCACCGACAAACTGGTTGTTGAGATTTACGCACGTTAGTGTGACGTCATCTCGAATACTATTAATTTACCTAAATTAACTTTAACGTCCTTAAACCGTAACGAAATAGCATTCCATCGAGAAGTTGTGTAAAAGATTTTCTCCGTCCACCATTACTGATTCTCGAGGTCGGAGACACGTAACCGTTTACGGGCTCGTACGGTTTTGCTAAGTTGGAGGGGAAACTTTATCATTACAGTCAATGGGATATTTTTTATGAATACTTGTGTCGCCTTAGCCAGTCAGCAAAAATTAATGGTACTCATATATGTTGGAAACTATTATCTAAAACACAACATTTGTGAAGAAAAATAAATTCTGTCTAGTATTTGTTGAAATATGACAAAAAATAGGTTTTTCATTTTCTCCCATTGACTGCAATGATAACTGACTGTTTGCGACGACGACGACGACGAGTGAACACACAATTACAATGACGGGGTCGTCGCCTGCGTATTCGGTTATGATAGTAACAATGCTACCACGAAACGCTTAATACGACCCGGACGAGAACACAGGTACGACATACGGACAGACATAACATCGACAACCAAGTCAATGTCCACGGCCTTTGATAATCAGTTGCGGTACATTACCCAACCCAGGCTTGAACCCAGGGCCTCGTGGTCTGTAGACAGGTAGATAACCGCTACACCACAGTAGGTAGATACTGACTGTTTGTTTTCCTCTTTGACTGAAGTTTGAGATCGTCAAAAAAGCATTGTTACGTCGCTGTGCACCACAACATTCCCGGATGTCCGACCTCGAGAATTGTCTACCGCATATAATATGGCAAGTGCGTGCATTCGTGTAAGTTATTGTACTTGTATACAGATATATAATAAGGTAGATACCAAACTTTGACGTCACTCCCATTGGATCCCACACTATTTTTTTTGTCCCAACTTTGGAACCCACATGCTAATTTGTTTACAAAATAGGCTTTTTAAGTCGTGTACCTTCAGCAAACTTTCTACAGCCGACCAAAAGTTTCCCTGAGTAAACGAACGGCAAAAGCAAGTAAGGTATGCTTATTTTCATGTTTTAGACTCATTATTCTGAAATATTTAAAAAGAAAATAATTAGTTGCAATGGTTAAGCCACATCAAGTGCTCAGAAAGAAAATTAAGCCCCGAATATAATCTCAAATGAATCGAGAATGAAGACATTCACTCTCTTACTAAACTCCAAAGTGTGGCATGTATACCTATTTCACGAGTTTGCATCTACCAGCCATTATTTGGGACTTGTATCTATTAAACGTTAGGCTAACAACTTCAAAACGTTACATGAATGTGGCGATTAGTTTGAAAAATTAGTATCTCAATCTCAGTTGTACCCTCGACACCACGTACTGAAGGATGTGTATGATAATTAGGTAACATTAGGGTGATTGAAATTCGGAAGGGGGGGGGGGTGGAATTTGGGTCACTAACGTTAACCATAGGCCTTCTGGCATGCCTAAGTAAATTTACGCCTAACGTTAGGCCCAAATAACATAAGATGACAGGAGAAGAAGGGCCATATCACATCATAGAAAGCCCAAGCACGGGCCACCACAAAAGAAAATTACAGTAAACGCAAAGATGCTCAAAGTTAGTAAAGAACTTTGATCAAAGTTCTCAATTTTAAATATTGTTTTAAATAAATGAATTAAAAAATTACTTGTGGCCTACCTCGCAACATTACTAGTACCAGCAAACTTCATGGAGTTAAGCTGATGTAGGTATACAGTTGTAGGCTTAGTAACTAGCACTAACTTACAGTAGAAATCAAAGTTAACCAATGTATCATTTTCATCTTTTCCTTATGATGCATGATGAAGCAAGACGTTGCTACATAAGTCTTATCTTGCAACAGCCTACCAAAGAGAGAAGTATGATTTTAAAGGTGCAAGAAAGCAGATTACCAAAAGTCTGATTGGTACATGTATGTTATGAACATTTTTCAAGTGATCATTCAAGTGGCGTCATATTCCGTATCCATCTTTCGATGACAGGAGTGAGGCAAATGGTAATTATCGGAAAAGAGCTGTATGCAGAGGCGTTTAGGAGCGATGGGCCTGATTTTTAGGTATAATTGGGATATTAATAATATAAATTTGAAAAAAGGAAAGAAAATTTGGTCAATTTATTGCAACTTTTGATACAATTGTTGAAAATTTGTGAAACTATTTAAAAAAATTGGTAACATTTCCTGAAAATGAAAGATTTTTCTTTAAAATTTTCCGAAAGATCGAAGACAATTGCCCGAAGATCAGAGAAAATTGCACGAAAATGAAAGTAGCAGAATAAAACTTCCCAAAAATTAAAGAAAATTATTGACAATTAAATGAATTTCTGGGAAACTGAAGATGATCTAAATTTATGATCAATTTATTTTTCATAGTTTATTTCCCTAATATGTTGTATAGCATAATACTCCGCTACTTACATTTACATACAGAATTTCACAGGGGGAGGCAAGTTTCCTGTAATAATGTGAGATTTAGTTTATCATCCTCATCACTATGCGTATCAATACTTATCATAAACCTACTTCAGATTATGTACCATCTGAATCATCCTTTTCATCACCATGTAATCACATCGTCAACACGCATTATCAGACAGTCCAACATTATATTATACAAACTAATACTTGTCTTACGTCTCTTATTCATTATCTGAAGTAGAACTCCAATTTGTTTATACCCGCATGACCCCACTGAACACGCCACTGGTCATTTGACATAAATCCAAAATGAGAGGATGCACAAGATGGTGAAGCACAAGACGGTGAAACTATTTCTTTAGTGAATTTGAGCTCTGAAATTGAAGATCATATAAACCACCATTTTAATTTCATACTGTTGATTCTTTACAGGTTTGTTAAGTGTCGTTAAATTTGTGACCAAATTTGTAACAAAATTTGAATTGAGTGTTCATATGAAACTTCAATTTTCACAGAAACACGAAAACTTGACTCCCCATGGAAGATTATATACAGTACCTTGTATAAATTATGAAACAATGCAAACAAGCTTGTTTATAATAATGCATCAAATCCTGACGCTGTAAAACTTATTATGGAAGATTTCAATCAATGTGACTTTCGATATCCTAATTTTGTGCAATGTATTGACAAGTGTACGAGAGGGAATGCTGTTTTAGACAAATGTTTTGGAAACGTTAAATGTAAATTCAAGGTCAAGCTGTGCTCACCCCTCGGAAATTCTGATGATAATACTGTATGCTTACTACCGCTTTACAAACAGATGTTCAAACAAAAGAAACCGACAAAACTTACATACCATGACTGGTCAGATGCAGTTACGGATGAATTGCGCGGGTGTTTTGAAAGCACCGACTGGAGTGTGTTTCATGATGACGACATCAATAAGAAGGTTACAGCTGTCAATAAATATATTAACATTTGTGTTGAGTCTATTGTACCCACTACAACACGAAGGGTATTCTCGAACAGCAAACCATGGAAAACAAAAGAATTGAAGACGTTGATTAAGCAGAAGCATGAGGCCAACCATAACAAAGATTACGCAACAGCAAAAAAACAAAGGGCAATTAAGGGGGAAACTACACGCTGTAAATATAATTACGGAAGAAACTTGGAAGTAAATTTCAGTGCAACGATAGCAGAGCAGCGTGGAAAGTTATGTCTAACATCACTGGTCACAAACTGAAAAAGTCAAATAATAAAAATGCTACCAAGAGCTTTGTTAATGAACTCGAACAGTTTTACTCTAGATTTGACATGATTAATTTTAATGATGAACAGCTTTCTCTCAGTGCAATGTTAACTAATATGCGCAATAATATCGACATGGTTATTTTGTCAGTAGATAACGTTTAAATGCTTTTTCCAGGGTTATTGTACATAAAACCATTGGGCCAGATCGTATTAGTAATAAACTAATTAAGTTATGTTCTGCTCAGATAGCACCAATTTTTACTGAAATATTTCAGGATACAATTGATACTGGTGAGATTCCTGTTATTTGGAAAACATCCGCAATCTCTTTAGTGCCAAATCAAATACAGTTACCACCCTAAATGACTATCGTCCAGTGGCACTTACTTAGATCATAATGAAATGTCTTGAAAAACTTATTCTCAGGTTTTTGCTAATGAGAATGGTGTTAGTTTAGATCCCATGAATTTGCCTACAGAGACAAAAAAAGTGTTGATGATGCAGTCTTAATGTTTTGGCATAAGTTTTTGGAAACACCAAATTCCTTTTTTCGGGCTACATTTGTCGACTTTTTTATCTTCTTATACTTTTGCTACGCTTTGTTGGCGTTCATGTCCTCTAGAAGGATTTTTGCCGACTTAACCTATTCAGATTCAGATTCAGACTTCTCAAGTGCTTTTAATTCCATCCAGCCGCACTTGCTGATAAATGAACTGTTAGGTATGGGTGGATGTCAGATTGTAGGTTATTATTATGGATCTTAAATTATTTAAGAGACAGACCACAAGTTTTTTAAGATGAATGGCTTATGCTCTGATGTTTGGTCCATTTGTACAGGTGCGTCCCAGGGTTGTTGTCTGTCTCGTATCCTCTTTTGCTTGTACACTAATGATTGCAGAAGTAAACATGATGTTTGCTCAATTATCAAATACGCTGACGATACCGTGATAACCGGTTACCTTCATAATAACACCACTGCTCCGTATGAGGATGAAATTCGTGATTGTCTTACTTGGTGCAATCAAAACTATCTGATATTGAATTGTAAAAAAGCCCAAGGAAATGGTGTTTGATTTTAGGAAAGGGTCATGTGATGGTGCTCTAATTAGGGTTAATAATGAGGTTGTTGAACAGGCGGACCATTACAAATATACAGGCACTATCATTGACCGTAAACTAAACCTTTAAAGACCAGGCTGATGCAACTAGAACCAAGGCGTACCAAAGTTTGTATTTTTTACGAAAACTAAAATACTTCAAAGTTGACAATATTATTCTTAAACTCTTCTACCAGTCAGTATTACAAAGCGTGTTGACTTTCAGTATTATCTGTATATTCGGGCTGCTTACAAAAGATACAACTAGTAAATTGAAGAAGATCGTAAGAACCGCAAGCCATGTTGTTGTTGATGACATATGTCTGAACTACGTCTCTGATCTCTACAATAACATGATGCACCAAAAAATAACAAATATTAAATGACAACACACATCTGCTATTCCCACATTATATATTTTCTGCCATTCACGGAAAAGACTTTGTATGCCATGGTCCAAACATAACAGATTCAGGTTTTCATTTGTACCCAACTCTATTTTCCTATTCAACTTGAAAGCGGTCCGACAGTTCATGTTTTTATATTTTAAGTCAATTTTTTATTTATTTATGTATGTATATGTATGTATGTATGTGTGTATGCGTATGTATATGTATATATATATATATATATGTGTATGTATATATATATATATATATATATATATATATATATATATGTCCATATATGTGTGTATATATGTATGTATATGTATATGTGTGCATATATGTATGTATTTGTATATGTGTGTGTATATATATGTATATATATATATATATATATATATATATATATATATATATATATATATATATATATATATATATATATATATATATATATATATATATATATATATATATATATATATATAAATATATATACATGTATGTATATATATATATATATATATATATATATATAAATATATATATATATATATATATATATATATATATATGTATATATATATATATATATATATATATATATATATATATATATATATATATATATATATATATATATATATATATATATATATATATATATATATATATATATATATATATATATATATATATGTATATTTACATCTTAGACGTTATTGTATTTTACCATTTACTATTATTTACCGACATTTTTATTTTTCCTTATTTACTAGGTTTTTTTTATCATATATATATTTATATTTTTATATATCTTTTGTATGTTTTTTAAATATTTTTGTACCTTTTGCTACAAGGCGACAAAATTCCATATTTTGTTGTGGACGAAATAAACTGATCTTATCTTGATCTTATCAAAGTGCCACTGTTTGTACACACATTATAACTTACCTTTATGTGACTTCTTAAAATAAATGTATCACTTATTTTGTCGTAATAAGTAGCTTTTCCCATCCAGAATGAGACTTGATTTGATCAGGGTTTAATCTGAATATCATAGTACACCTTGATGCACAACAGTAAGCTGACTGATATATCTTAGATAAAATTGATAAAGCTATATTAAATAAATAAGCTATATTTAATAAATACCAGAGGCACTGACAATCATTTGGTATTGGGTTATCTTGAACAACAACTTGGAATTTGCAGAATGGTATGGGAAGACTTGTCACCACAGGTATTAAACACATGTTGAAAAATATATATATATATATATATATATATATATATATATATATATATATATATATATATATATATTTACAATTCTACAAGCCACATATATCCTCTTAGCGTTTGATGGTGGGCAAGCATGTATGTCATTCAGGCCATGCAAACTTGCAGAGGATTTATGATTTATATCTTCTGTATGTAGTGGGTGACACAAGATGCTGGAGGGGAGGGAGGTACTCATACTAAAAGTTGTAGGGGCGAGCAGTCCATCAACTGAAAACCATATCTGCAGTATGACAAGGTCTAACGAATTGATTTTGAAAAGTCAGATTCTATCATGGCATCTTTTTCTTCCGGAAATCTTCAATTTTCGAGAAATCTCCTTCAATTTTCATAAAATTTGCTTCAATTTTCCGGAATTTATTTTCAGTTTTCACGAAATTTGCTTCAATTTTTGGGATTTGTTTTTTATTTTTGGGATATCTTCTTAGTTTTTGGGAAATTTGCATCAACTCTTGTAAAATTGTTTTAATTTTCGTGATTTTTTTTTTCATTTTTGGGTAATTTCCATCAATTTTTGGTAAATTTCCTTCAATTTTGTCAAATCTCCTTCATTTTTGGGAATATGTCTTTATCTTAGGTTTTCTCAATTTTCGGGATATTATTTTCATTTGGAAATTTGCATTAACTCTTGTGAAATTTACTTAATTTCTACTAGTTGAAAGATGATTAAAATCAGAAATATGCAAAATTAATGCAAACTGATGACAGATTTAAAAATGCTGTATAATGGTTAACATTTAACCAATCTTGATTATATTATTTGATTCTATAACGGTATTTGATATATTCTTAAGCAATTTAGGTAACGTTGCCTCTACACGTCCATAGACATTAAATTTCATTCATGATTTTCAATTGTTCTAAATATTTATTGTCAATTTTTTTAAAAGATGCTGATCTAGCCTAGCCTATGAAGTGCGGTAATATCTCATGAAACACCAGTACAGCTCCAAAGAATATGTTGGAAGGGTAGACCAACAGTGGTCATTAGAATGGAGTGGACGCTTGTCGCTAGAGTAACCCATTACTGAAGGTACACAGGGGGTCGTTTTAAGTACATTAGGGATTGATGCGATTTGTATCGAAAAGAACTTTTATGTATTGTTGAAGAATTTAGCTGAATGATAAGTTTAAAATCCGCTGTAAATGGAAACAAAATTCCCATTTTAATAATTTGCAGGTGTATGAACATTTAAAAGGCAACGTTAACTAAATTGATTTATAAATGGTTTAAAGATTATCACAAAATCAATAAAGAAATTGATCGTTTTACAGCTTTTTGAATTTTCAGACATAAAAATATAAACTTTTATAGCCATAGGTAATTTTAAGTTTTCGCCTCTGTTTGTTTGTCATCAAGATATTTCAAGAACTGATGATTGGATTCTGATCAAATTTGGTGTTTGGTTTTTTTACTGCTTAAGGAAGTGATTACAATTTTAGACATGTTGGAATAGGGGAAGGGTGAAATGGGGAGGGGGCAGTTTGTCTGTCATCAAGATTTCTCAAGAACTGATGATTAGATTTGGATCAAAATTTGTGTGGTTTTGTTACTGCTTTAGAAAGATGTGATTGAAATTTGGGACATATTGGAGTAGAGGAAGGGCAAAACGTTAGGGGTGGGGATGTTTTAGGGTGAGTTTGTTTGTCATCATATTTCAAGAAGTAGTCAATGGAATTTGATTAACTTTGGTGTGTGGTTTTTCTTGCTTAAGGAAGAAGTGATTAAATTTTGGGCGATATTAGCACAGGGGAAGAGTGCAAATGGGGTGGAGACATTTTGTCTGTCAATATACATAATATACATGTAGAAGTGATGACTGGACTTTTTTGCTTTAGGAAGTAGTGTTTAAAATCTGGGACGTATTGGAATAGGGAAAGGGCAAAAATGGAGGGATGGGGATATTTTATGGCAAGATTTATCAACACTTAGTTGAAACTTTCCAATAGAATGTGCTGAACAATGAATTCATGTCATGAAAGAACAGCCATACAATGAATTTTCTGCACTTAAAGAAAATCAATTGAAGTGGTTTCTGGTTTTAATGTAATCAAAACAATTGGTTTCTGCCATGAATGAAAATGATGGAATGTGAATCTACCTTGTATAGCTCAAACAATGAATGCTTAGCCTGAATTACACTAAAAACCGTGATATTTCTCAAGTATTTAGAATGTAAATGGCAATACAGATCAACAGTGAGGAATAGATTGTTTGGGGTTACAATTTGTTGGTGTTTGAGGTAGATTGTATTCCGGTGGGAAATGAAGAGGGGCAGAGGTATGTGCTCTGCAGTGTGCTATCATTCTAGTTTTTGATGTATTGGTGCCCTTGGTATTTTCTTATGTAAACAAATTGTTCTTTTTAAAATTCTTTAGCATTATTCTTTTGTAAAAGTTGCAGTAAATTTGAGTGCTTACCATACCTTTCATCGAATTCTTTGGAGGAATAGGCTTCTAATAATTTCAATGGACAGTAAAGTGGGAAATTAACTGAAATAATTACACAAAAATGTTGTGATGTTGGACTGGGTGGACAGTTCCCATAGAGTGAAAAACGTCCAAAACTTTATGTTGTTTTCAAAATTGAAAAAAACAAGTGATGTGGTAAGATTTTAAAGCTATCTTAATCAGTATACAAATTGCTATTCATCCATAAACCATAAAGATCTTTTGATGCTGTAGTCTTGATATGCAAATTTGTATGTAAGGTTGTATGTGCGGTATGACCAGGGAGATCCACATATTAAGTAAGCCCATTGGTTTTTATCCTCTGCCATGCATGGCTCTCTCAGTCATTTGAAACAGATTTAATCTTTATGTCAGTCAAATTGTGTGATGCGTAAAAAATCAATTCAAAACATTTATTATGTGTTATTTTAGAACTAAAAGTGTAAACTTGGAAATTATAAAGACTTGGTCAAATTTTGACCATATTGTGGTTAAATTTGACCATTCTTTTTTTAGAGTGTAGTTTTTAGTTGATGGGTTGCACATAAGTACCACTTTTAGTAGACGTTACCCCCTCCCTTCCTCTCCACCCTCCCACTTCCCGATATCTTTCTATGGAACATAATGCTTGTTAACCATTTTGAATGTTAAATCCAAATGTGACTGAAGTATTTCTCTATGAGGCTGTGAATGTTCTTACAGGCTGTACAAATATAACATATACAGTTAATTGAGCAAACTGAAAAAAAAAAAAAACAGATGACATTACTTCATAGTTTGTGTATACCATTGAGCGCATGGAATTCAAACTTTTACTTTGGCAGCCACAAATTATAATTCAACAATGACCATTGGAAGCAGAATCTTATTAGACGATGACAATTATAAGCTTTGAAGTAATTATTTGAACCTTTTCCCCCAAAATTGAATGTCAGTAAACGAAGGTGTGCATCCAATTTAGATGAACCTTAATAGAAGCATATTAACCTTGCCTTCAAGTTCAAAAGAGAATAAACAGATTTTCATTCAGCAGCCAAATCAATTTTAAAGGACTATGGACATCTATAGGCAACATGGGCTTAATTGGTTTAAAATATGACATGAACTATTAAAATAGCAGAAAGTTCTAATAAATTGTTAAAAATTGCCCAATTTACTGCATTTTAAATTTTCAGCTATTAATTCACCATAATTTGTGACATCAATGGGGAAAGATCCTTCAGTACCTTTGGCAAAACTTTTTTTTTAATTCCTCTGTCAATGTAGTTTGAAATATAGCATTGGACTTAAAGCAAAACTTTTAGAATTTGGTCACATCCCGAATCATGTATTTAGAAAAAGACATTATGAAATTAATAAGTAGCTGAATTTAAGAACAAAATTTAAAGAATTACATACAGATTTTGAGATGTGTTCCTCTTACTATATCAAAAATTAACAAATCTTGAAACTATTTGGTCATAAGTTGAAAATTGAATAAGCATTTTACAAAATTTAAAAAAACATTCTTTTCAGAATTCCATGATCTTTCATATATCTTAAATTTAAAAGATGTCCATAGTCGTTTAAAGAAGTGGTTCATCATCATCTTTGTCATAAGCTTAATTTGGTTTTGGCAAAATGTGGATAAGATATTGAAAGTCCTGCAATGAAGGGAATGGGGATGCACAACTATACAGAAGAACAGTGAGATGGAAGAAAAATGTCATAGAGGGATATCCCATTATGACCAACCTGTTGTACATTCAAAGGATTAATTTGCTTTATTAGTTTATGAAAATCTTCATGAGCTAGTAGTCAGCAGGATCATGATCTGATCATGACTTTCTGGAAAAATGATTGGTTCATATAAAATATAATTGTTGTAAATGAAATTCACCTGTGATTTAATAATTCAACCTTTCCATGGACTGGTAAATTGAAGTGGTAGGTGAGAAGGAAACAGATATTGAAGGTTGTGAAAATAATTAAATGTGCAAGATACGGGTAACTGTTTGAAATTGTCATAAAATTGATTAATTAAATGTGAAAGATACTGGTAACTGTTTGAAATTGTCATGAAAATGATTAATTAAATGTGCAAGATACTGGTAACTTTGAAATTGTTATGACAAGGGAAAGATACCATTAGAAATTTTGTCATATTTTTTTTTGTTATTTTTATTCATTTTAAGAAAATGTGACAATTAAATTCTATTATGTGGCGCTGTCAATCTTTGTCATCTAGGAAAGACATCCTTTCACCTTCTCACTAGTCAGCCTACATATTTTTTTCATATACTTTCAGTCTTATGAAGTGAGCCCACTTCTAATCTTTACCTGATTATTTTGAATTAATATGCAGCAAATCAATATCGGAAAACCATTCAAGAGGTGAATACCACAAGAATCTAAGACACACAAAAAATCTTTTTCAGAATAACAATTTATTTCCTCCTAGGAGATATACCATTACCTATGAGCAACTTTCCTCATAAAAAGATAATCCATGGGCTTTATGGAAACTAAACTATTTCTTTTAATAATGTATCAGTAACTTCAGGTAGGTTTTTCTTGCATGTAAAAGTGTTTTACCATCACTCTAAGAGTCTAGCTTTGTTTTTGGTGAGCCAGAGCATGTAGGCCTAATATGACATGTAGTTGAAAACATTGACAGTAATCCCAAGGAATGACACACATTCAACAAGAAGCAGTGTGTGTTTTGGAGAATGAAATTAATGTTTTACAATTATTCATTCAAAGTCCAACAAATTGGCATTCACCTACACTGAGAAAGAAAGAAAAAAACTCTACTTCTCAGGCTTTTTGACAAAGGTATACTGTAATTTAGCTGTACCTTAACCACAACTTAATAAAGGCTTTCGCTAGACCTACCCTGTATACATTAGCACTGAATGCCGGTAATGTGCTGTTTGTTTTTCTGCAGCGTATAGGCACTCATGCGAGCGGCGCGACAAACATAAAAAGACGAGTTTTGAAGAATAAAATGCATATGGCTTGTCACGCTAGGCGAAAACAGTGCTTGCTAGGAAACTGTTAGGCCTAAGCATGCACAAGTGCAGTGTTACTGCTTAGGTCCCCTAACATGGAAATCGGGGGCCAGTGATATCTGACGAATGATTGAACGCATTGGCCAGCACAGATAAAATATTATTAAAAAAAAAAAGAAAAAACATTGGCAAATGTTTGTTATGATAAAGTAGGCCATGCTTGAAACCGGAGAGTATAGCGATGATATCTTAATTAAAGAAGCAGAAGGCAAGCTAAGCAACAGTGGCTTCAATTCCCAAACTAGCCTAGGTACTGCCACTGGCCATACAAATTATAGGCGCAGGCAGGCAGGCTAGGTCACATGTGACGTCACGTTGTTGGCACCTCCGGCTCTCATTTAAGATCTCTGTAAGGCAGGATTATATTACTAACATTTCTATTCATTTGTACACGGGATATTTATGATTGATATCGTGAATTTACTCGAGCGAACGTTAAAAATCATCGACACACTGTTCCGTAGACGTATACGTGGTACCAGTACACATGTAATAACGCACTACAACACGTAGGAAATCAGCTGATCAATCAGCTGTTTAGGTAGACAAGTGCTGTAAATATTTCTGAATCTGAATCTGAATAGGTTTAGTCGGCAAAAATCCTGCTAGAGGACATAAACGCCAACCGAGCGTAGCAAAAGTATCAGAAAAAAAATATATACATATACCAAAAAAAATAATCAATTAACAAGCTTAGCAAGTTTAGCTTTGAAACAGTTTAGACTTGGTGCATGTACAATGCCCGATGGTAAAGCATTCCAATCTTTTAGTGTTTGAGGAAAGAAGCAGTATTTATAAACATTCTTTTTAGCATAAAAAACGTGGAAATTTAGATCATGGTTATTTCTTGTATTAATTCTTGCGTTTGGGATCAGCTTATCATTATCAGTGGCGACAAGACTGTTATTGATTTTATGTAGCATTTTTAGACGGGTGTTCCTTGTTCTTGTTATTAGCAGGGGCCAATCTAATTTATGAAGCATGCTAGTGACACTGGATTTATATGAGTAGTCTGCCATACAGAACCTGGCTGCTCTCCGTTGAATTGATTCAAGCTTATCTACATCGCACTGGTGATAGGGGTCCCAAACTGCTGGTGCATACTCAAGTACTGGCCTAACTAGAGCTTTATACGCAGTGGTTTTAACGTCAGTGGGACAGTTTGAGAGGTTACGTCTTAATAGGCCAAGTACAGAGTTTGCTTTGTTGGTGATGTTGTGTATATGTTTATCCCATCTGAGTTTATTATCAATTTCAACACCTAGGTACGGGTGGGAGTTGACATGTTTTAGTGGCTGGTTGCACAAGGTATAAACTGGTGGTTTATAGCATTTTCTAGGAGATATTGAGAGGATGTAGCATTTAGAGGGGTTGAAATTCATTTGCCATTTATTTTGCCATTGTTTAAGTTCATTTAGATCATCTTGGAGGATTTGTTAGCCAGAGGGTTTATCAGTTGTTCTATACACAAGACAATCATCAGCAAACAGTCTAACCGTGCTGTTTATATTATCAGGGATGTCATTGACATTTTAAAGGAAGAATAAAGGACCTAAAACGGTACCTTGTGGTACACCAGATCAGATATAACTTGTTTAGGATTTGAGGAAAGTTTGGATAACAGACGTTGGTGTGGGACTTTATCGAACGCTTTTGAGAAGTCGAGTATAGCCATAGAGATGGTATTGTTTTGGTCAATTTGTTTAGAAATATCATTTATCGTCATCGTCATTCTTGTATATGATTAGCTGAAAAAATCTGTAATGGCACTTCTTATCTGCAGAAAAAAAAAGAAAGAGCGCGACCGGTGGACGGTGCATGCGTAACGAGCTGAGTGATTAGATAGATAGCGTACCGACTGGGCCGGGCGGAGAAAACGACAAGATACGATAGAGAGCGAGTTTTTCAAAATATTTTTCAATCCCACTGAAAATTGCCGTTTTAACATTTCCGTTTAGACTAAATGGCGTTGTGCAGACATGAAAACCAGCCAAGTTTCTTTTAAATATTTTTCTAGAGGACGAGAACCATTACTATTAAGAACAAAAGTAATAAATCACAGAATTAACGTTTAATCATGCAATTTGTAACTAACTTAAGGCCTACCACTTGCGTTGTTCCAGTTCTGCGAGATATTTAAAATTAGATTGGCATAACTTTCAGACGTTGGCTTGATTTCACTATAGAATAGGTTTATTCATACTCACTAGACATGGGCTCTGGCGTATGTATGAAGAATTTGAAGCGATTTTTACCAAATCTCGAACATACCGCATCGCTGGTCCTAACAAATTTCGAGGTAGGCCAGGGCTAACGTTAGACGTACTGAGGATATTTCCACCACAAGCGGCGGGCGTAGGCCTATGTTAAATGTCATTTGTACAAAAATAACAACTTTTTGGTCTAAGTGGAGTGATTTATTTTCAAAAATAAATTGTTACTGTTAGAGGAATAATTTAATTTCAATAAAAAAATGTTACTGTTAGGGTTATTAAATTCAAAATCCATAACTGGCTTAGGCCTACACTGACTATTAATTTTGTCCTGAAGTTAACTAGATTTACCCTACAACTTTAACTGTCTATAGTGGCACCCTGTCCCTGTTTAAAACTTGAATTATTTGTATGTTTTAACAAGGAATTTAAAAGTAGCTTGAAAAATAATTAAATAAGAAAAAGAAACATTACCATTAAGACCTACTGCAGTTACTATACTTTCATCAGCTTCACTTCACAAAGTTTGCTTTTTTTAGGAAAAGGAAACACCACAATTTAGTTCACATAATAAATTATTTGCGAATTAGATACTGAAAGAGAGTGCATAATTCTAAATAAATTTCATATTAAGAATTAATTACCTCAGCATGGAATGACAAGTTACTACAATTTAAGTTTTTAATGTCATGTTTATATGCAAGTTACTGTCAGGCACCTTGTAAATACAACTCACAGCAATGTTTTCTTTTTCATAGTAGAAAAATATATTAATGCCAATTTCACATGTTTAAAATTTTGTTAAAATATGATTATGATATAGCCAATGACTTGTATTAATCCTAGCTGTCTTAGCAAAGTATAAGTACATTGCTTTAAAGCTAAAACAGTTCATGGGTTGCCATTAAGCAACTCTTAAAATAACAATATTTTTCAGTGTTTTACATTAAACATTATCAGCTATTGTATAGTTCTTTTCAAAAAGATGTTTAAGAACAAATATTAAATATATCTGACACATTGAAAGATGAACAGCACTTAAATCAGAGAACCTTGAATTAATAATGCACATTTCAACAGGCTGACAATAGGTTAATTCAGTGAATACAATCATTTCAGTAACTTAAGTTTAACTTGTTAATAGAAAACTGATGTAGGCCTACAGCTATTGAAACAAATATGTTGTAAGTGAACAATTTACACTTCCGATAAAACAATAGGTCATTTATACAGGGAGTTGCCAGTAAAAAATGGCAACTCCCTGATTGATATCATTATGATATATTCAAGATTATGCAGAAATAAGTGTAACTTTGTTTCCATACAGCCATATGGCTCCAAACTTCAACGGCCAAGATGCCAAATGAGTGACAATGGTGACAGAAAGATTGTTGGTAATAAGCTGATATAGGCTTTAATACTGATACTCTTTTTTCTATATCATTATGACATCAACCTCGGCCTAGATGTTTCTCAATTAATTCTTTTGGAGCGGTAGGCCTATCAAATCTGCTTGATATTGTAATTCAAGTGCAAAACAATTGATTCAATAAAACAATCCCAATGCAAATCAGCTGTTAAGCTTAGCCTAAACATAATGCTCTTTATGTTTTAATTTTTATCTCATTTACAATTTCACAAATATTTTTATACCTTTAAATGTATCGGCCCATTATTTTTCAAAGTTTCTGCATTTAAACAACCTGTAAAATCTTAAGGTTAATCTTTACATTGTTCCATATTGGATAATAAATTGTAACGTGGTGTATAGTATTTCAAAATCAATCCAATGGTTCATAGGCATACAACATGTGATATAGAGGCTGCCAATAGGTGTGTGCTTGCAAGGCATTTTTATTTGGAATAAAGCAAGTTTCATGAACTATATACTGTACAATAATAACAAGTTTTCAAAGTTGTTGCCTGCATTGAGAATTACAACAAACTTAAAAAAAAAAAAGGTTGATGGCCACTGTTATCAAAACAAACGTTGAGTATTACTTGGTATGAAATGAATTAAGGGTAACAGGTAAAAGCCACAACATAGTGCATTTGTTGTGCATGCTTTTCTATAAAATCTTTTAATTAATGTATTTTAGTTTTAATCAGTATGTATTTTGGCAATCATGTCTGTTTTTTGCAGAAAAAAAACCAGGCTTGAAAAATTGTTTGTGTGGAGTAACCCATCTTGTTTAACAATGTGCGTTGGTAGAAGGTAACATTATTTGTAAAGGATGGCCTAATCTCTACAAGAAATATAATATGAGATCTTCACATACATTTCGGATTTGACTGAACATAACTACTGAAGGGTAAAATTATAATGCCTAAGCAATGAACATGTGTATAATGTATGTATTTACATGCTTAATTATAAACAGGGTTTTGCATGTAGACTTGAGTTCGATAATATTCTATGAAGATTTTTTCAGGTCCTGAAACTGGAATAATAACAGAATAAATTTACAGACATGATAATTTTTTCCGCAGATGTTCACCATTATTGAAGAAATTTTATTTTATCTTTATTTGGTAATTCTTTGTGAAGGCAAATTAACTTATTGAAGGTATATGTACTTTTAATTTGCTCACATGCATTATTATGCATTTCTAACAGCTATTATTCAACACAAACAAACATAGGCTTTTGATGTGGAGCTCTACATTCACACTTTACATATTACTAGGCTATACTATTTTTTTTAATATTACAGTTGTATAACAGTCTAATAGGTAACTACAGTGCAAAGCAATACTTCATACTTGTGGTTAACTGTGATGGATAATATCTACTAGACAGCTAAAGATCTTAATTAGGCATCTAAAGAAAATATCCAGTAGACATCTGAAGAAGATGAGAGTGAACAAATTTCTGGTTTGAAAAGGTGTCAGGTAGACATCTGAGGTAGATGCACATAAGAGTAGCAAATAATTGTCTGGTTTAACAATATCATGTCAGGTACACATCTAAAGTAGATGTTTATATATATATATATATATATATATATATATATATATATATATATATATATATATATATATATATATATATATATATATATATATATATATATATATATATATTTATATATATATATATATATATATATATATATATATATACCTATATCTATATCTATATAAACATCTAAATTAGATGTATATATATATATATATATATATATATATATATATAAATATACATCTAAATACTCTATAGTATGTTTATATATATATATATATATATATATATATATATACATCTAAAGTAGATGTATATATATAAAAAAATACATTTAAAGTAGATGTATATATATATACGTTTAAAGTAGATGTATATATATATATATACATCTATATATATATATATATATATATATATATATATATATATATATATATATATATATATATATATATATATATATATATATATATATATATATAATATATATATATATATATGTGTATATATATATATATATATATATATATATATATATATATATATATATATATATATATATATATATATATATATATATATATATATATATATATATATATATATATATATATATATATATATA
The DNA here is from genome assembly GCA_020152595.1 of Chiridota heheva. Classification (NCBI taxonomy): domain Eukaryota; kingdom Metazoa; phylum Echinodermata; class Holothuroidea; order Apodida; family Chiridotidae; genus Chiridota; species Chiridota heheva. Next base: position 733,931 of record JAIGNY010003759.1, read on the forward strand.
TATATATATATATATATATATATATATATATATATATATATATATATATATATATATATATATATATATATATATATATATATATATATATATATATATATATATATATATATATATATATATATATATATATATATATATATATATATATATATATATATATTTATAATAGTGACAAATAGTTGTCAGGTTTGACCACCATATTTTAGTATGTCAGTTGTGTGAAAAGGAATATACTGGGCATAATTCAATTTCATTAGCAGCTGAAAGGTATATGGTTGTGTATAGGCAAAAATAACTAAACAACTTTAAATATAAACCATCATAGTAGCAAAACATTTCATCAAGTTTGGTTAAACATTGTTTAAATCCCAGGCCTCAATTTGCATACTTTATGCAAATTTTGTGATAAAGACCTACTATAGGCCAGGACGACCTTGACATTTTCTTTAGTAAATCCTTTGTTACTTAAATGTCTTTCACAATTCATTGAAGTGGTGCTTGAAATTGACCTCTTGATTATAAACATTTTAGTGCTAAGAACTGAGAGTATTGGCTTAGGACAAGCAGTGCAGTGATTATCAAGAGATAAAGCTTTTTTTTTTTGCGAAAGAAAATGGGATAAATAATACTAGGTCGAATATATTTGCTCCCTGCTCTGATTGAAATGTAAACGGCTTTAATGATTTTAAGATTTAGCAAACAGTCGTAGGATACGAGGTTAAAAAAAATCATGAAGCAAAATGAAATTCATAAACAAAAAGAAAATGTCTTAGGCCTAGCTAGCTGCAACTTCGGGGCCCACTATCCGACTATGCTACTCATACACTCATAGGCCTAATGTCAGTAGCGTTAGGCCTATGGCCTTGTTGCTAAGTTAATTTCCTGGACAGACGTATCCAGATAGGCCTACAGCTAAGGTTAAAAACCTTCATTTAATCAATAATTATAGAACAATAACCGACGTCAATGAGATTTCACTGCGACTGATGACTGATTCATGTCAGAACACTAACGTCCGTGCCAAAAAAAAAAAAATCACAATCATCAAATTGTATAAATCATTGGTCAGTACTATTTTGCGCACTAATTTCTGATTAAATTGAAGTGTTTCGTTGGAATTTATTCATTAAATAAACAAAATGAAACATTTTATGTGTATTTCGTAATCAATCCAAGTAATTTTCGATAGAACTTTTTACAAACGCATTGTATCTTCCCGCAATGCGCTTACTAGTCTCAAACAAATACACTTTAAATTGAGTTAAAACATCAAGGGCATTAAATGAAAAATTGTATCCAGAAAAATAATGCAAATTATAATAAAAAGTACATAATTTTAGACCATTTTTAACGAAATCAATCATTCACTTACAAGCTTTTCAAAGTTTGTACGAAAAAAGCACGCTGGAATAAGTATGGCGTCCTTGAACGCATCACGTTTCCCCCACACTGTATGTATAGGAAGTTTCGTCTCTGGGCCTTCGGCCTATACTTAGTATAGGGCGAATGACGTCACGCTCACAGTTAATACATTAAAATTGTACGCGTCGTACATAAATAACACGCACGCAGGACGCTAACGAGCTTGAAAAAGAATTCATAAATACTTCAAGGAAATCCTTGCATCTGATTGGTTAATTACCCATGTTCGAATGAAGTATCGAGACATGGCTTGAGCTTCCACATGATTTTCTATAAAGAAGTTGGGAGAATTAAAATTGTTGATCAACAATGAATCTCCACTTGTTGCTTTTCAATGTGTCTTTCAGATCATACACCTCAATTTTACACTTTGTTTATACATTATCCCTGTAGTTATTGGTTTATAATGAAAATTTGATATTTCAACGCCAAAACAAAATAGTAGCCTATTTTTTTTTGCTGCTCGCGACCGTACGTACACGTATATTCGTATTATCATTTTGTTGTTAAGTGAATCTATTTTTTAATGTGTTAGGAGAATAAACTTGTTATCAACATGATTCAAATTTGTTTGCATTTTTCTTTTTTTAAATTTTATGTCAGAATTTATGAATCGGAATCAGTAGAAGGTGCCTTGAAATGTCTCTACTGCTCATTCAAAACCGGCTATGACGTCACAGGGCCTCTCAGCCTCCCCTGTGACGTCATAGCCGGTTTTGAATGAGCAGTAGAGACCTCGGCACCATCTACTTGATTCCTTAAATGGAAGGCAAAGGACGGAAGGATCGGCTAGCTGCGTTATTTAAACCGTTTAAAGTATTGAGACATAGGGCCTACAGGCCGGCGGAAGATCTTCGAATCTGGGGTTCACAGGTTCTGAGGGGCACTTTCCAACTCGTATTTTCAAAGCATGCAGCACAGTAGTAAAGCTTTATGAGGTCAACCCTTTTCCTTCTGATAAAAGGGATTTTCACCTCAGGAAATGGGTACTTTTCCTCTCTGAAAAAGACACTTTTCAAGAAAAATGATGGAGGAGGAGGGGAGAGGGGGAAGGGAGGCGGCCCTGTTTCCTCCGATTCCGCAACCTACATGGCTGTATGGAGACATACAATTCACAAATAATACATTTTCAACCTATGGAGATACAATTTTTTTCACTTTTTTGCCGACTTATATATATATATATATATATATATATATATATATATATATATATATATATATATATATATATATATATATATATATATATATATATATATATATATATATATATATATATATATATATATATATATATATATATATATATATATATATATATATATATATATATATATATATATATATATATATATATATATATATATATATATATATATATATATATATATATATATATATATATATATATATATATATATATATATATATATATATATATATATATTATATGTATATATAAATATATATAAATATATATATATATATATATATATATATATATATATATATATATATATATATATATATATATATATATATATATATATATATATATATATATATATATATATATATAAATATATATATATATATATATATATATATATATATATATATATATATATATATATATATATATATATATATATATATATATATATATATATATATATACATATATATATATATATATATATATATATATATATATATATATATATATATATATATATATATATATATATATATATATATATATATATATATATATATATATATATATATATATATATATATATATATATATATATATATATATATATATATATATATATATATATATATATATATATATATATATATATATATATATATATATATATATATATATATGTATATATATATATATATATATTTGTCAAGAGAATATCACCCACACCTAAAGCAAGAGTTCCACATGATTCAAAGTTCCTTATTTTTCCACTTTCTTAGATTGAGAAAATACCTTAGACTAAAAATGTACTTAAACGATGTATGGTAAACAAAATTCACTTTTATCAGATACCGTGTGACACATCCGTACGGAAATTGTCCGTAACTATTTTGCGCGTCGACATTTTGTTCCAACAATTTTTTCCCACCATCCTCTCTGCACCATCAGAGGAGTAAGAAGCTTTCGAAAAGTGTGGGAGGTGAGAAAGGAGATGGGGGTGGGGGAGTGTAACATCTCCCAATCAAAATTTTACCCAAAAATTCAGTTAAAATGAAGTTTTTGTAGGTAATTCGGTTAAAGACCATTGGGATGGAACAAAGAAAAATTTAAGTTGGTTATTTTAGGTGTATTTGGCACCTGATATTGTTACGAGATCTCATAATCTATATTATGAAACGGTGTCGCAAGTCAGTTGCGAGACGAAATACCTGAATCAGTTTAGGCTATAAGTATTAGCACGGGCATTATGGATTAAACTACCACAATTTGCAATAGTTTTGATTTTACCACCAAACTGTTCAGAAAGGTCCACAGAACTACAGAAAAATAGTCTACCAAAGTCGCCGAAGTGGAACATGCCTAATTTTAAAATAATTGTCATTATATGAAAAATACAGTTTTCCCAAAATAACCTTTTCCAGGCTCAAATGTATCTTTTTTTTGTCCTTAATATACACAAACTCGGTTGAGAAAGACCAAAAGATAACAGAAAAGATTTCTCAAGATAAACAACCCATGTATTGCTGCATGATTTGCATATATCCAAAATGGCCGCCCTCATACAAGCAAGTTTAGCAGTTTTCCTATATAATCATTTCCTATGTTAAATATTTCAATATATTGCAAAGTGTATTGTAAGCTGACTTGACTTCAACTTAGTCCAGAAATGCCTTTAACTGACAGAAATAAGTCTTCCAAAAATTAGCATGAGAATAAATTAATAAATTCATCAAGAAATTCAATGCATAAATTCGAAATGGCTGCCATTCTATTGCAATTTTGCTATATAATTAATTCTTATGTGAAACAAATAACACAGCACAATTTGTTTTACAATAAAATCTATACAATAGTTTGTCTTGATGAGCAGGAGGATCTCATAAAACATAGGGGAACATTACAGATAATCCAAAATAAGGTTTACTACTTGTTATTAGACAAATAATTAAGCGAAATGATATCTGAAACAGTGATTTAATTCTTGCAATAACAATCGATTTTGACACATATTTTTTGTTAGTATCATGTCACAACAAAAATAATTTAACAACATATACATCTACATGCCTGTTCACTTGCTACTGTAACTTATGATAGGAACTGCTTGATTAATTGACCTGTCATACCACCAGCATTTAATATTGCCACTATGCTGAAATATACTTCTAGTATGAGGCCTAAAATAGTATCTGAAATCCTGGATATTTTATGTTGTCCCTTCAGATTTATACAGCCATTCTTCTGTTCTTTAAAGACAGAACTGCAAAAACTCGTAATCTGTAGCTTCATCCTTCTCTGCGCCTGGGGAATTGATGCATATATTCTCCTGCAGCATTTACAATCAGTGGAACGTTCAAGTCCATGGATGTATTCTTCATGAACATTGTCTTGTTGCACATCCCATCTTACAGTTGCACCTCACCACCTCCAACAGTTCAGCTGAGACTGGCTCTTTGTCGGTAAGCAATGAGGTCAGCTTTCCATGGATGCACTCTCAGTCCTAGGGCTTAAATGAGCAGAGGGCCCAATCGGCGGCCTTCCAAGGACAATGAATATGCCACCCCATAGCTCGGGACGTTCCCGTGGCTGAGGGAAGGGAGAGCAGCAAGTTTTCCCGGCACCTCCATAGAGGTATGGCCTAACGGGGTGCCTAAGGAAGTTTGCAAAAGGTGTGTGAAAAAGCACATCGGACAATCCGAAAGGATTATCGTCTGAAGTTCACCTTCCCCACCCAGTGGGGGAGTCCTCCGTGTGACACCCATACCACAAATCCAACACCGATGGCTCCTACGAGAAGAAATCTGATCCTGCTCGCCAAGAGGCATCAGAACCGGGCATCACCTTCAGGTTTTCTTAGCCCCCAAAAAACAGACACAAAAATAGAGACCCACCTTGAATCTGCGGTCTCTGAACAAGTTCATCAGGCCAAAACACTTCAAGATGGAGACCCTTCATTCTTTTCTTCCGCAGCTATGTCAGGCTTTTTGGGCCACGTCCATTTAATTCCACTTTCATATCCCAATCCACCGGAACCATAGACAGATAGACGCCTTTTGTGGCGTTCCTCTTTGACAGTTCAAGTACCAAAATTATACCTGAAGAGCCCTCACATTTGGCCTCTCAATGACTTCCCCTTTCTTCATGAGATTGAGGAGGGTGTTTGCTGTGTCCCTACGGGAAGAAAAAACCGGCATCATGATCTTTTTGTACCTTGACGACTGGCTAATTGGCTAATAGTGGGTGGGTGGCAGACGGCGGCCTCCATTACTGCCAGGTCCTCAACTTGTGCCTTTTCCGCCGTTTAGGATGGGTGGTCTATCGGAAGAAGTCAGACCTCCACTTACTTGGGGCAGATTCAGATATTTGCCGGGCCGATCAGGGACCAGATTTTGGGAAACCCAGTGTCACACACGACAGTATGGGAGCAACCCGAAAACTGGGTACTTTGAAATACCTCAAAAATTGGGTATTTTTATGTATTATGTCATTTGGCTAGCCCACACTAAACGTATGGCGTTTCTCATTTTTTGCTCCGGATTGTCCAAAATTTCATTGGATATCCTGAAAATTTGGAGACGGATAGTAAATAAATATTCAAAACTTTTTGCCTCTGCTTTTTGAAATGCATCTCACCTGCCCGGGATTCTCAATCTCAAAGGCAGCTTTATGTCCTCCTCCTGACGACAGATACGCAAAGCTCACACACTATTGCACCCCCTGGCCCTGGAAATATGATTTGAAAGGTGGACGTGTTCACGATACAGTGGACCTCATTTGTGGGTTATGCGCTCCCTCCATTGAATGTCAGTCCATCTTAGTCGCTCCTAACGGGACGGGCAAGCGTGGTTCTCAATCCTACTGCTTTTGGTACAAGGTTTCTTGTACGAGTTACCTCTACAGGACGACCTGTTAGCAATCCAAGAGACAGGGTCATTACACTCCAGCCACATAAGTACTTTTGACTGTGTGGACTCTCTCCATGTGTTTTTCGTTGGGAAGGGTCTGTCGCATGAGGCTTTTGAAATGGCCGCCCACCGCAGGTACAAGTAAACGCTTAGGATGCATTTTCCGTACTCCTTCATTCAAGACCTACGATCCGGGGCTAGCTCCACCATGGGACATTCGATTAGTGCTAGAAACACTGGCTAAACCACCCACCCTTGCAACCATTTGCTACCTGCGCTATCAGAGAGCTGTCCACCAAGACATTTCCTGTTGGCCGCGGCCTCCGGGAGGCGTCGAAGTGCCATTTATACCCTATCCCGCAGAGAGGGTCACTTGACATAAGGTTCGAGCCCGGGCCCTCCCTTTTGGGACTAAATATTGCAGAAAAGAAAGATAATTAATTTCCTTCTTTAAAGTAATTTCATCTGACTGTGATAGCCAATAGCACCCCAGCAACTAGCAAGTAATAAATTAATATGGTTAAAGTGTACACACTGAGTGACTATGTCATTATAATTTCAGCACTGACTATTCATAATCAGATGATTGAATAATTCCCAATAAAATGTCCCAACAAAATGAAATATATATATGCATAAAGTGGTAAAATAGAAGAAATTGCTATCTGTTGTGGATTACAAGAACTGTTAATAGGGAAAAGAAAGAAGAACAAAAAAACCCACAGCAAGTTGGCTTATAAAATGGTGGACATTATGGATTTATGCAAATCAGTTAATATTTCACTCGTGGTATTTTAGGGTGGGCCCCATTTTGGCTTATAATGCCTGTGCTAAAGAGGGACAAGGGGACGCAAAGGGTATGCGAACGTCCAGTACTGTATATGCTGTGGTCTTGAACGAATGGTACAGTGATACGTCTGTTTGTCTGTAGTACACGTACGTTGCCAGTGATTCCACAAATCTATCAATGAATTCCCTAAATTTCCACAAATCACCCGAATTTCATTTACTATTTCCCGAAATTTTAAAAAGAACATTAAACTGGTAAATTTACGTGTAAATACATTGCTTTTTATTTTCTGAAATTTCTTAAACTTCGGTTAAAAACACCAAAATTCCCCGAATTTCTGTTAATTTCGTTGTCAGCTTGTAAGTGGAAGCACTGATCGGATGTACGGATGTAAGCTAGCTGTTACATAAACTACAGGCTATTTTACAGTTTGAAGAAAGACAAAAAAGCCTATTACCACGCCAATCTTATGCTGCTCTTGATTTCCTGAAATTACACTAAGACATTAAAATTTCCCAAATTTTAGTTTATTTTCTTGAAAGTGGAAGCAATGTCTGAATGTACGTTACATTGACGATTGATTGTGCATGTTTCGCTATACCTATATGTATTCTTTATCAAGATGAGAATGGTAACTGATTGTCTGATTGTTGTTTATGAATTCAGTTCATGTGTCCATGTCAAAATGGCAATGTCCAGGAGCGTAGGAAAGCGAGGGGAAAGGGGAAATTCGAAAAAGATAAGTTTGTTCTTCAAATATGATAGCAAAAACAGCAGCTGGATGGCATAGAAGTAGAACCCATTTTCGTATGACACCTGCTTAAATAGATGTGTTTCCCTGGTCCAGAGCATCAACATTGTCTTTACCATTTGTGGGAAAAATATGCGTGCGAACCTTTTTTATTTTGGTATGTCTGTTTGTACGACAAATAAGAAATAATATACGAAATACGTAATGTTAGTAAGATACGTATGTATACCCAAGCTCCTTTACTTGATCTTGAAAATTCATGTTTCGAGTTCAACATCTTTCTGTAAGAAACGTTAAATAGGTATGATCGATCTCAAATGTGTTCGTCTGTCTGTGGTGGCAAGTCGGCTGATTTTCGTTGAACTGCCATACTGTGACAAAGGATACAAACTCTTGAAAGTTTATAAGAAAAGGTTATTAAACTGGCGACTTCAAACTATCTGAATACGCACATTTTCATGATTAGTTACGCTTGAAATGAGAACAAGCTGTGCAATTTTTCACCGATTATCAATTTTGAAATTATTTAATGATGCTTAGGCTCAAAGCAGTCTGGCTAATTAATTTTGGCTCAGAGTGCACTCTAGTCATGTAGGAAAATTGAATATAAGATCATTTGTTTATAAATGATGCAAATCAGGGTCACATGGTGGTTTTCTAAACTATGATCGTATATCAACTGATCAGCAAAATTTGTTCTCGTCAAAATGCTCTTTAAACAGGGGTTAGGAACCTTAATGTCTTGGGAAGGGGTGCAGGGGACGAATTCCTTGGAAGCTCTCCAATACCAATCCAGGGTTGCCTCTCTTTTATTTCATTGGGCCTGTTTTCGTGATTTGTTTTTACATATGGCCCTTGGGGGATTTCGGAAAGGATCCAGGGGACGATTCCAAGCTATGTTTTGGCCTCTCATATGCCACAAAAAAAAGAAGTTCGACTGATTGGCTGTTTTTATGGCGTGAATCTCCGTAGTAAATGACTAGTCTTCAAAGTCTAATGGTGCCCATGTTCGCTCGGAGCCTGTCACAGATGCTCCAAAACCTCACGTTCGAATCCCTTCCCCCTTCCAAAATTCCGAAGTGCATGCAGCCAGTGTGGCACTTGTCATTGTGCCAACGACAAGAGCAGCAGCGTGGTCCGGGCGGGGGAGGAAAGGAAGAAGGGAAGAGAAGGAAGGGGAGGGGGAGTATGAGGTGGTAGTTACCACTCACTTTTTTATAATACACAAAAATGCCACTCAGATTCTTATTTTATGAATGAGTCTATATTATTGCTTAATTTTGCTTAATTCATGTTATTTAAACAGTATGGTAGTGTCAACTCTTCTCTTTGAATGCATCTGCCGTGATGGTCATGCTACTAAAAGGTATGCCCCACTAATTTTTACCCCACACTTTTTTATCCCCCACTTATGTAACTCTGGCCACGCCGCTGCACAAGAGCTCCAAGCCTTCGAGGGCCCTCCCCCTGATTTATGTTGTATATATACCTATACTAACAAAATGTTTAGAGGCGGCGGAAGATGTTTGAATATTGAAGGAGTAAGGGGGGGGGGGGAGGGGGGGAGTACAGGATTTGAGAGGCACTTTCCGACTGAAGTATTTTTAAAGCATGTTCGCTAGCATTATAGCTTTAGGGGCAGTTATACCCCCACTTCTCCCCTCCCCCTTCTCCCCTCAACCCCGCCATCTAAAAATATCTTAACTTATATCGGTCCTAATATTATTGTGACTTTTTTTTCAATTTGCAAGTACGAAAAGTTGTCAATCATATCAAGGATGTACGAACATCTTCCAGTCAGTCTGTATATCCAGATGTTTAGGACCAAATTAGGGAAAATAGGAAACGTTCATATTATGCAAGTTCTGCCAAAATCTCGAAATTGGAAATATTTAGATCATGTTTAATCAATTGACTAATCATCTTTAGGAATATTTAATGTCACACACAATATTAGAAGCAAATAAGTTTATTTTCAATTTTAGAATGGTTCTGGGCGATTTTCATAATTTTCTTGGCTGCATAAATCAATTGAATTTGGTATATCAGAATGCATTAGATCAAATACCCCCACAATCATGCAGTTTTAGTGAGTCAGTGTGTGGTAATTCCTCGGAGTCAGTGGCTAGGGCCACCATTGTACTGTTGTAGATTTTTCTCCGGACCCTAAATTAAAGGTGCCCCACTATTGAAATTTGGGCTTGCTTGCACATACACTGTAGCAAATGTCTCAATGTTTGTGCTACTTTCTTCAATCTGTCAATAAAAAGATAAGTTATGATAAAGCGACTTGCTAGTGTCCTTAATATTTAAAAGAAAATTCAAGTTTTATTTATGCAAACGAGCACTTGTTGAACTTTGAAAAGAAGAGGAGGGAGTGCACGTCAGTCTACAACAAGGGCCTGGGTCCTCATTGATAGTTTTGCCCTGGCCCAATTTCAAAGATGCCACATGTAAAATTTGAGGTGGTTCACACACTAAAGCAAGGTACTATTTTAAAGAGTTTTTACTCATTATAATCGGGGAAATTAATGGTAGACAGCCTACAAAACTATAGCCAGAGATTGACAAATGTGGAAGAAAAATGTTGAGGCCCTATGTCCCACAAAGAGCGAAGAGGACTAAGTCAAGTCAAGATGCAATTGCCTTTTTAGTGATAGGTCTATATAGAAAAAAAAAAGCCCAATGTAGAGCCCTTGAACCTTATCTTTATGGAAATTATAAATATAGCTTATATGCGCGTAAAATTTCACAATTTTTTCTGAACGATATTTGTGTATACTTTCTTCATTAGTTCAATGAAAAGATCAGTTACATAATTTATTGTTTGAAACGGTATGTTCCTTCTCTGAGAAAGGGCACTTTTTTTTTTTTTTTATGAAAAGGGCATCTTGAAAAGGGGAACTTTTTAAACCTTTTACAAAAGTGGGGAGGGGAGGGGGCACGTGCTCCAGTCCGCGGCACTGCCTCTGAAAATGATCACTGATGTTATTACATCAGTTGTCATTGTCAATCACTGTCATGGGAATATTTTCATAATCACAGCATATCTGGGCCCTCTCCAGACATTTGAGGGAACGGTCCCTAAAGCATCCCAGTCCGACTCTGCATGTAAAAATCCATACTGTCCACTGAAATTACATGTATCCTGGGTCCAATACGTGATGTAAAATATTTTGTTAGCGTAGCGATAGCGTGTTGAAAGTTGCAATAATCCTGAGCGTATATGATTGTGAGAAAACTTGACTAAACAAGGAAAGTTTAAAATAGATGGCGTATAACAATATCTAAACCGCTAGTGAAAAACTAATTAAAAAAAGTGATGAATGCATACTAGAAATTGAGGGCGGAAGTAAGTAATTATATTGGTTGTGAAATATGAATCAATTTTTTCCTTGCACATGATTTGTCTTAATTCTTCTTGTCTTAATGTTTAAGTTTATATCTTCTATTTGATTTAAATGTTAATTTGCTACCAGTTTCCACTCAAACTTGCCTGAGGTCATTTGCAACTGGACGAGTTGATTATATTCTCACGCTTACTTGCATAGCCTATCCGGACCATTAGTGGCTCCATCCCAGCAGCCAGTATTGCAATTTTAGGGGGTCATAGTCTTACTTGGGAGGAAATGCTCCTTCGATTTCACAACCAATTAGATAAACTGGTTTTAAATATGCATTGGAATGTGGGGAAACTAATCGACTAATCCTATCCTCACAATGGTGATGTAAGTGGCTCATTCCATGGGTGTAATGGTCGGAGAGGGACTGGGGAGGGGTAGGAGTGGGAGTGATGCAACAATAATCAGACCAAAATCGTGCCAAAACTTGAAAGCCTCTTTTGCTTTTAAGGTGGGTGATTTTCCAAAATTTAATATTAGGGATTTTTTTTAAATTACTGAAATTTACAGCCAAACTTATATTATGATCGAAAATAAGTACTGGCCAAATACAGTTTTTTGTTAGTTTGCCAAGTTTGTTAGAAAATCCCAATATCTGCAAAGTCAGAACTCTAAAAAAACGCTTAAACCGTTATATAACTGAGACGTTTTTTGGCCCGAAAACTATACATACATAAAAATAAAGTTTTTTTTTGTCATCAAATGAATCTTCTTCCTGTGATCACAAGCAAGGATGAATAAGAGTGGGGGGACAGAGGTGTGGTGGGTCATGTTTCACTGGGGTGGAGCAATGACATTTTGGCACCCCCAAAAAAGTAACAAGTAAAACGTTTGGCACACAGCCTAGATCTAAATTGGCTTGTACCATTTCATGGCACTGTTTAGGAAATCGCTTAAAATCAGTATTTCAAATCTAGGGGCGAAACCCTGGTAGGGTTCCAGTGTTTTACCTTAAATTTAATTGCAGAATATTGCTTAAATTTGTGTAAAATCTAGTCTTAGCTTTGCATTTATCCTAATTTTGATACCAAAAATTATGAAAATGAAAATGCTTAGAATTGTTTCAAATCAATATAGGGCAGTATAGAGATGGAACCCCTGCATTTCTCTCGATTTTGAGAACAGAAAATTGCTTAATATTGTGTCAACTCCAAGGTTGAAGCCCTGTTAGGAGGCCTCAAGAAGAGAAGCCCTGGAAGTCCTGCGTTTATCATGATTTTGATAACCACTGATAGAAATTTGCTTAAACTCATATCAAATCCAAGGGGCCGAAAGTCCTGCGCTTTTGGTAGAAAAAATGATAATTAATATTGTGTCAACTTCAAGGTTGAAACCCTTTCAGGGGCCCAGGGGGTGAAGCCCTTGAAGTCCTACGTTTCTCGTGAGTCTGATAGCAGAAAATTGCTTAAAATTGTGAGGCAAATCTAGGCGAAGCACCCAGAAGCCCTGTGCTTCTCATGATTTTGGTTGTGAAAATTGCTCGAAATTGTGTCATATTTATGGGCCAAACCCTGGACTCAGCCCCTACGTTTCTCGTTATTTTGATGAAAAATTGCTTTGAAATTTGTCAAGATCTTCGCCCCGGAAACCCTGCATTTCTCGCGATTTTGATAGCAGAGGAGTGTTCAATATAATGTCAAACCCTCATATCCAGGGTTGAAGTCCTGATAAGTGCCCATGGGGGTGAAGCGCCTAGAAGCTTAGGGTTTTTTGGTGCCAGAAAATTGCTTAAAATCGTGTCAACTCAACTAACTGTTTAAAGTTAAGGAATATACATTTTGGAACAAAGTTCAAGGTTCTATTGACTGCAATAATGCGTCTTTAGTTGCAGTCAAGGGATGATTTTCATGTAAGAACAAAGCTTAAAGAAAAACAAAATTACGTGTTTTTTGTAAATGAATGCCACTGAATTGCAGAAGTTGAAAATAAAAAGTATATAAAAACATATTCTCAGGACAAATGTTGCCCCTGTGAGCACTCGGTGCTCTCTCAGAAAGCTTCACGGGTCACGGGGGAAGTTTTCCCCTGGTTTTTCTCCCATTGTGGGGGGAGGGGGAGGCCCAGGATAGAAAATCACATCGGGACACGGATAATCTAGACTTGGAAGAGTCGTAGCAAAATCTAAATTTAACTGAGGAGCCCCAAGCATTTACACTGCAGGGTTGTAATGTGGGGCCCTGAATCCACATGAGCTCAAAGAAATATACTTGGGCCAATACACTGGGTGCTACAGGACAAGTTGCGTACATAGGGACACGGATAATCTAGACTTGGAAGAGTCGTAGCAAAATCTAGATTTAACTGAGGAGCCCCAAGCATTTACACTGCAGGGTTGTAATGTGGGGCCCTGAATCCACATGAGCTCAAAGAAATATACTTGGGCCAATACACTGGGTGCTACAGGACAAGTTGCGTGAATAACATGGTCACTAGGTACAGTTTGGCTACTCATTCCGGAAATATGAAAGCAGCAGCTGGAGGGGGCCTGGGAGACCGGGACCCATCTTTTGCAGAAATAACATTGTCAAGGACCTTTAGATCCCCCCACCCCACACTTTTGAGACGTTGGCATGGTAGGACCCCACTCCACTTCTCAGATGCTTGCTACGCCATTGTAGAATTCCAGGCTAAATAGCTTTTGCTTTACATTGATGGAGGTAGTTTCAAAATGTCAGCATAACAATGTATCCCCTGCCCCCTATTGGCATACTACTGCCAAACATGATTGCATAATACCTACAAAACCATATTTCTTCTGCAAATTAAATTAAGGCTATAAATTTTCCTTTTATGCTCAACCTCTAAACGGTTTTGTTTGACATAGATACATTTGTACACGAACCATCAGAAAGAAAACAAATACCACTGCAAAGTCATTAAAGCTGTCATTATTTATTTACTATCATCATAAATGTATGCGAGTCTTTATCACATGAAACATTCAGATATCACAAAAGCAATTTACGAGAACATAAGTTACCTTAAAGAAACATTATATAATCTTGTTAAAATCCCAATGCATCAGGTGTGGTGTCAGCAGGGGAAGGAGGATACATTCCAATCAGGACTTCTAGTCCCAAGGCTCCCCTCAACAAAAGGAAATTATTTTTCAATCTGCCATGAGTGATAGGGAGATTTTGTATATAAGTAGTAACAATTTGTTTTAAAATTGTAGCATTCCATTGGAAAATCCTGGTGCACATGCAACTCTTATGCTATTTGGATTTTGAAGCTTTTGGTTCAAAATTGGGGGAATTTTCAACAATAGCTTCATCTTGTGCCTGTTTGGTTTACTTTTGCAAGATCAAAAATATAGAATTTAAAAACTGAAAGGTGTAATGTTTTAATCAGGCACGTAGCAAAGGAGGAGTCGCGGCTCTCTCCCCCTCCCCTCCTTTCCCCTCTTGCTAAATGTCAATTTTTGGAGGGATGTTTTTTCATTATTGTAATGGTTATGTTTCTGAGTTTTTCTGCTTTATGTATAGTTCACTTGGGTGAAATTATTTTCCACAGAGGTCGGAAACCCAACACCCCTCAGATTGGAATGACATGTTCCTCAGCAATTCAACTCCCAATAATCTTTGCAGCCATTACTGTATTCAGAAATATAGCAGGTTCACTAAGTTCTCCTCAGAATGCTATTGGAAAATGCATAACAAGTTTGTGCATTGGGTTATTGGATAGTACCCCTGAATATTGTCACCTGAGAGATGATTGGTATCACTGCAAGCATGAGAAATATTGACATATTTTGGAGACCCCAAATTATGCATTATCACTTTTCAGCCAAGTTTCCCTTTAAGATGTAAGATCTGCACTTAAGTGAATATTCCTGTGAATTTTTGTTTTCAATATGAGAGAAGTGATTTGGTGTAAAAATCATGTTGATATCATTTCCTGTTTAAGAGTTATTGCATTTCAAAGATTGCGCGAGTTTGTTGCAAAAGTAACCTCGAGTGTAAAATGTGATGTCATAAAGGCAGATCTAAGACAATTCTTATGTATTTTTCTGAAAAGTAATTTCCTGTCCCTAAATCACTGGAAGCTTTTTTTTGGCAGATGGGCAAAGCACGTTCTTATAACGTGTATATTATACCCCATCTCCAAAAAAGATGTCAACATGATTTTTATACCACATTGCTTCTTTAATAGTCCTCTATCTTATATATGAAAATGAAAATTCATGGGAATATTCCTTTAAGACATCAATATGAAAGATGCATGCATATAAAACATTATATTTGATCTATTCTCATTTATGTCAAAGTTCAAATTTAAATGATCTCTTAATAGTTATTAAATATACAGAATACTTAGCATCACATTGTTGAATATTATTTTGATATCTTACCAACACTTATTATAATGAACATCATTTAAGGATTAGTTCAGTGGTCACAAAAGTTCAACTTGTATGAATTTTTTCTTATTATTTAAATTTGTTTATTAAAAATGTATCTGAGGGGTAGATAATATTTCTTTAACTAAAAGACTATTTTCCTAAAAATCCAACGGTTTTAAGCCGCAACATCCTCGGAAAAATACAATAAAATACATGAAGACCTTCAGGAATATGAGGATGTGACATCATCACTAATCTTGATTTCTGAGGATAATTTTACACACATCGTCTTAAGAAAATAATTAAAAGCAAATTGAGACTTGAGACGGCATCTCCCAACTTTTCAGAAATTGTTCTTGAATTGGAACGAAACATGGGTAGAGTGTGAATGTGTGAAAACATTTGTTCTTTACTAGCTATCGAGAACACATATTTTGTAGCACACATATTCTTTGAGGACCACATCTTTATTCATTAGCATAAATCCAACTTAATATATATAATTATAATAATATTACTCCCAATCTATTAG
Organism: Chiridota heheva; assembly: GCA_020152595.1. NCBI lineage: Eukaryota > Metazoa > Echinodermata > Holothuroidea > Apodida > Chiridotidae > Chiridota > Chiridota heheva. The sequence goes on from JAIGNY010003759.1 coordinate 750,296, forward strand.
CATAAATCCAACTTAATATATATAATTATAATAATATTACTCCCAATTTATTAGCATAAATCCAACTTAATATATATAATTATAATAATATTACTCCCAATTTATTAAGCATAAATCACATCTAACAATGAAAATACACAATTATCTAAAAATTGAAGATTCTTGAGTAAGGATTTTGTCCTCAGAAGGATAGTTTCCACCTTGGTTCTCATCCAGCACTGAAGTGTGTGTGGCGGGGAGGGGGTGGTTGAAATGCATTAAACATATGCAAAACAGGGATAATACTTTCAGAAAATCTTCTCTAATTATAAAGAAACCCAAATCTGCCTACTAAATGAAGATTGTTTGAAACTTTACTCAATTAATCAGTCAATGAAATTTGTCTTATTCAGATTAAAAGAACTTTCCAAATCATTTTTGTTTTGACTGCTTACTTAAGGACAAACATTGGGGAATGTTTAATACTTTATAAGTTCAAGACATCTTGGAAAAAATAAAATCCTTGACATTTGGTTCAGAAAACAGAGGAGAATGTTTAGTTTATGTTCAAGCTGTACTCCATCAATGATACCTTACAACCAAGAATATATCGTAACAAGATTATTATTATCTTTATCAAAAATAAGTGATTAAAAACAAATCAATATTCTTATATTGCCAAACCTACTTTAAAAAGAAAAAGTAACATTTAATCCCTTATGAAGCACCAACAGTATATGAAATAAATTACAAAGCAAAATTATATACTATTTAATATTTACAATTATAACTGCTTTTGATATCTTTTAATATCTTATGGTATTTGTTACAATTAATAACAAAACGTAAAAAAAAAAAAAATACAATGAATTTTCTCTTATTTGTAGTCATAAGTGAATCTTGTGCAGTTTTATTGCGCGGGTTTAACCTACCTACCAAGGATCTGAACACGTGAACACATCGATTGCCCGAGGACCTGAACAATGATTGCGGACACGGGTCCTTGGTAGAATTTACATGCAAACGTATCAGAAACATCAGAGGGGGCATCAGACTTAATTTAAAGAGGGTCCTCATTAGTAGAAAAATTCATGAATATGTGTGTGTTTAGGGTAACACAATTTTTTGGTCAAGAATTACAACCATCTTGAATTTCCAAAAGAGTGCCACCACTTTTGGTTACATAGAAAAGTTGGTATATTTTGCCAACAAAAACTGCAAAAACTTACAAAATGTTTTCAACACGTGAGAAACATATGGGTCCTCGGTACCTATAGATAAACCTGTATGTGTGCACTGCAAAAAGTCAAGTCAATAGACTATTTAATGCTGATTTTAGGCAAATGTTTTTATGTCAAGTTTCGTCGACTAATCAGTTGCTGGGGAAATAGTCCCTTTGTTAACCAACCAATCAGCATACCGACGTCATCCACATATAACCCACCAATCACCAGTAAGGAATGGTTAACAATCAATCATAATATCACCTATATTACCTCCACACAGCAACATCTTTTACATCAGAGCTTGGCATTTCTATATTGCAAATCATCCATTTATAATTTTTGCTGCATTAGTTTTTGTTGTTCTGATATCGTGTTAACATGGACAGAAATATACAACATCAAATTTCTTTTGAGTACTTACATTGTCATGACCAGTGGGCCAGTAATACACTACCTTAATTATTGGTTTATTCCATTTGTACAACAGGTGAACTTCTTAATAAAGCGCAAAAAAATGTATGTAAATTCAAAAAAAAAAAAAAAAAGTACTTTAAGCTATCTAACGAAGAAATTTAATAAGAAAATGAATGTTTTGGTTATCATGTTTACATATGCATTAAATACACTGTTTAGTTTATAGACGAGCCATCCAATCCATTCCACTACCCAGTGTATATAATGGTTTATTCCATGTATTTTTGTGATGTATAAACACTCTGCTTCAACAGTAATCTTTCAATAAAAGTCAACGTTTCAGATTGGTCGTACGCAAATACCGAAAACCAATCAATAACCGCAACGGAAGTGACTGTACACACAATGCATACAATAGGTGCTTAATTAGAAACGATCTACAACCAGGTCCGGATGTGACGTGAAATATATGAACATCGCAATTTTACAAATTTTACTTAGACAATATTTCCTCTAAGTTGTTGGAGGATTCTTCACTCTAGTAATAATTGTCGATAACACGGGCAAAACAGTTTTTTAACCAAAAAACAAAAATATGTAAGCTTTAACGATAGAATACAAAAAATATATCTGAACTGTTTTCTCAACAACAAGTACAATGTTCTCATCAATAATCATAACTTAAAAAAACCAACTGTTGGTTGAATGGAAACAAAATGATGATTGAATTTTGTTGTTTTTATTGCCACACTACATTTGCACTGATTGCATTTCCCACAAAGTTCAGGAATACTTATAAGCATCACGGGTAAAGATGTTACCACAAGATTAAGGTGTGAGACAATTTAAATGCTCTCTTATGGCTAGCATCTGTTCTGAACATAATTTGTATAAAACAAAATGTTTCAAGATGAAAAAAAAAACAACCAAAAAACCATCACACAACAGAATGCTAACATTATTATCCCCAACTCATAGAAATTTGAAAGATCATGTACCCCAAATCTGCAACTGTTGGTTTATCTCTCTTTATTAAAAAAAATCAGGCAAAAACATTTCATACATACAGCAACAAATATCAGAAATAGTAAATTTATGTTTTATTTCAGTTTATTCTGACTATTTCTGTAGTTCTCTTGAAAATGAAAACTAGGGATTAAGAAGAAATTTGTCCATTCATAGCTTATATCGGTGCCCTCCTCAGCTATCAGAGTTGAGCTTTGCTACAAACAGCACAGCAAACATTATTAAAATTCAAGTTCAAAAGACTTAATTATTTAGTTTATACTGGTGTAGTCCTGGAAGTGAGCCATCACCTATTTAAGTTGTAATGTAGTAATTCTGGAAGTGAGCCACCTATATAAGAAGCCTTGGGTATAACAATGTAATATTCTTCAAACATGCTTCCTTCTAAGACAAATGATAAATTATGGAAACAGCTTGAATCAAAAATTTGTTAGATTGGTGGTCAAGCAGCCATCTTCCATGGTAACAAAGATGAAAGAATTCAGAGCTTTTTCCTATCAATATTCAAACAGACGGCAATCAACAATCATTCCATATCGTGACTTTCAGCAATTTCAAACATACAAAAGACATATAATGGTATTAACATCATAAATTCTATTGTTTATCATCTATGCAAATGTAAAATGGATACAAAATCACTTCTAATGTGAGTTTATTCTGTTTTATCTCAATTGTTTTTCCCATTCAAAAATACTAAGAATTTTGCCAGAAAACATATCTGCATGTATCAACGACTGTCTTCATTTGAAGAGTATTTATATGGAAAGTAGTTACTAATATGAACTGCACAAATAGATATCAGTTTTTAATATTCTGTAAAGACTTGAACAAATGTGCATAATTATATTGTTCTCATTATCAGGCTAATCATATTGTTCTCATTATCAGGCCATCTCCTCTGAATTCCAAATTTCACTGGATTCATTATCAGATTTCGTTGAATTGAAAATCACGGTTAAAAAAACAAAATAAGTTTTGAGTAAATTGACACAATTCTCATGAAAAGCCTCAAAGAGGGCACTAATACAAGTGAAATCATACAAGAGGGACTGTGCTACACAACAATTTGCATAATCTATGTATGTAGGTCTATGAAATAGATAAGTAATTTCTGATGGGAATTATCATATTCTTCTATCTCAATTGTAATTTCTTTAGAAATATTGAGAACTTTTGTCAGAATACATCTTCAATAAAGTGATAATATGGAAATTAGTTATGAAAATGGAATATGTTTCAGAATGCCTCAGCATTCCAAAGATTTCAACAAACTGAAAGATGCACCCGATTCAAATCACCACCTAACACAAAAGATTGTTCTGAGTAACATGCACACTGACTGCAAGGAAATGGATCCTGCAAACCCTGAATACAACAAACTTACAAGAAATTTGGTAAAGATATACTAATAATTTGTATAATTTATGCAAATGTATAAATGTATGCAAATTTATGGAAATATACAATTTATGGAAATGTATACAATTCATGCAAATGTTACAATTCATGCAAATGTTACAATTCATGCAAATGTGTACAATTTATGCAAATTTACAATATATGCAAATGTTGCAATTTATGCAATTATCTGCAATCTATGTAAATTTCTACAATTTGAAATAGTGAAATCTGATTGAATATTGTAATCTTCACTTCTTTACAAATACGTTTTGTCAATAAAAACCTCATTCTAAAAATCTCCAATTTGTTTTTGATCTGCAATCCCCACCCTTACATATTACAAGAAAAAACAAAAACAACAAAAAAACATTGAGATGCTGCTGACACAACTATTTGTAAGACACCAGAAATGGGATAAAACTTTAGGGGAATGTCTCAATTCCTAAAATCTCTGTTCACCTATACCAGAGTATCATTTCTCCAACAATTCTCTGGCGCTCCTACTTGGTACGACTTGCACAGGATCCGCTACGAGCAGAATGAAACACCATTATATCAGCCCCGATGATGAAAACTTGACACTTAACATCTTGCAAAATGAAACACAAGCATAATCAGACCTAAAGAACTGATACAAGACTTTCAATTTGTGGGTCCGTTTCTGAACTTTTCATCACCAAATCCTCTTCAGTTTGTGATCGAGTTTATGTCTAATCCTCGTAATCTTCTTACCACACTTACTCTTCATGGTATTGCATCCCTGCCTCTCATACTTACATCTCACAAGTCAGTCCTTTCCCCCTTTACCAAAAGTTCCTTGCCAAAACAAGATGTTAAAAACAGAAAACATCTAAACTTGCAGGTGTGGTTTGCTTGTGCTAGGACACCAGAATTCGTTCTGATGAGCGTGGTGTCGGGAGGTGGGAGTAACGCTTCGGCCGTCGTCTCCCCTTGGGTCCTTGTATTCTTTTGGGGGCCTTTAGCTGCGGCGCTTCAGTAGTTATCTGTTGGCATTATGGAAAAAAAATTAAAGTTCAAAAGTGATCAATTCAAATTGTCTTTAATATCAAAAATATTTCATTCAACAATTTTATGTTTCTAGACTTACAAAAAAATACAGATGTGCATATATTATTGTTCATGTATTTGTACAAGTACTTTTAAGAATACTTAATATTCTGCAAAGTGTACTATGTGTGTGGGTTCACTCAGTTGAGGGTGTGTAACTCAGGGGTATGAGAAGAATCACCACTTTCTGGAAAAGCTAATTAAATCTGAGCCATTAGGCTCATAGGGCCCAGTGCTTATCCCCGGTATCCATGGCGCAAGCGGATGAGAGTACATCACGCCCCTGGACGGGATGCCAGTCCATTGCAGATTAACTCCCTAGCAGTGCTGGTACTCATTTTACAGCTGAGTGGACTGAAGCAAGTAGAGTAAAGTGTCTTGCTCAAGGACACAATGCAGCACTCACGATGGGAATTGAACTCGGTACCTCTTGAATGTGAGCATGACTCCTTAACCACTGAGCCACAGTACCTCAAAAGCTAATTCCATCTGAGCCATTAGGCAACACTTTTAAGAAATTTGACTAAAATTCCCTTCAATTTTACCAAAATTGTACCATAACCTCTTTTAATTTTACCAATTTTTATGTCTTCAATTTTACCAATTTCTTTTCAATTTTATTTCAAAAATCCTGCAACTTTACCTCCTAAAAGCATGTAACTGGCAGTTCCCCCTTCCCCCATCCTTCCCAAATCCACCCCCATGTGGACTGTCCATTAGCTGGTTCAGGCAAGGGGCAAATTAGTCAACCAACTTTGGGCAGGAATTGACAGGTTGTAATTTAGAGCAAATTATGTCTGTTTGACTTTTAAGAAAGAATTGTTGTGCACAGCCTGTGCTTTCAACAAGCCAGCTGCTGAAGCAAATCATAGATAGCATGGGCTAGTTTAATTGATCATCAGACATCAAGAAAATCGTAATGTTTGATGTCACCGGTGTGACTGAAATGTCATGGGTTATGAACCACAAAATGCAATAAGAGTCTTCAAGAATCTATAAACATGTCGCAAATATTTGAATTTAACTGGAAGAAAATATGCTATAAACCATGATAACAGCAAACAGTTTCATCAAAATCGGTTAGAAATTGAATCTACTGTTGTTTTTTTCAATTTTAAGGCCTTATCATAATCAATTATGTAAATTTTACTGAAATTTGTGACATCACAACAAGAAATTTGATGATTTTCCTTGTTAACTTTATGTTCTTTAATTCTTCACTAACTGCATTTGAATGGGAGCAGTTAAATACAATGTAAAGCTTTGAATCCCCAGCATACCTACAATAATAAGTTATAGAAGTAAAAACAGTCAAATGATTTTCAATGTCTAAAATTTAGGACAGAAATTTAAAAAATGACATTAAAATTTTTTGAGCTGTCTTTCATATTTCACAATTTTTTTATACATTAAGAATTCTTTCAACTTTGATTTGACTTCACTCGGAAAATATAAGTGCTTTGACATAATTGAAAGACTATTCTGTTCAGAATTTTAAGCTCTTTCTGGCGTACCTAATATCTGTACATTTTCATATATCTTTCAAATAAATGAATCACCCCATAGTAGTTCAGTGGTCACACTGACCGATGCTTTTCATGAATTTTCAAAAGAGTTTACAAAAAAAAGAGAAGAGTTTATTCTTGTGATTTTATGAGAAAATTGTTATCGTAAACAGGGTTGTCAGTACTGATTGATCAGATTTATTGGCAAGTAAAAAGCAATAGCCAAACAGTACGAGAGAGGTTAAAATAACTGCATAGAAAATGAAGTGATTGAAGTAGGGCTGTTATTCTCCATCATAAATTAGGGGGGGGGGATGGGGGGACATGAGGCAACATCTTTTGTACACAAAGCAGGGGTGACAGTATTTTTCAAAACCATATCTATTGTATTTTAAATCTGCCAGAAAAATTGGGACAAGTGTCCCTGTCCTTTCAGGAATCATGGCATGATTTGAAGAGAACTTAAACTAACATGAAGCAATATCTTTCCTCAGGAGAAATGGTCTGTCAACCATCAATGCGCGTTATTACCTCAGGCATTATGATATACAGCTATTTTTATCACCAGTTTGAAAACAAACTTCTCCTACTAAGACACCTTACACGAATGAGTGATTTCAATCACAAAAGTGCCTTGATTATTCAGCTCTGGCTTTGTAAAATCTTATACACATAAATAACCTTGGGCTACTTGACTGTGGTGTGCATGGGAATGGCAGATAAACAATCCTTGTTTGGAGTGGAAACGCAATACACTGAACAGGAAGTTGGGTTGGTAATAGTCATACCTGAGTTTTCAGGATTAACCCAGGTGTCGGGTGCGGGTAGGCTCAAAGAGAAACTTTTCGGCATGAAAAGGTGTGAAGACAAAGCAAGTTGGAGGAGAAAGAGTGGGTGGTGGAGACAAAGAAGGAGTTAAAGAACGTTAGTGTTTTCAATCTTCACTTACTTTCAAAGAAAGGCCATCTAAACAGTAACAGTAGTTGTTTTTTTATTAACTGGAGATCTAGTTTGACAATAAAGAGAATCTAAATTCAAATTTGATATTTCATTCCCCAAAGGCAAAGATCCATTTCATAATTTGACAAGTTTTTCAGAAACCAAATGTACAAAAAAAAAATTACCTTATACTCTTGTGTGGCATAAGCCTCATGGGAGTTAGTTAACCTTTTAAAGGTATGTAGAGGCAACATAAGCTAAATTGCTTCAAAATCTTTTCAAAACCATCAAAGCAAAACAAATATTCATCACAATCGGCTAAACACTGATTGCCAGTTTTATAGTGTTTTTAATCGATCAATGTGCATATATTATGCAAATGTTGTGATGTATTATAGCTAGGGTGACCTTGGTACTTTCTTTCGTAAATTCATTGTTTTGCAAAGGTCTATCATAATTCTTTGAAGTGGTGCAGCAAATTCTGACTGAAACTTTGTCTTTCCCATCACTTTCAGGGAGTAAGTTTTAAGATTTATTTTTAAAGATTACATCAAGATTATGAGCTGCCCAGTCATACATCACAAATAATGCATAAATTAAAAAATAATAAATCTTTGATCAGTTATAACACAAAAGCTACAAGTGTTCTTTTTTTATTATTCTGCTCAAATACTCTTTCTAGAATTAATTGATCTGCTCATATACTCTTTCTATAATCAATTGATCTGCTCATATACTCTTTCTAGAATTAATTGATCTGCTCATATACTCTCTCTAGAATATATTGATCTGCTCATATACTCTTTCTGGAATTAATTGATCTGCTCATATACCCTTTCTAGAATTAATTGATCTGCTCATATACTTTTTCTAGAATTAATTGATCTGCTCATTTACTCCTTCTAGAATTAATTGATCTGCTCATATACCCTTTCTAGAATTAATTGATCTGCTCATATACCCTTTCTAGAATTAATTGATCTGCTCATACACTGTTTCTAGAATTAATTGATCTGCTCATATACCCTTTCTAGAATTAATTGATCTGCTCATATACCCTTTTTAGAATTAATTGATCTGTTCATATACCCTTTCTAGAATTAATTGATCTGCTCATATACCCTTTCTAGAATTAATTGATCTGCTCATATACTCTTTCTATAATGAATTGATCTGCTCATATACCCTTTCTAGAATTAATTGATCTGCTCATATACCCTTTCTAGGATTAATTGATCTGCTCATACACTGTTTCTAGAATTAATTGATCTGCTCATATACCCTTTCTAGAATTAATTGATCTGCTCATATACCCTTTCTAGAATTAATTGATCTGCTCATATACCCTTTCTAGAATTAATTGATCTGCTCATACACTGTTTCTAGAATTAATTGATCTGCTCATATACTCTTTCTATAATGAATTGATCTGCTCATATACCCTTTCTAGAATGAATTGATCTGCTCATATACCCTTTCTAGAATTAATTGATCTGCTCATATACTCTTTCTTGAATAAATTGATCTGCTCATACACTATTTCTAGAATTAATTGATCTGCTCATACCCTTTCTAGAACTAATTGATCTGCTCATACACCCTTTCTATAATTAATTGATCTGCTCATATACTTTTCTAGAATTAATTGATCTGCTCATACACTCTTTCTAGAATTAATTGATCTGCTCATATACCCTTTCTAGAATTAATTGATCTGCTCATATACCCTTTCTAGAATTAATTGATCTGCTCATACACTGTTTCTATAATTAATTGATCTGCTCATATACCCTTTCTAGAATTAATTGATCTGCTCATATACCTTTCTAGAATTAATTGATCTGCTCATATACCCTTTCTAGAATTAATTGATCTGCTCATACACTGTTTCTAGAATTAATTGATCTGTTCATATACCCTTTCTAGAACTAATTGATCTGCTCATACACCCTTTCTATAATTAATTGATCTGCTCATATACTTTTTCTAGAATTAATTGATCTGCTCATACACTCTTTCTAGAATTAATTGATCTGCTCATATACCCTTTCTAGAATTAATTGATCTGCTCATATACCCTTTCTAGAATTAATTGATCTGCTCATACACTGTTTCTATAATTAATTGATCTGCTCATATACCCTTTCTAGAATTAATTGATCTGCTCATATACCCTTTCTAGAATTAATTGATCTGCTCATATACCCTTTCTAGAATTAATTGATCTGCTCATATACCCTTTCTAGAATTAATTGATCTGCTCATACACTGTTTCTAGAATTAATTGATCTGCTCATATACCCTTTCTAAAATTAATTGATCTGCTCATATACCCTTTCTAGAATGAATTGATCTGCTCATACACCCTTTCTAGAGTTAATTGTTCTGCTCATATACCCTTTGTAGAATTAATTGATCTGCTCATACACTCTTTCTAGAATTAATTGATCTGCTCATACACTCTTTCTCGAATTTGCTGCATGTTCATAGACTCTGAATAAGCAGTGCCACATATGCCCATGAAATTGATAATGCTTAAACAAAAGTTTGTCACACCTATTGTCATCAACATATCTACCTACTGTGGTGTAGCGGTTATCATACCTGTCTACAAACCACGAGGCCCCGGGTTCAATCCTGGGGTGGGTAGACACGCCAGTGCACCACAACTAGTTATCAAAGGCCGTGGACATTGACTTGGTTGCCGATGTTATGTCTGTCCGTACGTCGTACCTGTGTTCTCGTCCGGGTCGTATTAAGCGTTTCGTGATAGCATTTGTACTATCATAACCGAATACGCAGGCGACGACCCCGTCATTGTAATTGTGTGTTCAACTCTCTCTCTGTCATCAACAAAACAACCCTAGCTATTTATCTGTTGTCATGGTAACCAGAAATGGACTGTTTTTGTATTGGTTTCTAAATGCCATCCATGCTTCCATTAACTGCATATTCCAGAAGAAAGGTCATACTGGCTAAAGAATGTATTATGAAACACATATCAGGAAAAATTGTCAGACAACTACTTTAGGGCAAATCACTGACTTTCCTATGATATGATAGCAATGATTATTAATTACGTACCTTCTGGAATGTAAGAGCTGGTTTTATGTTATTAACTGAGGATGTGAATTGTTTTTGTTTTAACTGCCCAAGAAATTATTGAAGGAAAAAAATATCTCAATAAATAAGACTGAATTATTTGCCCCATTATCAACTTATCGTATTTAACGTATTAAGCACCCTGCTCTAATAAGTGCCCCTGCTCTAATTAGTGACCCTGCTCTAATAAGTGCCCCTGCTCTAATTAGTGCCCCTGCTCTAATAAGTGCCCCTGCTCTGATTAGTGCCCCTGTTTTAATAAGTGCCCCTGCTCTGATAAGTGCCCCTGCTCTGATAAGTGCCCCTGCTCTGATAAGTGCCCCTGCTCTGATAAGTGCCCCTGCTCTGATAAGTGCCCCTGCTCTATTGAGTGCCCCTGCTTTAATAAGTGCCCCTGCTTTAATAAGTGCCCCTGCTTTAATAAGTGCCCCTGCTTTAATAAGTGCCCCTGCTCTAATAAGTGCCCCTGCTCTAATAAGTGCTCCTGCTCTAAAAAGTGCCCCTGCTCTAAAAAGTGCCTCTGCTCTAAAAAGTGCCCTGCTCTAGGTGCCCCATCTCTAAATGCCCCCTGCTCTAATAAGTGCCCCTGCTCTAATAAGTGCGCCTGCTCTAATAAGTGCCCCTGCTCTAATAGGTGCCCCTGTTTAAATAAGTGTCTCTGCTCTAATAAGTGCTCCTGCTCTAATAAGTGCCCTGCCCTAATAGGTGCCCCTGCTCTAATAAGTGCCCCTGCTCTAATAAGTGCTCCTGCTCTAATAAGTGCCCCTGCTCTAATAAGTGCCCCTGCTCTATTAAGTTCCCTGCTTAAATAAGTGTCTCTGCTCTAATAAGTGCCCCTGCTCTAATAAGTGCCCCTGCTCTAATAAGTGCCCCTGCTAGTTCCCCTGCTTAAATAAGTGTCTCTGCTCTAATAAGTGCCCCTGCTCTAATAAGTGCCCTGCTCTAATAAGTGCCCCTGCTCTTATAAGTGCCCCTGCTCTAATAAGTGCCCCTGCTCTAATAATTACCCCTGCTCTAATAAGTGCTCCTGCTCTAATAAGTGCTCCTGCTCTAATAAGTGCCCTTGCTCTAATAAGTGCCCACCCAACATTTTTTGACGATAACACAATTTACTTAATTAATTTGAAGACTTCAAATACTCAAAATTTGTTACATTCTTTGCTTATTTTGCATCTGATGCTCACAATGTTTTAGTTACGCTAATATATAACCAGTTCACACAATGCAGTTTGAGTAGTACACTGTACATGGCCTTGACCTTCATAGGCGCTTAATAGGAAGAAAATTTGGGCCTAAAAAGTGGTGCAATTCTATTTTGGTAATACTAATCATTTAAAACAATTATATACTTACAGTCAAAATGTCATTTTGACTTCTGTTTCTTGTATATATGTTCTATTGGTTGATCAATTTAATTCAAATAAAACTGTTCACATTTGAATGATGAAATTTTCATAATTGTGTGACGAATATTTTTTATTAGAAAGGTAGAAAGCACTACAGACAAATTACTGTCTGTCTGTTTGTCAGTAACATGGACCATCAGTCACTTGGTCTGTCTGTCTACCTTATAAACAGTCAGTCTACCTTATAAACAGTCAGTCTACCTTATAAACAGTCAGTCTACCTTATAAACAGTCAATCTACCTTATAAACAGTCAGTCTACCTTATAAACAGTCAGTCTACCTTATAAACAGTCAGTCTACCTTATAAAGAGTAGTCTACTTTATAAACAGTCTGTTTGTTTGTTTGATGAGGTCTTAACGGCACCCGACAACGAAGGTCAAATTGTGCCTGAGAGGTCAGATCATTTTAGAGGTAGGAAGGAAAGAGACCAGGGGGAGAATGAGAGAAATTCAAGAACAAAAGCCAGAAAGCTGTGATCGAGAGAGGAGGTGCATGGGTAAAACAAAAACAAAGTAGAGAGGGGTTGGAAGAGGAGAATTAAATATGGTTGTAGTGGGATGCATGCTGAAGGAAGAAGATTATTTTATCTGGAGGATTTTTCTGGAAGAACTTAGCAATTGAGTTGTGGGGAGCGAGGGAAGCTCTGGGAAGGTTGTACAGGGGGCAAGCAAGGAGAACGTGTTGGATTGTGAGGATGCAGTGGCAATTGTTACAGAGGGGTTGGGGGGAACCAATAAGGAGGTGGGAGTGAGTGAGGTGGGTGTGACCAATTCTAAGACGGGTAATATGAACGTTGTCGATACGAGAAAGGTTGTTGATGGTGGATTTGATCGGGATTGTGGGCTGGATGACATGGAGTTTGTTATCAATTTAGAAGTTCCATGAGGTTTGCCAGCGGTCACGAACAAGAGAAGCGATAAGCGGTTTGATGTCAGAGAGGGTTTTGGGAAAAGGGGAAGGGAGGAGGTTAAGGGCAAGCTTAGCGGCTGTATCAGCCCTGTCATTGCCAGGGATGCCAACATGGCTGGGTATCCAGAAGAAAAGAACACTTTTCCTGCAGAGGGTGGGAGAAAAGAGTTTCCGGAGGAGGAGGTGGCAGGTGAGGTTATCCCATTTAAGATTGAGTAATGAAGTAAGAACAGCCTTTTGAGTCAGAGAAAATGGCAAAGTGACTGAGAGGAGAGTACTCAATAAAGTTGAGGGCGAGGAGAATGGCCTTAGCCTCGGCTGAAAAGATGGATGAGTAGTCAGGAAGTCTGCTACTGAGGGTGATGTCTTGGATGATGGCAGCAGCAGCTGTCTTGTTGCCTTCCTTGGAGCCATCAGTATAGATGGAGGTGTAATTTGAGAGTTGGTCTTTGATTTGGTTGTGGAGATTGATGAAGAGGTTAGGGTGGGTTTGAGTTTTGTTTTAAGTGGAGAGGTCTAGGTGGACAGAAGGGAGAGGGGTGGTCCAAGGGGGAAAAGTGGGCCAGGAGTAGGTGCCGAGAGTGGCGGGGTTGATGCCAAGTTGGAAGAGGTCTGATTTAATGCGTAAGCTGAAGGGAGGGGATAGGGTTTTAGTCCTATCAAAAAGGGAGGAGAAATTGGGGTACCTAATGAGGTTGTAAACAGGGTTCTGGGTGTTGGTGAGGACTCTAAAAGCATAGGAGAGGCTAAGCTTTTTACATCTTAGTAGAAAGGGGGGTTCGTTGGCTTCAACATGAAGGCTAGTGATTGAGGAGGTCCTGTAGGCTCCTAGACAAAGCCTGAGGGCTTCATTTTGGATGGTGTTAATGTGGTTGAGGTATGAGTTGTGAGCGACACAGTAGACAATATTGCCATAGTCAAGCTTGGCACGAATGGTGAGCCTGAAAATTTTGAGGAGAGCATAGCGGTTCGCTCCCCAAGAGGTGTTGGAGAGCAGTCGGAGGAGGTTGAGGGAGCTATTGCATTTTAGTTTCAGGTTGGTGATGTGTGGCTTGTAGGTGAGCTTGGGGTCTAGGGTTAGACCAAGGAACTTTGTGTTTTCAACTTTAGGGATGCGATTCCCATTGAGTACAAAGTTCGGGTTGGGGTGGAGGTTGTTGAAATGACAAAAGTGCATGCAGACTGTCTTGTCTTTGGAGAATTTAAAACCGTTATTGTTGCTCCAGATTTGCAGCTGGTTGAGGCTGGTTTGGAGCCTATTTTCAACAATAGGAAAGCTAGGGGAGGAGTAGAAGATGGTGAAGTCATCCACGTTGAGGGTACATTTGATGCTGGGGCCAAGGTTATTCGCGATGTCATTAATGCTCAGGTTGAAGAGAGTGGGGGAGAGGATGCTGCCTTGGGGGACGCCCTCTTCTTGGGGGTATGGGTTGGAGAGGGTGTGGCCAATACGAACTTGGAACTGCCTGGGTGAGAGGAAGTTTTGAATAAAGATGGGGAGGTGGCCTCTGAGGCCGATGGTGTGAAGTTTTCGGGTAATGCCGTATTTCCAAGTAGTGTCGAAAGCTTTCTCGAGGTCAAAAAATATGGCAATAAGGTGTTCCTTTTTTGCAAAGGATTCCCGGATAGCGGTGTCGAGCGTAATTAACTGGTCTAGGGTATTGCGACGTTTTCGGAAGCCGCTTTGGTGAGAGAGGATTCTGTTGGTCTCGAGGAACCAGTTTAGTCTCTGATTAATGATCTTTTCCATAATTTTACAGAGACAGCAAGTAAGGGCGATGGGTCGGTAGCTGGTGGGGTCGGTAACATCCTTCCCCAGTTTAAGGACGGGGATGACAATAGCTGTCCTCCAGATAGGGGGAAAGGAGTGTGAGGACCAAATGTGGTTGAAGATGGTGAGTAGGGTAGTGGTGGCCTTGATGGGGAGGTGTTTCAGAAACTGATAGGGGATGTTATCTGGGCCCTTGGAGGTGCAACCAGCGTCGTTGATGGCTTGGTTTAATTCAGAAAGGGTGAGAGGGGTGTTGTAGCTTTCGGAGTTGTCGGAGGGAAAAGTGATTCTCCGGGCTTCATCGCAAGCTTTTTTGATTTTGAAAGCATTGGAGTAGTTGGTCAAGGACGAGATAATGCTGAAAGAGGCGGCGAGGTGGTCAACGATGTCCTTAACAGTCTGTCTACCTTATAAACAGTCAGTCTACCTTATAACAGTCAGTCTACCTTATAAACAGTCAGTCTACCTTACAAACAGTCAGTCTACCTTATAAACAGTTAGTCTACCCTATAAACAGTAAGTCTACCTTATAAACAGTCAGTCTACCTTATAAACAGTCAGTCTACTTTTTAACCAGTCAGTCTACCTTATAAACAGTCTGTCTACCTTATAAACAGTCTGTCTACCTTATAAACAGTCTGTCTACCTTATAAACAGTCAGTCTACCTTATAAACAGTAGTCTACCTTATAAACAGTCTGTCTACCTTATAAACAGTCAGTCTACTTTATAAACAGTCAGTCTACCTTATAAACAGTCAGTCTACCTTACAAACAGAAGTCTACCTTATAAACAGTCAGTCTACCTTATAAACAGTCTGTCTAACCAGGGAGTCTTATCATCTCCCCGGTCTGAACAACACATACATTAGTCAGTCTGTCTTCTTATCTGCCTTTCTTTCTATCCATTCATCCCTTTGTTCTTTTAAGAAAAAATAGAAATAGCAATGAAAATATGTCATACATTTTGTAAAGTTACATATTCATTCCTTCAATATACATCCACGAATACAATGTCAAACTTATTGCACTATACATTTCATATTTATCTCAATTCTATGAATAATTACAGAGACATTTAAAAATGTCACTATCTTTTACAATCACAATCCAAGATGAGAAAATGCATAACATCTGAAGAGCAAGGGAGAGTCACGTATTCACATGGACATTACACTCAATTTCTATTCCAAATATGGATGCAGAGGCATATCAGAACATGCAGAATAATCACACACACACACAAACAAAAAAAACATAAAAAGGAAGGAGGGCATTCATGCTTTTTGAGACCGCTGTGTGCAATGATGTGCAGGATTTTGTTATGTACAACGAATGCATTTTAATGCTTCATTTCAAGAGTTAGTATGAAAGAAGGGTTGACAAATTGGCCTGAAAGCTTTTCCAGTGTTGACCGTCGCATGAGTGGTTATTCAAGAGATAAATGATTTTGTCGTGAATTAAATTGCATGTTCAGGCTTCATTGAAATATTGTTTGCTGTAACTCCCCCCTCCCCCTCAAAAAATGTAATTCCCCCTCTCAATTCAATTTATTTCTTTTTAATTGTGTTTGAACTGACAATAGTGTAGTTTGTAAAAAAATATACAGAAAATGTATGCAAATGATGCAAAAGTGCATGTGATCCCAAAAACTTTAAAAAGGTCATGCCCATACCTAATCAGTATATAGAAAATCTTTTACTTGACTTCCAAATTTTCTTTCCTCCAACTGAACAATTTTGATTAAGTTAGGTTTCAGCGAACAAATAATATTTTTTAGATGAAATTATGTGGGTTATACAATTTCTGAAAGGAAAGCTCCTTCTGCGATGAGCAGACCTTACACACATTTTGCCCACTTGGATATGATTTTGGTTGTCTCGACCAGCTGCATAAATCATTTGTCGACCCTTGTAAGAAAGAGAGTTATGG
Source organism: Chiridota heheva (assembly GCA_020152595.1). Taxonomy (NCBI): domain Eukaryota; kingdom Metazoa; phylum Echinodermata; class Holothuroidea; order Apodida; family Chiridotidae; genus Chiridota; species Chiridota heheva. The sequence goes on from JAIGNY010003759.1 coordinate 766,977, forward strand.
AGGAGGAAATAGAGGACACACCTGGAGGGCTTGATGACGTTGCTCGGGTTTTCGTTTGGTCACACATAGCTTGAAATTACACAAAATATTGGAATTTATAAAGAAAATACAGTGAACAGATTTAGCTCTTGGGTTAAAATCCCTGGAATAAAATAATTTTAACAACCCAGCATTATATCCCACCAAGACCTGCTCAAAGGGAATCCAATAGACCAGGAAATTGGAATAAGAATGGGTACTTATTAAACCTGTTGAAGGTCCTTACTGGACAATAAATTGATGGAAAACTGAAAATCTGAACCAGTAATGCTGCTTTCTTAGTTCTGTTGTTTGACATAAGTCATTGAATTCTCTGAATGTTTTGACGTTCACTACCGCCCTCAATATAAACAATTTATTCATCTCTTTATATATCTATTTGTATTGCAACTTGGCTGAGGACTGCTGTGAGAGAAAGAAATGAGATGGGGTACAGCACCTGACCAGCAAGTGTAGCTGCAGGTGACAGGACAAAATGGCAAAAGAGAATTAATGGCCCTATTCCCTCATGAGGGAGAAGGAACTGATGATGATGACTGCAGCATGTGGTAGCACTTAATTAATAAGTTCCCCCTTTAAATCCTATGATAAAATGACAAATTCAGGATATTATTTTGCACTTGAGAGGAAAAGGTTTTAAAAATACAACGATGTTTTCTGACAACCATGAAAAGTTGTATCTGATGAGGGTACTTGTACTATTGGTTCACCTAAAGTTTTGGCCTTTTAAGGCCCAAAGTTAGAAGGTATGAAATATATTTATCAGATTGAGACCTCCCCTATTCAGTGGAATTGTGCTATTTCATGCATTACAATTCCGCAAGTTGTCATTAAGTTTTTCAGGTTTTTTTTTCTTTTCACTTTTTGTTTTGCCAATCTTTATACCACTATATACTCGCTATATTATATTAGCACTATTGGAGGTTTATTTCTTGCCCCAGAAATCACAAATTCATTAATTTTTCCCAGGGTTTTCCCCCCATCCCCCCACTAGGGGCCCTTTAGCAAGTGCCCCTGGAACCCAAGCCATTTACATTCAGGCAACACCTTAGGCTGCATGTTTGGGCTGGAAGCCTACAGCTTAATCAAATATATATCAGCTATTTTATTCATTTCTCACTCACATGCCTTTTCACTGTTGCATCCTCAATTAAAAAACAATTCTACATTTACTGTCAAGATATTCAAGTGACAAATACCTCCATGCTGTATAATTTCAAATGTCAGACACTATGAGATTAAACTCTAATAGGCAGGAAAGAAGTCACAATTTACAAATTGTGATCACAATTATCCAAATTTTACGCTTGTACCATCCATTGCATTTCTGGTTAACTTTTGTCGGTAAATGAAGTTCTTCCTTTATCTACATCAATGCCTATCAGGCTCATCAAACACGTCACATTCTCACCCTTGACATTAACTATCCGATAGGATCCGTAATATGAAAAAGGCAATTAACGCAAAGAGACAAGCAAATAGAAGAAAAAGCAATTTTGACGGAAACTAATTATACTGCACAGAAGGTGGAAACACCAGGGGATTACACTTGGGTCTAAATTTAAACGTTAAATGCTTAATGATGGACAGGTTTGCAATTAGGTCAAGAAATTAGTCAAGGATTATTTAATGGGCAAAAACAATAAATTTTAATCTAGCCGTGAGGAATTTTAAGGGGAATGGTGTTCATTCTGATATCTATATGAAGTAATGTTTTTGAATTTTCATGTTAATTTACCTTTTATGATTGATAGTGTTGTAGCAGCTTTGATAAAATATAATGCATAATATTAAATAGATTTTCAGAAAATTCAAGTGATATATTGAAATTTTTTCAAATAAACTTAATAGACTGATATTTTGGCAGTAGCTTAATAAAATACTATCCAATTAACCTGCATAATGTCCCAGGGGAGTGTTTTCCGTTGGGGTACTGTGGTAATATTTGGTCATTTCAGTGTGTAGTGACCATTAGGACTATGAATAACTGGTGGTGTTAAAAAGTATGGGTGAGTTATGGGTCCTCAAAATATGCCTGTACCATAGGCATGTTTACCCCATGGGGAAACAGTGGTAAGAATGCCCTACATTGACTGGGGAAAAGGGGATTGCATGAGGGACAGGGGTTAGAAGTGTACCTATTATGGATTTTCCCTTTAAAGTGTGAAAAATTGATAACTTTACCATTCACCACGTACTTGGCTTTTTCTCACTACTTCATGACTACAATAATGTCATAGAATGTGCCCCCCATTTGCGCTACACCCATGCCTTTTTAGTGTATGGGCATCACTGCCCCATACCTCTGACAAAACTAAATAAATTTGAATAGTGTGTGGGTGATTTGAATAGTGTGTGGGTAGTTAAAGTTTGGTTATTTTACATCCCTTTGAGAGAGAGAGAGAGTTGAATACACAATTACAATGACGGGGTCGTCGCCTGCGTATTCGGTTATGATAGTACAAATGCTATCACGAAACGCTTAATACGACCCGGACGAGAACACAGGTACGACGTACGGACAGACATAACATCGACAACCAAGTCAATGTCCACGGCCTTTGATAACCAGTTGTGGTGCACTGGCTTGTCTACCCACCCCAGGATTGAACCCGGGGCCTCGTGGTCTGTAGACAGGTATGATAACCGCTACACCACAGTAGGTAGATACATCCCTTTCTTCTTAACAGTTTAGGTTATATAGAGATGTTCATGGCTATTTGATAAACCAGTTGTGAAGCGCTGGTGCAAAATGACAAAAAGAGAATCAAAGAAACAGTAACAACACAATCCACAAAAACTACATCAAAAATATAGAGCTTGAGGTATCTGTTCTACTACAGAAGAAAAACAACAGCGGATAATACACGAATATCACTCATACTGCAAGAGTGGATGGGGATATAAACAGGGAAATATTCATTCGGAATCCAAACGAAGAGGGGGCTGGGGTGACCACTGATGACACTCACCTCTAGGACAAGAGTGAGTCAGACGTCGCAAACTCAAGACTTTTTGCTCTAATGTGAGATGAAACAAAATATTAAAAAGTGAAATCAAACGTAAAAATATGACTGTGATGATTTTAGTGATATTGTTCTAAAAAGCTGTGAATAACACACAACACTCAGTGATGGAAATTTTTGCATGAATTATTATGGGTAGTTTGGGGTTGATGTATTTCAGATTTTTTTGTTGAAAAAAATTGTTTAATATCTATAGAGTCAAAATAATGCTTCATGAAAATTCCTTGTTGCATAGAAGTTACACTACTAATGTGCTCCCTTTTAAGATGTAGGCAATACACAAGTTCACAGTTCCAGTCTGCTCATGCGCACAATGACGTGTTGCCTTCAAGTTGCGAGTAAACCAAACCAACCAGCTTGAGCGCATGGTAAAATACACTCTTGGTTTGCGTAGTATTATCACGCGTCGTATTAACGTATTAAGACACATTGTACATGGCCTAAGATTAAAAAATCGGCACTAAATTTCACTTTCTAATTTAGGACGACATAAGTTTTTCCCGGTGACTTAATATCATCTAGAATACTCAAAGTTATTAAAAAAATCAAAGCGAGAGAATTTTACATACAGTGATTTTAAGAATTTGTTATCGTTATACAATCAATAGGGAATTTTGTTTGTTTACTTGCAACTCAAAATGGCAGACAGAACTCTTAACACATTTATATAACTATCTTCTCCAAGAAATTCTCCAAAAATGCTTCCCAGGAACTTTCCTTCTTTTTTTACTGATGTCCTTGAATGAATAATAACAATAATCAACAAACTGCCAATTTTCAGATCTAAATGTGTCAAAATAAGTGTAAACAGAACCAAAAGTTTATTGCAGTTCCGATGCTCTTTTTTCATAAATTGATTGATTTGCAAGTTATTTTCTATAAACTGTCATGTTATTGTATGTCATGAAATATTAGTTCCATGATATTTTTCATAAGTCACACCCACATTGCAGATCAATAAAAATATTGACAACATTAGCATCTGCACATTAATTAACAACATTATCATAAGCATTAAGTATGATAAAAAACGGTCACTCATTTATCCTTTTTCAAGAATTTGTCAGTAAGCCCTCCCTACTCAGTAATATTGATGACATCAATACCACAACATTAGAACATAATTTTGTACAAACCACGACCATATCTGTGTACGGCATATGGAATAAATCCGATATACGGTTCATGAGATACAGTATGGTGTTAATATCCTTTAACATTGCACTTTCATATTAAGCCACACTTACCGTGCATATTAATGATATCTGTTGATAACATAGGCATGTACACAATAACCAACAATATTACCATGCCCAATATAACACAAAATGGACATATACTTGCTCATTTATCACTTTTTTAAAATGTTCACTTAAGCCCCGCCCACTTATTAATATGCATGAAAGCACCACCAAAAACATTAGAACACATCTGCAGATCATGAGCTGTGTACCACACATGATGTTAATCCAGTTCATAGTTTTTGAGATATTGTGTTTACAAGCTTTTTGTTTACAAAATCATATTAAGCCCCGCCCACTACGCCTATTAATGAAAGTACACGAACACGCACACACTAGCTAACATCATTTTCAAAACAAATATGAAACAAAACAGACATTCGATTGTCAAAATAAGAGCACTTCAATTTTTTTATATTAAGCCCTGCCTACTCGTTAATGTGCATGATACCACCAAAAAAAATAAAAATAGGGCACATCTACAGCCATCTATGGGTTATCTGTGTACCAAATATGACATGAATACAGTCTACTGTTCTTGAGATACTGTGTTATAAGCTCTTTTCAGCAAAACTATTTTAAGCCCTGCCCACTATGCATATTAATGACATTCAATGTTATTAAATCATGAACATGTACATACCAGCTAACATCATGATTGTACCAAATATGAAACAAAACACATGCGGTTGTTAAAATATGAACATCTCAAGATTTGTACATCAAGCCATGCCTACTCATTAATATACGTGACAGCTTCACCAAAAAAACAATAGGGCACATCTACGGACTGGCCTACCTATGTTCCATATATGACATAAACACAATGTGTCATTCTGGAGATATCATTAGCTGTGGCTCTCCTTAAAATTCTGTTCCAGCCAGTCCAAACCACAAACCTAAATATTGTGACTAATATAACCAATTATCCTCCCTAAAATAGATCTCTTGCTAAATGATTGACAGTTCATATGGCATGCATGTAATGAAACACCTTGTTTAACTAAAAGGTCAGTTAGAGTTATCAAAGAAAACAATGGTTCCCTTACTGCCAGAACTAGTTACAACTACTGTGTGAACTTTTATGAACTGTATTTACTGTGTGCAATTATCTTTGGACACGTGGGTGTAATTTGAGTAACTGGTGTCTGAAATATTATCAGCGAGTGGAACCTAAGCTTAATTGCTTGTGGTTTCAAAGTAAGGAAAAAGATAGAAAAATGATAGGGAAATGTCTGGCCCGATCTGCTTAAATTTGACATCGGGTCTGAGTGTTTATTTTTTTAAGGACAGGAGCAGCTAATGATTGTGTTTAAAAGCTAGGCATCACACACATACATACACACACATACCCGTACATACATACATACACACACCTATACAGGGCCTGACAATAATTTTAGGAGCAGGTAGTAGGCCACTTGAAAGACATTATTTGTGGGACCAAATTTGTGGGACCATACCAGATCTGTGTTTTCATACTGATCAATGCAATAATATTGGCACCGATAAATTAGAGTGTTCTACATACTGGGCCTGGCAATAATTTTGGGACTGAGTTGACAGTTCAAGGGCCTTATTTGTGGGATCATGTTAGATCTGTGTGGGCTTGACAATAATTTTGGGGCTGAGTAGTGTCGGCTAGTGGAAGGACATTATTTGTAGGACCAAGTTAATGGGACCATGCAAGATATGTGTCTTCTTGCATATCAAGGCAAAAATAATGGAACCAACAAATTGGCTTAATTGTTCTACCTACAGGGTCTGACAATTTTGGGACTGAGAAGTTTTTGACCAGTCCAAGGAAATTTTATGTGGGACCATGCCACATCTGCATATTTATACAAGTCTAAACAAAAGAGTGGACCCCGAAAACTGGCTCATACTACATGCAGAGTATGCCAATAAAATTTGATACCTAGTAGTTGGCCACTTTAAGGAGACATTTGTGGGACTAATCATTTGAAAGAGTCATGATATGTCCAAAGTAATGGGACCATTGGAGTGTGAGGAAGTGTTTTTAATGAATTACTTGACCTCTGACCTTTTAAGTAACACACACAAATTAGGACAATACCTTATCACCATATGTGTTATAAGCTGGGATAAGGTAAAAACATCACAAACTTATTCCAGGACACCTGATGGGATACATTACAAGCAGGTGTCAAAATTTGTTTTTCAAAATCTTATATATTTTTTGCAAAAAATGGGGGACAAATTCCCCTACCCACCCAAGAATTACAGCCCTGTGTTCCACCCATTACAGTCAGGGACTATAGGAAGAAGTTACAAAAATAAAATAATAATAAAAATAAAATTAGAATATTCTTATATGATATTTTCATGACATTGTACAATTCGAGTTAGCAATGGATCCCTCTCGTCCAAACAGATTGCACAAAACACTTCCATGAATGAACAAAAATGCGTTACAAAAAAACAAAAAAATTGTACACTATATATTTCTATCTGTTAATCATAGCATATCACATCAATGTGGTTTTGTTTTGAAGATTACAATGTCAATTGATGTCAATCTTGCTCATAGGTTCGAAACAGAAGTTTGCTTATTTGGCGGCAATTTTGGATGTGATCCAATCGACGTAGTTAGCAACATTTGTGTAAACACCTAGGTCACTAGCATCAGCATATCCGTAACTCCAGCTGACAATATCACACAGCTCAAATTTTCCGGATGGTCCGGTGGCACTGACGAATGATCCACTGCTGTCTCCCTGTGTAATATAATGCAAAAAACATTCATTTTAGACTTGCATTTCCAAACTAATGTAAAGTAGGAAAGTGTAGGTTTACTCTCCAAAGTAAAGTTGTACATGAGTATTAACTATATGCGCATGGTGTTAATGCTCCACGACCAAATTGGCATGATTATCATGCCCTTTAGCCTAGTTGACATGATTATTGTGCTATTGATCCACTTAACCCAGTTGACATGGTTTTGTGCATTTAAACCCAGTTGGCATGCATAAACTGGTGCTCGTTGTCCTAGCTGGCATGATTTTGTGTATTAAAACCAGTTGGCAAATTTATTTAGTGCCCGTTAAACTATTTGGCATATTTTTGTGTCTTTAATCCTAGTTGGTATGCATAATCTTGTGGTTCCAGAACCAATTGGCATGATTTGGTGCCTTTAAAGCCAGTTGGCATGCATAAATATTGCACCGTTACACCCAGTCAGCATGATTTTTAGATCCATTTGACACACTATTTAACTCGCTTAAGCTTTTTTACCATATATAGGCATGGTGCTGGTAGGCATGGTGCTGGTACTTTGTTGGTTATTTTTGCCCGACTTGCAACTGGACAAAAAAAATAATCTTATAAGATGTTAACTGGCATAAATCTTTTCGTCCATTGGGGCATGCAGCACAGATCACGTTGGGTGTGACCTCTCCTTAGTAGTTCACGGTGTCGCATTCGTTATTCTTAATCACTGGGATATCAACCTTTGCAAGATGGTACGGGTGAACTAAAAAGTACAAACCAATAAATATTCAATTGTCACTTCCATCTGAAATGTATGTGAATGTGTAAAGGCAAAGTTAGCGCTAAATCACTGGCGGATACCAAATGGGGGTCACCTGGGCCCATGCCCCTAAGATAAAAAGCATGTGCTTATTATGTATGGGGCCATGCGGTGCAAAAAGTGCAAGGTTGAGACAAGAAGATTAAAGTGGTCCTGCCATGCATTATAAAAAATTTGAGCCTGAAATAGCCTGTTTTTCATATTCCTAAATTCAATAATCCGTCAAGAAATCCTGGTTCTAAGTCCATTTTTATGATGAAAAAGAAATTGATCATTTATTGCTTGCTCCGAAAAAAAGTTGAAAGGGATTTGTGATGTCATAATAATTTGCTACGTCATTTCAGGGACTGCAGATCGTAAACAACGCATCAAACACATACTAACCACGTACAACTAGCTTCTATTTACAAAAGTTTTTCGGGCTGTTCAGATCTTAATTGGTCATTTTTAAGTTCAAGCTATGATAAAAATGATTTGGAAAAAAATGAACAACATTCTCATAACAAAGGGATATTGTTACTTTTGAATTTGAACCGCTTGCAGACGAGAAAGAAGAATCAGGCTTACATCCCTTACACGGCTCTACAATACAAAGCATGCGTAGTCGGCATGAAATTCTTACTGTTTAGCAAGTAATATTTTGCTAAAAATAAATAATCAAATCCAAGTGTTTGCAACAACGTCTACCTTTTGTTTTTACGTCTAACGGAAATATAAAGTTTTATTTATCAATGTTTAAGTCTCTGTTGCTTGACGTTTAGTCAACAGGGACGGCTTGGCATATGGACACAATAATTACAATTCAGTTCTAATTTATTGATTTTTCTTCCGTCGATCATATTCCACACTATACATATATATAAAAAACTGATTAAGTAGCCCAGTCAGTTACGGCTTTGTCTTTTGAGCGAGAGGTTATGACTTTGAATCTCATTAAGTCTTATTCTTATTTTTTTTACTTCCTCTTTTCTCTCATTTGAATTTGTATTACTCGCGAGCAGTAAAAGGATGCGGTCAAGCTACTGTTTAAATTGAACAGAACAGGGGTAACAGTCTGGTATGAGCTAAATATGACACTGTACCAGGTAAGCCCCGAAAACTTGGTTCATTTCAAGTGCACAAAACACGTCCAGAATTGCCTCGTTTTGTTGCCCTTTGTCATTAATAAACAACTTTTAGATTTAGAATTTATATTACTGCATCCTCCGACTACACAACACTACGGCATTTTGTTCAATATTTGCTTGAAAATGTAACATTTTAGAACACAAAACAGAGATGCTATCGATACTAGCGGCCACACATTATACATGGCATCGATGCATTGTTTACAAACGGTTGTTCTCAAAATGAAATCATTGCGTACAGAGCCTTCTTCTGGGTTTTTGCACAAGGTAACAAAAATGCATTTTTCTTTTGCGATTTTCTCGCAACCAATGGGGTTTTTGTGCAGAAAAAGTTATATTTTTGCAAATCAAATAATCCAAATAACATATTTAACGTAAGTAAGAACCAACCCCCATGGCAGGACCACTTTAAATCAAATTTATGAAAATTAAAAGTGATGGTGTGAGAGCATAGCTGGTGGTAGGAAAGTTAGTCTAAAAGAAAATCGCTCGGCTCAAAAAATCGAACTGGATGCACACAACTCAAACATATTTTGTTCAGTTCTTTAGATATCATTAATGATTTGAATTTTTTTGACATAAAATTATGTTTGAATTACACTGGATAATCATTCAAATTTCCTTTTAGTGTGAATTTATGACTTTCGAGAACAAAATATTTTGAAGTTAGATACAATAATTTTTTGTTTAAATACAAAGCCAATATATCATTTTTTCTGGCAACACATTCCAGAGCTGTTTACACACGATGATCAGAATTTATCAAAAACAATCAAACTTATCAATTAATCAATACATGTTGACTAAGTGTTTTCAGAACAAATTTGTTAACTGTAACTTAATTTCTTTTGTCGAAGCCATTCTGAGATAGAATCATCAGTAGAACCCTTCCGAAGGACCCCATACCTTTTACTGTCTGTTTCCAGCTTCAGTCAGCCAGTGCAGATTAAACATTACTACAATAACATAGTAGCCTCTAATAAACATACAGTACACTCATACTGTATGTACTGTGCAGGTGTTCACGGAGTCAATGTGAACGATATTGATCAGATATTTCTGCTGACCGATAGTAGGCAGAAACAGCTGATCATGACATCATGCAAAGCATGTCCGGATTTATCCACGTTGTTGTTATGAATTTTTTAAGCCGTGGTATTTCCTTTTAAATGTTGTCATAGTAGTTTGCATGTTTAATGTAGGAGAGAATTTTGTTGGGTGAGTTGTATTGAAAGAATTCAGCGATAGTGTTGAAAGGGGTAAGGGAATCCCTAAGGGGCAAGGAGGGATGAGTCCATGAGGATATGTCTGACTGTCATTACATTAGTTGCAAAGTGGGGAAGGAGAGCCGCTGAAAGGTATGAGTGCAAAAGGTGGGTGTAGCCTATTCTGAGGTGGGTGATGCTTACTTTGTCTTTATGAGAAAGGTTTAAGGTTGTTTGGTTGGTAGAGATTTTTGGTTGTATGTTGTGAACTTTGTTTTTGTCTGGTGGTGGATGTGTGAGCTTATAAGAGGTTCGATGTCAGAGTAAGATCTGGGAAGTGAGGGTAAAGGTCATGTTGAGAGTTTGTTTGCCGGCTGAGTCAGTTTTGTCATTTCCTGGGATTCCCATGTGACTGGAGATTCACAAAAAGAGGATACTTTTGCTGCGGAGCAAGGTAGATAAAAGTTTTTTGAGAATGAAATGGGAGTTTTCCCACTTCTGTTGGGTATGCAAGTGAGAATCGACTTGGAATCAGAGAAGATGGTGAAGCACTTGGAGGGAGTACATTTGATGTAGTAGTAGGATGGCTTTTGCTTCTGTGGTATACCCGCAGTGTAAAAGAAGTCAATCTTAATACCTGCAGTATGAGTATTCAATGAAAATATTGTAAAAATGGACAGAGCAGTACAAAATCAACAGAGTAAAGCTTCACGTTTTGGGACCTGCACTACAAAAATGATGAATTTAAAAAAAAACTAAAATATCATTATTTGTTTAAAACTTTTTTGGGGTAAAAAAAGGACACCTGCACTACAAAAACATGCAAAAAAGGCACCTACGTGGGCGGCACATATAAATATACCTCACATATGTGCCCCCACTACCCAGCGGTTTTGCTGCACCACTGTTGTAAAATATGAATGATCTTTTGTGGTATATGATAATAGCTTAATATCTTCCACATCACTGCTCTGTTGATGGTGTTGAAAGCTTTCTTTAAATCTACAAGAATGATGTCTAGGCTAGTTTGTCATTCCATGCTTTGTTCCAGTATGTTTCAAAGTATGAAAATCTGATCACTTGTGCTTTTGCATTGTCTGAAACCGGCTTGTTCAGAGCATAGTTTTCTGTCCACTGCCTCCCTCATTTTGTTTATGATGATGCGTTCAAATATCTTACTTGCAGTTGGTAAAAGTGATATGCCTTTTGGAATTGTCACATTAAGATCACCTTTTTTGGGTTATATGGCAATAAGGCTTTCCTTCCATTCCTAAGGTACCTTTTTTTTTGTCCATATTTGATTAGATAAGCTATTAGGCTATGTAGTTCCTTTATTGTTGTTTTTCTGCTCCTTTTCCACATTTCAGTAATGATGCCATCTACACCCGCAGCTTTATTATTTATCCTCCTTTTGATCGCCTTAAAGTTTTGCTCTCTTGCAGTGGTGTCACCAGAGATTTTGGTTTGAGGGGTACAGCAGCTCAGAGAAGAAAAATCATTTGGAGTGGAGGGGGGGGGGGGCACTCTAAAAGTTTCATCAAAAGGTAACAACACTGTGCACATGACACGCAGGCGTGTGGTCCAGAGGTCTGCTGAAAGGGCCCTGGTGGGGTTAAACTCAACTCAGTAGGTGCAGAAAACATTTTCTCTAAAAATTAAGAAAATTTGGGTGTAAAAAACAAAGAAAAATGTCACCTTTATCTTTTGTTGGTAATTTGCCACCAAATTTCTTTCTTGCCCGAATGAAATGAAAATCACATTTGATCTGAGTGGTTGTGAAAACTTTTCCTGTTTATGTGTATGTGTTTTCATTTTTCCTATTGAGTGTTTCATTGATAATTTCTGTCAACAAAATTCAAGTGGCACTACATAAGCCTATATATATTCATAATATGTAGGCCTACCGTGCATGGGGATTGTTTTTAATAAAATTGAAGATGTGAATACATTGATTATTGTCTGTAACAGTTGAAGAACAGTACTCAGGGGTGTGTTCTGTTTATATCCAAGGGTATATAAATTGTCAATATCAGAAGTAAATCAAATGTTGAAGATTTAGTGTCTTTCTTCTCTGAATAGCATTATCAATTTTCATTGTTGCAAGTTTAATGCCATTGTGCAAGTATGGATAGGCCTATATAGAACACTGGTTAAAGTGGTCCTTTGATAGAATACCATTATATGCCATACAAATAGGCTAAAATATTCTACATATTCATACAACGAGTACATGATCATTAACCGCTGTTATGCAAAGTTTTAGACTATTTTGTGAATTAGTGATTTTCCAGGGCAATTTTTATTTTCAGTGTTTGGGTTTAGAGGTCCTTCTCACAATACGAGTCAGTGTTTTTCTGACCATCTGAATGTGATTTCCCACCAGATTCATCCCCAGGTCCATAAACAAAATTGAATATGTTTTGTTATATTTGAGTCCATGTCATTCTAATTGGCATAATTAATTACATTGCCATCATATCAAATTACCAAAATAATCTCAACTTCAAATTTTGTCAGAGGAGGCAGAGTCCAATCCATAGTTCATGCTGATGAAAATCCACACCAATCCCTAGGCTTTAAAAGCAACAATGTATTTACAGGAAGTACATGAAATCAGAAATTTGTTATTTGGGATAATTAATCTCTAGTAAAATGGTATTTTAGCAGTATAAGCAAATATAAATGTAACCTATAAAATACAGCAAAAGAATAGTAAACTACTGCACAGGCTGAAATGTAGAAAATCAGTATTTACACCATACACCAAGGTTCTAATTATCAAAACCCTACATACATGAGTGCATTCAGTTGCCTCAAGAAGCTCTGTCATCACTAAATATCATTCATTTTATTCTGAATTTGATATACAATTAAGATTCCCATGTAATCTAAAGTATACTGTTTGTTATTTCAAAGAAACACATTATCAGGGGATTACGAAGGGTTTGTGGCTTTTTCGTGTGAACGCCATTTCATACTGTATGTATACGGCATGCACATGCTGACATGCAAGATTATGATACAGATATAAACACCACCACATGACTGCACATTATCCAATCATGATATGGATCGTACAATATTAGCGAAATGAACATGCTTCCACTGGAAATAAGTGCAAAATTTGCGAACCCCTGACCGTATTCCTCTGATTTTCATGCTTATTTTCATAAATTTAGATAGAAAACGGATGTCTTAATCATGTAAAGATCGTATGGGCCCAAGACTGGAAATGTGATTTGTGACCATGTTTTTTTGGCATCCGTTTTTCCAAAAATGAAATCCCTCCAATTTTCATTATTTTATTTATTTCTTCAAATGTTAATGGATAGTATTTTCAACCTTTCATCTGCCTAAATTTCATGTATTGATAACCTTTTTTGTCGTAACAAAGATGTAATCACCTTTGAAAAACAGCATGTTTCAGCTCATTATATATTCATAAATCTGAGTGGGCGGAATACGCACAGAAGAGAATAAGCGACTTTTCGTGAGGCTGGGAACTGACTGTTTATCTGACCGTGCTCTTCTATTGCTCTCCACGTGTCAGCTGACAGCCACTGTTTGTTTCACTTTTTCTGTGGTCTAGTACTTCCTATGCAGTGTATTTATAAACCTACATGTAGCTTAGCCAAATCTAAAATTCATCTATCCTTTCCTTTGCCTTTGTTTCTTCTATTTCTTAAAGTAGTTCTTTTTGGTATTTTTTGCTTGTCTCTTGGCACTTAAGCTTATTAACTTAACAAGTTGCTTGTGTCATTTTGTTCTTTATCTTCCTTGCCAGTAACTTAATAAGTCTTTTTCAGCTATAACCAGTTCACGGTCACTTCCAATGTCTGCATTTCTTCTGGTACGTGAATAACAAAGTGATCTTCTATATTTTCCAGTTATTGCTATATGGTCTATTTGTATTCTGTACTTTCCATTTGGAGTTGTCCATGTGTATTTGTGGATGTCCTTATGTATGAACAGTGTTCCACCAATCACAAGATCATTCATACCACAAAAATCAACAAACATTTGTTACCTTATAACTATTAAAACGTAAGTATGCATGATTATTCTATTACGGGCACTTTTCTAGTTGACCAATATGTCCCACTTCTCTTTTCTTTTTGTCTTGCATGGCTAGGTTTATTATTCCATCAAACATATGTAAGCAGCATGCACCACACAATATTGTATGCATTAGGATTTACCTCGTGTTAGTTACATATTTAACAAAAATGTAAAACATGGCATGATTTAACCTATTTAATGTGTTTCAATGCAAGGAATTAGTGGCATAATAGGCTGTAGGACCATTGATGTGTTTGCAGTACAAAAGGAATTGGTAGTAGGGACCAGCATATTTTCCCTAATGCACAGAATGACTGGAGCATTTCTTAAAATCAAAATGAGCCAAAAATATATGAAGAATGCTTACATGTTCACATAAGCATTCAGTTCTGTGGGTGGACAAGATGAGAGGCGTGATGATGGAGTGGCCCCCCCTTTTCCGCCCATTCCTTTCTGACTGCAATATTGCAAGCTGTTAAGAAAATGCCACAAACACCATTAAAGTGCACTCATTTACAGGTGGAATTTGATGCCCATGTTCTACAAACAAACATTTCAATACAAAATCTTGGACCACACATAGATGACCCCACAAATATTTTCATTTCCAGTACTAGAAAATGAAGGCACTAAATGTAGGACCAAACATGGTCCCACTCATATGTGATTTTAGCACTAGGTATTTATGGCATTAAATGTGGGACCACATGTAGTCACACAACTACTAAGTGTTTTCTGCACAAGGAATTGGTTGCATTAAATATGAGACCGTATAGTCCAACTAATATTATGTGCTTGGAGCACAAGGAATTTACAGCATTGGAACCAGCACATTTGCCCAATGCACGGCATATATGAAGCATTGCTTAAAATCAAATGGGCCAAAAATATGAAGCATACTTACGTGTTCATCACAAGGCACGAATGAATTCATTTTTTTTTGGAGGACAAGATGAGAGGGTGACAATGGAGAATCTACTTCATTCCCTTCTGACTGTAATACTTTAAACTGTCTAGAAAATAACAAACATTTAACATCAATAACTTTGGGAATGAATATAATGATCTACAAACATAAATCTAGTAGAAAATGTGGACCAAAATATGATACTACAAATATATGTGTTTTCAGAGCAAAGAAATAGTGTGGTTCCCTTGTTTGGCTGCATGGGAAAAACAAAAATCATGTCAGGGCACCTGCAAATTTTGCTTAGGCTGATGTCCAGCAGCTAGGCTACATGTTCTGCAGTATAATTTTATACTACCTCTATAGAAGAAATTTGTCAGGACAACCAAATTTTTCTCCTGAGCAACCTTTTAAAAGGAAACTGGAAATTACTTAATTACATTCAAACTCTCTTTTAATTACCACTTGTCTTGCTAATGTGATCACAATTACATTGTATTTTGTAGGACCACAGAATGGCAGTTGATCCTTGAGCAGTCTATCTGTGAAAGGCTTCACAAACAATTTTAACATAAATTTCATGAAAATTTATTCATAGGAAAATGGAGGTTTAAAAACCATTTCAAATAACTGAGTGACTGATTCCATCTCCTTTTGTAAGATTTTGTGTGAGGTAACCTTTATACTTGTACAGTACAGTAACTTTGCATTGTTTCATTGATTCTGAGTCAGAAAAAGATTGGCAAATAAGCTTGTTCAACAGTAATATAATTTAATTTATATCATTTGCATTATAAATTTAACAATGTTTTTTTTCTGATATATTTTCATATTTTGCTCAAATGGAAATAAACATATTCATGATTTGTACACTTTATACAATTACAGACGTTACAGTTCTTTCAATTTCAATAGAGTTAACGATCAATAGATTTTGTTTCCTCGTTTTTTGTATATTGTTATTATTATGTTTATAATTTTGATGGTTTGGGGATCCAAGTGATTCAGTAGCCAGATCTTTATTCCAATTTTGTTTAATATCATCAATTCATCAGTGACATACCACAGTAACCTGATATATTGACTTCCTTTAGCTATGTAGCTAACAGATCAGATGGGATTCAGTTAATTTATTTGCATCTGTGGTTTGTGGTGTCAAAGACTTATGTTCACCAGATCTGTGCTGAGCACTAAACTAAGAGCTAAGGGTTAAATAACCTGTAAATTAATTAAAAAAAATGATAATCAAGTTAGTTTGAACCAAACAAGCACATAGGCCAAATGAAAAGCTTACCAGAAGCTCCTATGGTAGATTCTTAGCTTCCTAGAAGCTCATCTATGGTAGATTCTTAGCTTCATCTTATAAAGCTTAGATTCTTAGCTTCATCGGAAGCTCCCATTATAGATTCTTAGCTTTATCTAAAAAGCTTACTGGAAGCTCCCATGGTAGATACTTAGCTTTATTTATAAAGCTTACTGAAAGCTCCCATGGTAGATTCTTAGCTTCATTGATAAAGCTTACCGGAAGCTCCCATGGTAGATTCTTAGCTTCATCTATAAAGCTTACCGGAAGCTCCTATGGTAGATTCTTAGCTTATGAAGCTTATCAGAAGCTCCCATTGTAGATTCTTAGCTTTATCTATAAAGCTTACCGGAAGCTCCCATGGTAGATACTTAGCTTTATTTATAAAGCTCACTGGAAGCTCCCATGGTAGATTCTTAGCTTTATCTAAAAAGGTTACCTGAAGCTCCCAGGGTAGATTCTTAGCTTCATCTATAAAGCTTACCTGAAGCTCCCATGGTAGATTCTTAGCTTCATCTATAAAGCTTACCTGAAGCTCCCATGGTAGATTCTTAGCTTCATCTATAAAGCTTACCGGAAGCTCCCATGGTAGATTCTTAGCTTCATCCATGGTAGATTCTTAGCTTCATCTATAAAGCTTAGCTTAATCTATAAAGCTCCGGAAGCCATGGTAGATTCTTAGCTTCATCTATAAAGCTTACCTGAAGCTCCCAGGGTAGATTCTTAGCTTCATCTTCAACTATAAAGCTTACCAGAAGCTCCCATGGTAGATTCTTTATGCTGTCATCAAAATTTTCTTTGACTTTATATGTTGATGTCTTTAATAGCAAACAAACAAAATGTAAATGCAGGCTTCTTTAGAGCAGAACCTTCCTTTTGGAATTGCAGAGGCCTTTCTCCACCAAGGTTCACCAATCTACCACATTTTAAGACACTGTTGTGGCCTGTATCTAATGTAGCATCAACACTGTCAAAGAAAGAAAAGTGTAGTAAATAAAACCATGATAAAAAATGGTAGAAATGCAGCAAGATTTTGTGATAAATGATCAGAAGCTATTTTTTTCTTAATTTTTACATTATTTTTTTAACATTTTTTTCTGCATCCACAATTCTGGATCCATGTATGATCAATAACATAGTTTAAAAACTACATGTGTTGATAAAAGAAAAGGAAATCTATTTAGAATAATAAAAACTGTATGAAACCTCTAAAGATTGTATTTCAATCTGCTGATCAAACATTCTCAATGAAAGCAATCGACATACAGATAAAATTTCTTGAAACTTTACCAACCCATAACTCAACTTTCTGGGTGAATAATATTAAGTAATACTAATAACTGAATTGTAGCTATAACACTTAAAAAGGTTTATATACATACAATTTTGGGACCCTTTACCTGTAAATACATCATATTTTCCACATAAATTATAGATTCTACAAACTCCAGTTGCTCATTATTCAAAAACTAAACAAGAACGTCGCAAAGCCTTACAACTCCCCTTAATTATCACATTCAATGTTTTATCCTATGTGAAAATATACTACTACTGAATACTGAGCCCAAGAAATCTGCACCTTCATTTCTTTACCCTCCCTTTCACCTGGGAAAATGTGATGTTTTATACTTATGTAGGATCCCATTTGGTAAGTTTTGGGAAGTAAAAATGATTTTTACCCAAAAGTCTGCTGATATGTACCCATTAAGTTGGAGTTACAGATGTTATTGGGTTTATGAGTACGTTTGTGATATTTTGAGCTAATTTTCTTCTTATAGCCTGGGACATCTTTCAACTGCACTGTCTTTTTTCCTTCTTCAAAGTTAGAATGTCTAAGTGCAAGATACACCAGGATGTCCAAGAGGGTATCCAGGTCATTCAGCCCCAACAGTTATGCCTAAATAAAGGAGATATAAAGTCTTGCATAATCCTTATTTCAGACAGATAGCTGTATCAGTAGCTGCACAATTTTAGGTTCACTTGAGGTGCTGAGGAAATGTGTGAACTACTCTAATTCTAAGATGATAACAAGTTACTAAAACTTTGACCATTATAAAAAAAGCGATTGCTCTTTTCTACTTTGAAAATGACAATTTTTATCAATCAAGCTGAATAAATCTTGGGCACAAAATTGCACTACCATAATTTTAATAAAATTAGACTTTTGGAAATAACCTAGGCTCATGGCAATGTACAAATAACAATATTTATATCTCAAACTTACTAACCTTTAGGAAATAACCTACTGTAGGCCTAAAGTGATGTACATATTTGAATATGTATAAGTTAGTGTGTATTTACAGTAGTAAACTTTAAACTCTGATAATCATTCAAGAAAATACGATAGTAAGTCTTAGGTGGTATATGATTTAAACTAACTAAGCTGGTTTAGTTTAAGCAGAATTACACCTAGTGGGAAAATGTACATCTATGGGTAAAATTCTAACATTAGCAGAATATGGCGGTATTAAAATTGTCCTATAGGACTCACTGTAAATGAGGTTTGATTAGGCTTTTTATGTTTTAGGGCTTGTTTATCATGGTTTAAGATATAGCCTAGGGTTTACAATTAATGGTTTAGGATTTGACATTTAGGATTTGAAATAGTTCCTCAAAAATCATAAGAATCAACAAATATTAATATTGAAGTATAATTACTTTTTTTCTTCTTCTGAGAATGTGATTAAATTCAAAATTTTACTCCAAAAGTGAAAAACAATGTTTTAAAAATAAGAATGTTTTCCAGTAAATCAAACCTTCTTTTATATAATCTGAAAATTTGAGAACAATTGGTTTAGAAAAACATTTATTTAGATGAAATTAAGTTCTATATAGCCAATTTACCACTATAAGGCCTACTAACCTGCATGTCCTATACAGTACCACGTTAGGTTTTTTCCTGTCTAGGCACGGCCTAGGCTATGTAACTTCTGCCTAACCTTACAACAAGTTATTAACAAATTAATTAAAGTTAAACTTAATCATTTACTGTGTCAGAGTTAGATTACCTTTACTGTCTGGAAACCATGATCCTCAATCCTTCTTGGCATCAATAAATTAATCTGCTGCTTGCTGTGGTGTCTTTCTACAAAATCTAATTTCAGTAGATCAGCCAGAATACAGTCAATCAGTAGAGCAAGGTCAAACAGTAGTACAATATTGCACATGCTAAAAGGCAATTAGATAGTTATACATATTATTCTATGGAGTTTCCTATTAGGGTTGGTAGCAAGCCAACCATATGACCTGTTACATGAACTGTAATGTTTGCTTTAATGTGGTCCCACATTTAAACACACACATAAACAATAAAAACACTTAATCATGGGACCATTTATGAGGGCGACAGACAAAATTTCCCTAGGTCATAATTACTGTGTATTTGATACTGCCCCCTCCAAAAACACACACTGAGAAGACACACAATGATTGTGGGACCATGCATATTCACAAAGAGCACTTTCTAGTGGTGCAAAAAAATAGATTTAAATCTTTTTAATTGTGGGACTGGCTTTTGGTCGCACAACTTAGAATTAGTCCCACCTTTATTGGTGTTTATCTATCAGTTGGTCCAACAATTAATGTGAAGGTGAGTACATACATACATAGATACATACATAGATACATACATAGATACATATATAAATACATACATAGATACATACATACATGCATACATACATACACACACACACGCCATCGTGACCGCATAGGTTCCTGATGCTATCGTATCGGAACCAAAAACAATCATTGTTAATCATTGTTTAAGTGTATTAACCTAAATTATAAGAAAGGACAAAACTCTCTAGCCAAAAATACTTGATAGAGGTTGTATTAGGATTAGGAAGCTGCCTCTAAAGATTTCAAATTATGGAACCTCAATTATATTCATCCTTTATCAGATCTTAGGGTGAGAGCCAATTTTTATTTCTAAGATAAAAAACAAAAAAACAAATTAGGTTTGTTTATAATACAATGTGTTGCACCCTTCCTGCCTTCTAAAAATTCCCAGTGATTTATATCAACTGTAGATTAAAATGGGCTTCTGCAATTGATTTTCACGCTTTCTTCTAATTACTTCATTATCAATTTTACAGTATGTGCATTTCACAAAACATTTCCAAATGTCACTTTACAAGAACAAACACAAATGACAATATAGGGCGGGATAAGTTATTTATGGTTTTCATTCTTTCAAGTCTGTGATTCATGCCCTTTAAAGACAGATTAGTTTGGTGGTTGAACTCAACCCTACCAAAAATGCAGGTGAAAAAGTGGGGTCCGATAGATAAGAGGGGTTTTCAGCACTGAGCCCCTCCCTCCCACCTTCTTGGATACAGGCTTGTGATTGCAAAGAGGATTAGTTGACAAACACTAATACAAGGCCAGCAACAAAACAAGCAAGTTTAGAGGATGCCTCTGTATGATGATATGGGAGAAATGTATTAGCTGTTTGATCAAGACACTCTTGAAGGATTAAAGCCGTTACACACCAAACGCGACCAGCGAACAATTTTTTAAACAAAATTGAATAAAACAAATGAAAAGAAACATTTTGACCTCTTGTTTTCAGAGAAGTATTCTCATCGCATGGCTATTCAGACAATGACTGAAAATTAATTGAAAGGGCCTTTCAATGCCCATTAAAGCAAACTTTGCATCGCGACAGAAAATCGCACCCCACTAAAGTAAATTTCTCCACAGTTTGAACAAAAAAGCATTTCTAACAAATTTTCCAGTATCATCAGAAAGCCTCAATTGTAAACTTTATCGTGTGTAAGCAAAAAGTCGAAGCATCTTATAATATTTGTTTCCTGTATGATTATCTAACAAATCGCTCGCCGCTTCGCGTTCGGTGTGTTACAGCCTTTATAGCTCAGGGGTGTAGCAAGTCTATCTTATATGAAAGAGGAATTCAAACGAAACAAAATGGTGAAGAAACCATTCAAAAATCTCACTCTGTTAGGGAGATATTTGGGTTTACAATTTGGTATCATTTGTGTAGAAACGACTGAAATCAGACTAGTTGTGATGTCACAGCCTCAGATTCTTCAGTCTTTATTTATTCTATCCTATTCTGTCTTGTGATTTTGTAGCTTAAAACCATTGAATATGTCTGAAAAGCAGTAAAACAGAATCTAGTAAGGGTAATTATAGTTTACCACCTGAAGAACGTTTGAGGAAAAATAATTGAAATAGTAAAACAGTTCAATAAATTTTTAAAAAAAATATATTTCACAATTGTTAAGAAGGTGAGGAGGAGGGCAGGTGCCAATCATCCATAGTAGACTTATTATACCAGTCATTTTTACACAGATAAGACAAAGTTTTAAAAGTTCTCTTTCATATAAGATAAACTTGCTTAACCACTGAACTAATCCATTAAAAATATATTTTTATTTGCAGTAACCTGATCAGCCCTACAAAATTGCCCTACTACTGGATCAACAAATGTAAATATGACATATGACAATGTGGTGTGTGAAAGATATACAAATTTTTATGTTTTTTTTTGGCATATATCTTCCTACCCATATTTTATTTTTTTATTTCATGAAATCGACAATCATCTAAAGATGGTGACTTGTCCTGTTAATATTGGAGAAGAATATTCAACACAGTTCAAAGCTTCTGATTGGTCAAAATATTTGCACCAATACTGACAAACCAATGAATAACCATGTTTGAATAAGATACACTTTCAAAATGACTCCACTAGAATGTATCAGATCAGGGATGTCTATAACACATAAGAATGACAGCTCCCAGAGTCTGGGCAAAAGCTTCCTTCTTTTAGTTCTGCCTTCTCTGAGGATTGCCTAAGACGAAGTTGTCTTCTGCAAACAAGATTTAAAGTTTCAGGTTCCTACTTTATTTAACACAGCAGAAGTAAGATCAACTTTGCAACTAGCAAAAAATACATAAGAGAGGTGTACTAATTAAGTCATTGGATTCCTCTTAATGTCGCAGTGTTTACAATGCAGCAAGTGAGTTCAACAATTTGTGCAAAAGCAAGCATTAAAAGATCACAGTGTTAGTGTAAGTAAAGTGGACAATAAAGGCTGTTACACACCGAACGCGACTGGCGAGCAATTTTTATACAAAAATAAATAAAACAAAGGAAAAGAAACAATTTGACCTCTTGTTTTCAAAGAAGCATCGTCACCGCATAGCTATTTAGATGATAACTGAAAATTGATTGAAAGGGCCTTTTTACGCCCATTAAAGCAAAATTTGCATCGTGACAGAAAATCGCGCCCCACTAAAGCAAATTTTTCCACAATTTGAATTAAAAAAGGATTTCTACCCAATTTTTTAGTATCATAAAAAATCCTTAATTGTAAACTTCATCGTGTGTAAGCAAAAAGTCAAAGCATCTTATAATATTTGTTTTCTGTATGATTATCTAAAAAATCGTTCGTCGCGTTGGGTGTGTTACGGCTTTAAGTGTCGTGGCAGAACCTAAAGAAACAGACAGAACTCGACCAAACAAGGAAGTAAATAACTTAAATTGCATATAAACTGCTCCCAAATAACTGACATTAGCAAATATTTAATAAAAAAAAATATATGATAATAGTGATAATTAGAATACAACATCTCCTTACAAGAGTACATGCTATACATGTTCTGTGCCAGTTTTTACTTTGGATTATTTTGTTTCTGCCACTGTACACTGTCAATAATATAAGTCACCATCTTCTACATGTCATTATTTTTACTTCCTTATTGCAAATGAAAATGAAAATCTAAGAATCTTGTAAACTGCAAGGAGAGTATACGTAAATGATCCAAGTTTCTCCGTTAGTTATCCAAGCCATATCTGGATGAGATATCAGCTTCGATTTTTTTGCCCAGAATGTGCCAAAAAATTTGACATTTGACGAATTGTTTTAATCACTCGGACTGAGCAGCTTGGCATTTTAACAGCAAGCTCTATGAAAGTATCAAAGTATTAAAAGATTAAACAATTCCTTGCGAGCAATTTTCACCAAAAACACTCTGGTTAATCATTTCACAATCAAAAGTAGATCGTATTACCAAATAACGAGTTACTCTATCACAAACTTAGATTGATTTTTAGGTTTTTTATAAACATTTACTTTAATTTTATGGGTGCATTTTGAAACTATAATTGCAAGAAAGCATTCCAAAACCTATATTTATCAATACACATACTCAGTACAACCAGATAAGAAACGGCAATTTGTTTTTTGAAAACTGTGAATTGATATCTTCAAGGATTACAGTAGTTCAGGTATATTTTTAACGACAGATGGAGACAGATAAAGAAAAGCGAAGACGAAAGACATCACCTCATATCATGTTCAGTTAAGGAAATCTTGAATTTTTCAGTTGTAACAAATAAGTATGAAAATGACTTGAAAAGTCGAAGGTTAGCACTTCTCATCCCCACTAAATTATTATCAATTTTTGATGAATTTTTTATTACTTGAATTTCTTTTCTCAAATTTCCTCAGGTGATACCTCGTACTCTACTAGATTCTAAAAAAGCAAGTCTCATTATTTGTTCAAAATTGATACCTGTTTTGAATGTTTAAGTATTAATGAACAAATATGTGATCTCTCTGATTATGTAAATCTGTTTTTTTTTAATCATTAGCCACAATTTCCAGATTTCTTCCAAATGTTCCTTCTTATTCAAATTTATGCTCTCATCTATTTAGTATCTACATCGTCATTTTATATACGGGCCTCATGAAAGATTATCCAAGTGCTAAACAAAGTCACCCCATATGAATGTTAATTAATTAAATATAGACCTTATGATAATTGTACTGCTACTGATTCAAGCTAATCAATTTTTTTAACTTTGATAAATCTCCAGGCTCATTCATCCTCCGCAACACAATCTTAAAAACACAAATATTTCATTGCTACAAGCGTACTTTTGACAATACAAACGCTGCTGCATCGCAATGACCGATCTGCTGTGTAATATCTCAAAGCTTCTGAGTAATGGCAATCTATTTTGGGTGGAAACATGACTTAATTTGCTGCAACCAAAAGAGTGACGATTTTTTTGACAAAAGTGAATCTTTCCTGCTATGTGCCTCATGGTATGCTTGAAATATAAGTTTCTTTTGGCAGTAATTTCAAATTGTGTTTTGTTGCCACTTTAAATTCAGATTTTGCCAAAATTAAAGAATCTAAATATTTTAAAATGTTATATAAAATCATTAATTGATGTCAAGCCAGACTAATTTCCATGCCAAATAAAAAATTAGAACTGATCCGGTTTCTGTGATCAAATACATCCTACTAAGTACATATACTGGAATTATTGGACTGAATTTCTAAAAGAACAAAAAAGAAATAATATTAATTATAAGTGGCCAAACTTCTTTATTAAAAAATTATTTTGCTCACATTTGACTTATTTTGGAAAATTTTGCATAATTTCCATAATATTTTAGTATGTTTAATTTCCAAACTTGCACAAAATTATGTTGCTGACCCTTTTTCCTTGTGGATTCTGTGTGTGTGTGTGTGTAAGGGGGAGATTGATAATTCCTGATTTCTCAGAATTACAGTATTGCAGCAGTTCTATTACTATTATTTAATATAAAAAAAAAGAGAACCAATGAATACAAAAGACTGAGAAGGATATTCATTTGGAGGTATTTTTGAATGAATAACTCAGTTTGTTTAAGCATGCCATCTATTAGGCATGAAATTCATGTCATTTACAAAGAATAAGGGATCCTATTATCTTGACAAAACATCTGACATAATTTGAAAAATGAAAAAGTGACAGAAATGAGAAAAATATCTCTTCATTGCAGAATTGAAACTCACAGATTTCTATATTTAGTGTCTTTATATGTAAAATGGAACTACAGTTTTCATATGAAACATATCCATATATAAAAGTTTGTTTAAGCATGCCATCTATTAGGCATGAAATTCATGTCATTTACAAAGAATAAGGGATCCTATTATCTTGACAAAACATCTGACATAATTTGAAAAATGAAAAAGTGACAGAAATGAGAAAAATATCTCTTCATTGCAGAATTGAAACTCACAGATTTCTATATTTAGTGTCTTTATATGTAAAATGGAACTACAGTTTTCATATGAAACATATCCATATATAAAACAAAAGCTTACTTCCAGTCAAAGTTTATGGGTTTTATGCAATCCAGCAGACTCCAAGATATAAACAAATTTGCAGCTACCATGAAAATAAATATATTACAATCTAAAGAAGAGCCCATGGTAGTATCCTTCTTGGACAGGAAATATGATTTACATTTTTGAAAGAATCTTGTTTCAATTGAAAGTGAAAGATTAAAAGTGTTAATTTTATAATAAACATATGCAATTAATCCACTTGGCAGAATTACATATGAAGGTATCGGATATCAGGAATAAAGGTCGAGGGACAGCTGAAAAGGTTTGCTTTATTTCACATTAAAAGAGAATAAAACTCGGGAGTGGATTAGTATTTAAAGGATTAGTTCAGTGGTCAAGCATGTCATCTTATATGAAAGAGGACTTCACAAAATGGTTTCTGTAGAAATGACTAAAATCAGACTACTTGTGATGTCAAAGCCTCAGATTCCTCAAAGTCTTTATATATTTTAAAGAAAGTTTATTGAATTTTTAAAGTATTTAAATTATTCTTCCTCAAACTTTCTTCAGGTGGTATATTATAAATAACATTCCTAGATTCAGCTTACTACTTTTTTAACATATCCCATGGTTTTTAAGCGACGAAATATAATAAAATACATCAAGACTTTGAGGAATATGAGGCTATGACATCACAACTAGTCTGATTTCAGTCGTTTCTACACAGATACCAAAGTTTAAACTTGAATATCTTCTTAATGGAATAAGATTTTGCAATGCTTTCTTCACCATTTTGTTTCTTTTGAAGTCCTCTTTCATATAAGATGGGACTTGCTTGACCACTAAACTAATCCTTTAATTTTAAAAACAGCATATTCATACCACCTATGAATTATTACATGAAAAGGGGAATGTCATATACCTTTTGTAAAACCTTTGTCAATTCCTATCATTTTGATATTATACAACCTTTAGAAACCTTTTAGAAACCTTTAGTCTATGACGTGGAAACCAGAGGGGAGAAGAAAAGTTGGTCATCCTAGAACGACCTGAAGAAGGAAAGTCGAGAAAGAGAGGAAAGTGATGGGATGGAGCTCATGGACAGAAGCCAGACAAGTTGCAAATAACAAAGTCCAGTGGAGAGAGTGCACTGCAGCCTTATGGGCCAGGAGGCCTAAAGAGACTAGGTGAGGTGAGGTGAGGTATGTTGGTGAGTGCACTGCAGTCTTATGGGCCAGGAGGCCTGAAAAGACTAGGGGAGGTGAGGTATGGTGGTGAGCGACTGCAGCCTTATGGGCCAGGAGGCCTGAAGAAACTAAGTGAGGTAAGGTGAGGTATGGTGGTGAGTGCACTGCAGCCTTATGGGCCAGGAGGCCTGAAAAGACTAGGTGAGTTGAGGTGAGGTGAGGTGAGGTATGGTTATGGTAGTGAGTGCACTGCAGCCTTATGGGCCAAGAGGCCTGAAGAGACTAGGTGAGGTGAGGTATGGTTATGGTGGTGAGTGCACTGTAGCCTTATGGACCAGGAGGCCTGAAGAGACTAGGTGAGGTATGGTGGTGAGTGTACTGCAGCCTTATGGGCCAGGAGGCCTGAAAAGACTAGGTGAGGTGAGGTATGGTATTGAGTGCACTGCAGCTTTATGGGCCAGGAGGCCTGAAGAGACTAGGTGAGGTGAGGTATGGTGGTGGGTGCATTGCAGCCTTATGGGCTAGGAGGCCTGAAGAGACTAGGTGAGGTGAGGTATGGTAGTGAATGCACAGCAACCTTATGGGCCAGGAGGCCCGAAGAGACTAGGTGAGGTGAGGTATGGTGGTGAGTGCATTGCAGCCTTATGGGCCAGGAGGCCTAGAGAGACTAGGTGAGGTGAGATGAGGTATGGTGGTGAGTGCACTGCAGCCCTATTGGCCAGGAGGCCTGAAGAGACTAGGTGAGGTGAGGTATAGTGGTTAGTGCACTGCAGCCTTATGGGCCAGGAGGCCTGAAGAGACTAGGTGAGGTGAGGTATGGTGGTGGGTGCATTGCAGCCTTATGGGCCAGGAGGCCTGAAGAGACTAGGTGAGGTGAGGTATGGTAGTGAATGCACAGCAGCCTTATGGGCCAGGAGGCCTGAAGAGACTTGGTGAGGTGAGGTAAGGTATGGTGGTTAGTGCATTGCAGCCTTATGGGCCAGGAGGCCTGAAGAGACTAGGTGAGTCATGAACATTTGCTTATATTGTATACCCCAAATAGAATATCAATCTGTGGCATGCACTAATGATAAAATAAACCCTTTAGGGCTCACCCTATACTCAAGCCATAAGGGCAATACCATATCATTAGACCATATTGGAGAAAATTGAATTTGAGAATTTCCTGAAACCTCCAGAAATGAATTAACTTTTTACATCTAACCCCCTCTTCAAATTTTTTTTTCTTTTTTAAATGATCTCAACCCCAGAAAAATGCTGGCAATAATTTGCAATTTGCATCCATGTTCAGTAACTTGTTTTTTTAACATTCTATTTTATCGCTTAAAATCACATAAAATTTAAGGTACAGGAAATAATTATTAATATTAAAATATATTTTGTACTTTGATAGTAAATGATTTTCAAGTAATTTTTACATTTAAAATGTCAAAAATGTACAAACCAAGTTATTGAAATTGAACAATGTTCCCCCTCTCCCTTCTCCCCTGCCTTTTTCAGGAGTTCCGATCAATTATTTGAAAATTTGAAGATGGGCTTAAATGTAAAAAGGAATACTCTTTTCCATTCTGGGGATCTCATTAAATTTTTGATGATTCATTTTGCTAGAAATTGTAAAATAAAACTTAATTTCTCCCATATGGTCTAATGATAAGTGTCCCTACGGGTTGGGTTTCGGGTGGGACCTATAGCATACCAGATTCACATAATTCATTGTGGGCCCCTTATAGTCTCAAATTACTCCTGCAAAATGAGACCAAGGCTAACATGTCAGTAGATGCTGAACAGGATCCTAGAGGTTTATTAGAAATTAAACAAATAAGTTCAATGACTCTAAGTGGTTCATTTACAGTTCTCTCTTTACATCATGGTTGAAGAATCTTTTCTTCCCTCTGCTGTTTATAAAGCTTTTAAGCCTTATGCCATTAGAAAAAGCCCTGATAAGAGGAGCAGGAAAGACCAGGTCAAAGGATTAGTTCAGTGGTCAAGCAAGTCCATTTTATAAGAAAGAGGACGTCAAAAGAAACAAAATGGTGAAAAAAGCATTCAAAAATCTTATTCCGTTAAGGAAATATTCAAGTTTAAAGTTTGGTATCATTTGTGTAAAAATGACCAAATTCAGACTAGTTGTGACATCACAGCCTCAGAATCCTCAAAGTCTTTATGTGTTTTATAATTTTGTGGCTTAAAAACCATGGGATATGTCAGGAAAGTGGTAGTAAAATAGTAGAAACAGAATCTTGTAAGGGTAATCTTAATTTGCCACCTAATGAAAGTTCGGGACAAAATCAATCTAATAGTAATAAAGTTGATTAATTTTCTTTAAAATACATTAACAATTGTTAAGAATGTGAGGATGAGTGTGCCAAACTTCCATAGTAGACTCTCTACACCAGCCATTTCACATAGATAAGACAAAGCTTTAAGCTTGAATATCTCATTAACATAATAAGATATTAAAGTAGTTTCTTCACCATTTTGTTTCTTTTAAAGTCCTCTGTCAAGTACATTAAGATGGACATGCTTGACCACTGAACTAATTCTTCGAGTGAGGGTGACAGAGCCCTGCAAATATTTGGTTTGTTGGTAAGGGATATTTTGGGCCAGTTGTAAATAGTTTCTAATTTCATTTTAAAATTATGAATTTCCCTGGAACGGGTTTGGGAAGTTTGCAAGGTTTTCCAATCTTGTTATACAGGTGTTTATTGGTAGCGTAATAAAGTAGTGAGCTTGAATTAATAAGCTCGTCATTTGCTCACAGCGATGTCACAATTGCAATTTTGAAGGAGACATAAAGTCTGGCCTTTTGTTGATTTAATATGATAGAAATGATAATCATAAGTCCTCTGAAGAAATTTCACATCATACAAAACAATTTAGCATACATTTTTTCATTTATCAAAACATTAATTCTGTCAATTTAAACTTACATGGAGCAACCGTTTTGTTCCTACCCCTTTAAAAAAAGATGTCATACACCCAGTACAGATTAGAATATTTATGTATTTCTTTAAAACTTATTTCAAATTGTCTACCTTCTAAGAAATCATTTTTCCTTTAAATGGGTCTATGAATTTGTATATGATGTTAATGTTTCAAGTGCTTAGAACTTCATGTCAAAGTATTTTGGAAAGAAAATTTCTCAGAGAATTCTAAAGAAAAATATTAAGTGTGCTAGCTCATAGGGCAAATTGTGTTATCATTGGCATGGTTTCAACTAGTCAGATAACATATGACTGTGTACTGTAGCCATATGTATCGGCTGTACACAGTCAGAAGTCGTTGTGCAAATTATAACGTGGAAAACGTTTGCATTGCTCATCATAATAGCGTAACCGAATATTGACGACGCACGGCTTAAAAAAAGCCTTTCTGCAACGAAGTTGTGGCTGTTGCCTTTTGTAATTGTAAGTTAAAAAATTTGTCCTACTATGTAAAAATAGCATGAACATACTCAAAAAGACCTAATCTTAATTGGCACCTACGTTTTAAACCTCAATGGCTGTTGTAAATTGGTTAAAATAAGAAATTATTTCACTGATCCTTCTCCGCGATGGTTCACTGTACAAAGTGTTGAAGTGTCTGTACCTAATTAATTGAAAACACTGCGAACATCCAAGCGTCAAAAAAATCCGCGGGCGAACACCACTAAATCGAACAACTAGCATGCGTACCAATAATAACAAAACTTGGATGTTGAAAGCATGATCGAGATCTGACAACAATACGTAACATATACCACATGGTCAATGTATACGAGAATAGTAACATTATCAGTCACCGTTGTTCATGTACACAGGCGGGATTTGAGAGGAAAATTGAAGGGAAAGCCAACCCCCCTCCCACACACACAGTTCCCAAATTTGTACCTTTTGCAAGATTATTTTTTGCATTTAAGCGTGATTTTGTCTCCCCAAACTTTTGATTTTGCCCCACTTTCGATAGGAAAATTCCGCCCAGTTTTCATGTTGGTATGCATCATGAGGCTGAATTGATCCGGGGTAAGGAGTATGGCAATTACTGAGCCAAAATATATGATTTTTGTTTGAACGAAATATTTTGTTACAGGTCTACAATTCAATTGACAAAAAAGTTATCTTTTTTTTTAAATGAATGAAAATCCCCCCACGCCACCCAGTAGATAGAATTTCTGAGCCCAAGCAGTATTCATTTTGAAAAGGCACTTTTGTAATATTTGTTTAATTAAAAGTATCTGCCACAAATTCTCCAACCGTTGACAGTAATTGAGGTGAACTTTTCATTTTCAAAAGGGGCACTTTATTCATTTTCGTGTGGGGCACTGTTCTCCTTGCCCTCCCCATTCCTACACCTATGTATTGAGCATCACAACATGGACATGATATTCATTAAAACAAATATGCAATAATTGCCTGAAGAACAATTATTGACTAAGCTAGACTTTCTTTTAGTTGTATAGGTCTAAATTCTTTTCCTAAATATTTGTTTACCGTTTTGTCACATCTACTTTATTTCGCTTAAATGATATTTTACTGCATATCAAACATGCTCCACCATCATAATATGTGATATAAAATTTTTCTCGTGCTGGTGACTTGTTGTCTCTCGAGGAAGATTGTAAGTGTGAATATCTGAAAACTAACACTTGCCAGCATAATCTGGCCAGAGCTGTGCGTTACTTTTGTACACTCGTTGTCAAGGTCAACGATTAGCTCCAAAAATCATTCAAATTCATTCATTTTTGTTGTATATAAGGAGAAAAAAATGTATTTAGTAAGTTTACAATATTATTGTCATCAAATTGGAAGCTCATCAGTACTGTTTTCAATGATATTGGCATCATAATTTGTAAAAGTGTTGGTCGTATGATAGTTCAAAATAAAAATCCCAATGGAAGTTTGTGTTAGATTGTCTTACTCAGTATTGCAAGTAGTGTGTAGCATGTAGGGCATACTGGGTGAGATGTTTATCTCACTAGGTTTCAACATAACATTAGATAAAACTGCAGCATCTATGTTACAACTTCAAAGATTTAATGATGGGGTTTTTGGTAGTTGGTTTATTTTGTAATCCTCTATCATAATATATCAAGCTAGATTATATGACTTTATGACCCCTTTAATGACCTCACAGAACATATAAAACCTCTTCGGAGACTAACCATGTCATAGTAAACAGGGGTAAGCTTCCCATGTACAAGTAATGACAGTTACTGCATATATTGACTCACATCAAGCTTGTACGAGCTCTTCTGTGAACCTAAAAGCAAGCTTAAATTCTTGTGAGGGGTGATGCTGTGGATCTCAAAAAGAAAGTACTGCAAATTAACAGAAAGATGACATTCAGTAAGAGATAGATGGGGTAGGCGGGGATGGGCTTAGGCTCAGTTTCTTACTTTTGAAGGCGACGACGTTAATGAGGAAATAAAAGAAGCAAGGGGTGAAACAAGTTTCATTTGTTATTATAAACTAAAAGTCTCTTCAGAGCATGTTCAGGTGAATGCACAAGGAATAAAATTGTTAAAAAGCTTTACGTTCGAGGAATAAGTGTGTTACCAGGGAGGAAAAACATCATTTAGTGTCGTATTTCATATCTTCACAGAGCAAATTATGTAGCAAAAGTGGGTAAAAAATAAATTAAAAACTTTAAAAATAGCACAGATAAACAGTTGTTTTATCATAGCTTATACATGTAAGTCACTAAATTATGAATTGTTATGTTAAAAACACAAAACACCACAAATTAAGGGAAATGAATGCAGAAATTTGAAAAAATCTAAAAGTCATCAATTTTACAAATATCAAACAAATCTTAAAAAGTTGATCAGCCATTAGTTTTGAAACAAAATAAGCTTCTACAAAATTTCAAGAAAGCTCTTTTTTAGAATTTACAGTTACACACAAATAAGCATAAATTTGTAAGGTGTTGTAAAGTGGTCAGGTCATATATCTTTGCAACAAAGAGCTGTGAAGGATGTATCATGAAGGAATTTTTTGGTACTGTCCATGAATATGATTAACAATCAACAAGTATGACATCATTAACAGATACTGAATATTCATAACTGACAATGAACCATGTGACTTACATCTTCCAAGCAAAGATCTGTGGATGATTTGTCGTCAAGGAATTTTTCGGTGCTGTTGGTGGGACTGGATGGTGGGGTGCCTGAAGCGACACTGTTACTGTTGGAGGGCGGTGATGATGACTTTGGTTTTGGTGCTACTGGAGGCGGTTCTTTCCTGTGAACAAAATCATAAACATAATGAATATATGCATTTTTATATATATACACAGTGAATTGGTTTACTTTCCCAGATCTTTAGGCCTCCCCCTTGAGACAAAGCTGGCCCTCTCTTGCCCTGCCAACATTAACATCCTGACGTGTCACTGTTCAGAGGGAACATTAACTAGAAAAGGTATCAAAATCATTTTTTGTTGTTGTCTGATTAAAATCGAAACATTTTTGTATTATTCTGACATGCAATCCTAATGCAGTGCCATCATAAACATTGGTGTACTCTTTCACACATACACCATTTGAAGCAAGAAATAACAAACAATAATGTATGTGTCAAGTCAATTTTCTGAAAATATAAAATGGAATAACTATGAAACCAGTTTTTATATTAATTCAATCTTTTTTTAGATTGATCACACAATATCATTTTTTCAATCAATTCTGCATAATCAAGATTATGAGATTTCGCATTATTTAATCAATGTATTCTGATGTTTTCAACTGATTCTTTTACAACAGGTTCCATGTTTTTCCTGCATTATGATTCTTCAACAGTAATTACTATAGGCGGCACTTTTTCATGATAATTAATTATTCATATTGGTAATATAAAGAGTTCTTCTTTTAGACGATCATGGGCGGAATTTTCCTGCCGAAAGTGGGGTGGCAACGTCAAAATGCAAAGGGAATGCAAAGGGAGGAAGGAGGGGAGGGGGGAATCACACTAAAATGCAAAAAATCACCAAACCAAAAAAACAAATTTGTAAAAAAGTGAGGGGGCAAGAACCCCCTTGCCCCCTCAAATCTTGCCTATGCAGATGATGATAGACTTTGAAAAAAAAATTGTGCTTTGAAATGCTGTTTGACACCTCTGTTGATATGATGCACTTTGGACAGAAGGTCAAAAAACATGGCATAAATATTCAATTTGAAATAAAAATCTTCATTGATCCATCAAAACAATTTTGCAGAATCGATCAGCTGAACCTCTCTCCATTCAACCTAAAATGCGAAAACCAATTCAGTCAAATTTGCTCGTAAAGTTCATCTTCCTTTTGAAGAGCATCATAAAGTTTAAGCCCCAGGTTACATTAATTCCTTACCTAACACCACTCCACAAAGTACTGACTTTGGGCAGCCAAAGAAACCTGACCTATATGCAAAGTTGAAGTGAAGCCTACAATTGTAAAATTAACATCAGCAGAACATGTTCCTGCAAAGTGTTAAGATTTTATTTATCTAACTTCAAACTGACTTTATATGTTTAGTCTGAAAACACACAGTATTCAATGTATAAAGCACCCTGCTCTTATAAGCATCCACCCAACATTTTTGACTAATAACATCATTTATTTGATTGATTTCAAGACTTAAAATATTTTGTATCTGACACTCACAATGTTTTGTGATGGTTATTGTGGGGCTGGTATAAAACCAGTTCACACAATGCATTATGTATATTTACCAGGAAGAAACTTTGGGCCTAAAAAGTGGTGCAATTTTTTTTTGTAAGCATCGGATGATTGCCGCTAATTCAAAATACACCACATGTTAAAGAATTAAACAAAAAAGACCAAAAATCAAATTGCTAAGATGGGAAATAAGTGACTTTGTACAAAATACCCAACTTGAAACCGACTTTGTAATTTTACTTTGTGCACACACTTAAGACATTCAAGTACAGCAATGTTTTGGATTTATTTGATCTGAAAAAAAATTATTACTGTAAAATACCATTAAAAAACATTTGGCAAATACAAAAACTTGAAAAAATGCCAGCTGTCCATAGCACATTAAATTGCATAGCATAGCATAGCAAGGTTTAAGATCCCGAAAGCATCAGGTGCTGGACATTATATCAAGACGACCATGGCCTTTGATAACCAGTTGTGAACTCACTGGATGCAGACCCACTGGGATACAAACCTGGGACATGTGGATGAGAGGACAAAGCACTAACCACAGAGGTCTGTAAGTTTGCTTATCAGAGACCACTCAACCAAGCAGACTTTGGACAGCCAACTAGTGGAACCTGACCTATTTGCAAAGTTGAAGCAAATCCTGCAAATACAAAATTAACATCAGCAGAACATGTTGCTGCAAAGTGCAAAGGTTTTTCTTACTTAAAGCCTACTTTATAATTTTAGTCGGAAACCGGCATGTACAACAGATTTGATCTAAAATAAAATGTTGAAAATTTCACCAAAACTTGAATGGTTAGATGGAAGATACATGACTTTGTACAAAATACCTAAGTTGAAACAGACTTTGTGAATTTACTCTGTGTATACACATAAGATGTTAGAATACAGCAGATTTTTAAATATTTGATCTGAAAAAATTACCCGATGCAAAATACCATCAAAAAAGGCTCAGGAAATATAAAATTTGAATACTGATAAACACCAGCAGTAATTAGGGTTTCTTTAAAGAAGCACTCAACCCAGATGCAAAGGAGCATCATTCCAGAGTTCCTAAATCTTCAAATACTAATTCTCTGGCACAAAACACATCTGACTATCATCAAAGCATCTGAATATTCAAATACTAATTCTTTAGCACACAAAACATCTGACTATCATCAAAACGTCTGAATTTTCAAGTACTACTTCTCTAGCACACAGCACATCTGACTATTATCAAAGCATCTGAATATTCAAATACTAATTCTCTGGCACACAACACATCTGACTATCATCAAAGCATCTGAATATTCAAATACTAATTCTCTAGCACACAATACATCTGACTATCATCAAAGCATCTGAATATTCAAATACTAATTCTCTAGCACACAACACATCTGACTATCAAAGCATCTGAATATTCAAATACTAATTCTCTGGCACACAACACATCTGACCATCATTAAAGCATCTGAATATTCAAATACTAATTCTCTGGCACACAACACATCTGACTATCATCAAAGCATCTGAATATTCAAATACTTATTCTCTAGCACACAAAGCATCTGAATATTCAAATACTAATTCTCTAGCACACAACACCTCTGACTATCATCAAAAAGCATCTGAATATATCATCAAGCATCTTAATATTTAAATACTAATTCTCTGGCACACAACACATCTGACTATCATCAAAGCATCTGAATATTCAAGTACTAATTCTCTGGCACACTACACATCACTATCATGATCAGAGTATACTCAATGTTTTCCCATTAGCTGTTACTTCTATTGTCCTCCTCAATGGGTTAGCATAGCACGGGTGTAGCCGGGGGTTGGTGGGGAGGAGGGTTGATTAGGGGAAGGGGGGGGGTTGACCATCCCATTTCATCCCATTATTATCGCCTCCTCAAAAGTTTTGCTAAAAGGTTTATAAATTTTTGTTAAAAGGTCCTGATTTTGCTGCAACAATCTTTTTCTTGCTCTTCAGTAAAATTTATCCTCCAAACAGTTTAAAGAGTTTTTGATTTTTTTTATGCAATTGTTTTCGTTTTCAACCCCATTTAATCTAAAAAGCTGGCTACACCCTTGCAAAGCTGTGATTAACAGCAAAAATAAACATAAGCAAAATTTGCCAACCACAGATGTGGGAAGGGGGAAGGGGGGAGGGGTGATAAAATACCTCTAAAAAAAAAAAAAGATACACATATGGAAAAAAGACAACCCCCTCAAAAAAAAAAAAAAATCCCAAATCCCGTCTATGGAAAGTTGGAAACAAACATAGCTAGTTAAAATCCACAAAAATTGCAGCCACACTTTTTCGTTGAGTGTTCTTTCCAAGATAACAGTCTAGCTGTAATGAAACAGTTTACACCACCAAAAATCCCATAAACCTTAGTTAAAATAAAATTCTTTATATGGACAAAGAAAAATTACTATTCCTTATATGGACAAACGCAAAATTATTATTAATGGCATATATCCTTGGGAAATTAAGGATTTTCCTTCAAATATAGTTTGCCTCTGGAAATAATTCCTCTGCTATTAGCTTTTGCTAGTTTGCTTTAAAGCCGCAGAGTAAATGCATCTTCATCATTCCCCTGAGGAAGGAATAAATATTAATATAACTTTCCTGACTTTTCATTAATGGAAGAATGTTTGAATGATACATCTGGAAAGATCTGGTAATTAACCTCATTAAAAAGATGGCAAATAACTTAATATTCCAAAGTGCACATCTAACCTATGATATACATACAGAATATGTCTTGGAATGTTACGTGCTCGCATTAAAGAAGAGTTGTAATTCTCTGGATAAATCCTAATATTGGAATAAACTGCTATACAGAACTTAAAATATGTTTACTATGCATTTCTTAGATTATCATTTGTCATATTTTTAAATTCTTGGTACTAAAATTTCATTTTAACTACAAATTTTACAAAAAATATTAACAATTATAATGATATAAAACAGAATTGATAAAATCCTCAAAAATTCTGAAGATTTTCAGCTATTTTAATCATGGAATTTAGTTGTATTACAAGAAACACATTTGGCCAAGTTTGTTCTGCTTTAACCACATCTCTTACAAGACTACTGTAGTGGCTTGAAGTGTTACAGCATGAGAGGTTTAAAACATGCAAAATACATCAAAAGAAGATTAACATTTTACCTTCTATCTAAATGCACAATTTTTATCGATCATATAAACTTCAGCGATCATTTTCTTATAATACGGATGATCAGGTTTGTGGAACGGAGTGGTCATCTAAGAACTTGAGATGTCAAAATTAAACTTAGAAGGGGAAGATATGTTGCGATAGATAATGAAAATATGAGAAAACTCTTTTCATAAGATTGTTCCACATTGAAGCAAATTTCTTATATGGGTTTTAAATTTCAAATCTAACAACTAAATCAGTAAAAGTATCCAGCAATTCGGAAGGTGTTGAAGTTGATGGCAATGTATTTTAAAGAAATTTCATTAAAGTCTTTTACTATTGAAATTATTTTTCCTCATTAAC
Organism: Chiridota heheva; assembly: GCA_020152595.1. Classification (NCBI taxonomy): domain Eukaryota; kingdom Metazoa; phylum Echinodermata; class Holothuroidea; order Apodida; family Chiridotidae; genus Chiridota; species Chiridota heheva. The sequence continues at coordinate 804,880 of JAIGNY010003759.1, forward strand.
TTCCTCCAGGTAGTAAATTATAATTACTGTAACTAGATTCTGTTTGACTGATAAGCCAAAAATTAAAATTAAGTACTACATGAATGCCTAGAAAATTTGCTGACAGAATGATGATTTATTTAAGGAGGTGGAGTAGGATGTGGAAGTGTACATGCCCTCACTCCATGGCCCTATTCACATACCTGCTAGGTTATAGAACATCCCCCCCCCAAAAAAAAAAAAAAAAATTTTTATATATATATATATATATATATATATATATATATATATATATATATATATATATATATATATATATTTATATATATATATATATATATATATATATATATATTATATATATATATATATATATATATATATATATATATATATATATATATATGTATATATATAATATATATATATATATATATATGTATATATATATATATATATATATATATATATATATAATATATATATAAATATATATGTATATATATGTATATATATATATATATATGTATATATATGTAAATACATATATGTATATATGTATATATATATATGCATATACATGTAAATATATATGTATATATATATGCATATACATGTAAATATATATGTATATATATATATATATATATATATATATATATATATATATATATATATATATATATATATATATATATAAATATACATCCATACATACATACATACATAAAGATATATTTATATACATACATATATATATATATATATATATATACATACATACATACATACATACATACATATATATATATATATATATATATATATATATATTTGATATATATAATAATCAGGTATCAGTTCAGGAAAAAGTGCTCAATAGAGTGCTCAATATATAAAAAAAAAATTAGAGCTCAATAGAAAATATGATTCTTACACTCGTAGTATTGCTGTTGCTGTTACTCAGTTTCATGTTTCGATAGCAATCGTCGGACAGGTTATGACATGTTAGAATAGGTTCTGATATATTTTAGTTTGCATTTGGTTATCTTTTTCGTTTGGTTATCTCTTTCGTTTGTTTCTATAGCGACATTTCGACAGGAGCCCAGTTCTTTTGTTCAATAGACTGGGGTTCCTCAACCTAAGTATTTCTAGTTTCTCTTCAATGCAGAGATTACACTATCCAATTTACACATTTGTGTATTCAAATTTTTCAGGATTTGTCAAGAGATGTTGTAGCTTTTGCCTTCTTTCTTAAGAGCCCATACATGCTCAGATATTTCTGTTTCTTCCGCGTGTTTTTCATGTTTGAATGATTTCTTTAAAGACCCTCCTGCCAATCCGATGTACGTTTTTTGTTCATCACCCACCGTTACGTCTGCCATGTATACTAATGCCTCTGTCAAGCACGTTCATTTCATTTCAGGGGACAGTTTGTTTTGTCCCTGCAGTTGCATGTTCTTTGGTCAGTGTCTTTGTTAGCATATGCAATTATTTGGGTGTTGTGGGATTTGCATCTTCTTTTTAGTTCTGTAACTGGTTTTCAGGGTTTTTCTGTTGAATATTTTGGGCAGTTTATGTCTGGTGGAAAGTGCTTCGTAATTAATTTGATGAAGGTTCCCCCACTGTTCCATTTCACTGTCTTACTGAAGGGGGTATTAAACCAAATTATTTTCCTTGCACGGTTCTTTGATTTTGGAGCTGTTTTTTCAGTTGAGGGTGTGAAAGTGATGAATTCATTGTATACGCTAGTACTTCAGGCTTCATTGTATGTGGGGGCGGCTTGGGTGAAGGTTTCATTGTTTGAAGATAGTGATGAAATCTGTTTACCAATAGAGCTGGGATTGTGCTTGATGATTGTTGGTGAGTGGTTTGACTGAGTGTTTATATAAACCGGTTGGTTGTTTGGCTTCATGTGTGGTTTGTGTGTACCAGTGCTCAAGTTTAAATTCCATCTAAATAGTTGACTGACGTTAGATTGGTTTCAACAGTAGTCCTGTAAATATAAATATTTATTTGAAAAGGACAAAGCTCAAAAGAATTCAATTTTAAATTGATTTATCAGAAAGAAGGATTATTCTAGTTTGAAATTTTAGTATGTTTTGTCATCACTTCCATGAGTTTTAAAAACACAACAAATACTGGGGAATGATAAGAGAGGCATTTCCTACAAGAAGTACAAAGTGTTCGAGCCTGCAAGGCTTACAGTTTAAACTATGACAAATTCATCAGAAGAAGATGACTTTTTGTTGTTCATCATAATGAAGAATTTCTTTGATGTATGGGTATTAAGATTTGCCTATTAGAAAGATTTTGAAAGGATTAGCTGAGGGGTCAAGCAAGTGTTATCTTATATAAAAGAGGTTTCAAAAGACAGGAAATGATGAAGAAACTACTTGTATATCTTATTCTGCTAAGGAGATATTGGAACTTTAAGCTCCATCTTATCTTTGTAGAAATGACTGGTGATCTCTCTTATCCTTACATTCTTAGCAATTGTTAATGTATTTTACAGAAATTTCATTTAACTCTTTTACTTACTCTTCAAATTATATTTTCGCAAAACTTCCTCCAGGTGGTAAATTATAATTACCATAACAAGATTCTGTTTAACTGACATACCCAATGAATGGATTTTAAGCAACAAAATCGCAGGACAAAATATTATAGAATACATAAAGACTGAGGAATCTGAAGATGTGATGTCACAACTAGTCTGATTTCATTCGTTTCTGCATATAAAGACCATAACTTTAAACTTAAATATCTCCTTAATGGAAAAAGATGTTTGAATGCTTTCTTCATCATTTTGTTTCTTTTTAATTCCACTTTCATATAAGATGAACTTGCATGACCACTAAACTAATCCTTTAATTTTGGGTATTCCAGTCCCGATGTCCTTGTGCATTGATATACGCTGATATTTAAAACGAAGAAATAATCACTGGATATATATTACTCAGGAAGGTAGATAGGCAAAACTCGGGAATGTCCTATGTATTCATTATGGTTGCCATGGCAACATCACTACTGAAAGGTCATACTACCGCACATTCTCCAATTTGTTTTTAACACTAAAAGTAGCTTAGATATTTCTTGTCTACAAAATGATTTCAGTCATTTCTACACACTTCTGATTAGATTTTAACCTTAAATGTCTCCTAAATGGAAAAAAATGGGAAAAAAGAAAGAAAAAAGAGAAATGAATGCTTTTCCCACCATTTTTATTTCTGTTAGAGTCCTCTGTCATTATATGATGGAACATGTGCCGGTGAAGTAAACATAGGTCCTTTGAGTTGCTTTAAATGATTGCATGGTATGTGTCAGGGTTGGGGCCAATTGTAATTGTGTAATTAATTACAATTATGCTGTAATTGTATTTGACAATTTCTGGGCAGCTGTAATTGTAATTGAACTAAAAAATTGATGTAATTAAAATATTTGCAGGTAATTACAAGTTAATCAATACAATTCTTCTTTATAATTTTGTTTCTTTCTGGAACTCTATTAGTCATAAGACTCCTTGAAATCAGTCATTAAATACTGTTTCCTGTTAATGAAAACTCCCTTAAATATTGTTTAACTTCCTGTATAAAAAAAAGAAGAAAAAAGTACCTTTGTTTTTACTGCATCAATTCTGACAGATAAAGGACTAGCTTTTAATTGCACAGAGAGCTTTCAAATCTATATTCAGTTGTATGAATAGGGCTCAGGAGCCTTCTATTCAAGTTTCTTGAAACAAATTGGCAATTATTTTTTAATATGCTTTCTTTTTCTGCCAGTCTGAAAAGAGACATTTGTAGGAGAATTAATTTTCTTAGACATGCTGGAAATATTGCCTAACTCAGATGATGCATTGCAGCTTGATACTGTAGTTGTTCAATTTCCATGTTTTTAACATGGTAGGTGTCTGCATTTGAAACTGCAAGATGATACAGCATATCATATTATTTACATTTAGCGAGTGTTGGAAAGGTTACTTTTGCTTTTTATCACCAATTGGTAGCCTATTGATCTTATAAGTAAGACTTTGATCAATTTTGTGTATTCTTCACAATTCCTGTCCAAAAAATAAAACAAACAAAAACTAAGAAGATGCAAATTAAATTAATATAACTGGAAAAGTTCATTTCAGTTTATTTAATGCATATATGCAACACTAGAATTTTTTTCAATAGCTGGTGCTTGAAGTTTGCTTAATAATGTCAAGTTGCTGAACTGAAAAAATGTAATGTATCAAACAAGAAATGGAGACAATGACAATACTCTTAACAAACTTACAAGTATTTGAGAATTGATCTTCCTGACAATGTCAAATGTCATTTGAAATCTTCACATCAAAAGACTTTCCTACTTAAAGAGCAATGCAGCTTACATGTCTTAGATACTAATACTTACATGAAAGTCATAAAAGTCCCAAAAGCAAGTTTAATATTTTTTTTAGTTTACACCATTTGAATAAAGTTTTGATAAAATGTAAATTACTTTGTTTTTCTTTTTCTTGTGTCTATTCATTTAATGTATATGAACTTATGTTTCCCAGATTATGATAAAAGAACAAAATGGAATAAGTCATCCACAAATTTTTCTCATAAAATTTTCTTTCTTTAGGTACTCAGGTTTGGTTTTTTTCTTTTCAAAAAGGAACAGAACATAGGAGGGTGCAAAGGGAGCCTTTTATCTGCCTGCATGACAAACATACATGTATATGTTTACACTTCTATATCAATAGAAATGCAGAACAATTATGTATACATGATCATGAGATATGCTCCATTCATTAAAAATGATCAATCTTAAAGTGCCCAAGCCCTACACATCATTTAAAAGGTCATAACAAATTTAAGCTCTGTAATTGTAAATAAAAAAAAAAAATGTAATTGTAATTGAAAATTTCCAGGAAGCTGTAATTGTAATTGAAAATTTTCAGAGAAAATAATTGTAATTGTTATTAATGTTTGTAATTGACCCCAACCCTGGTATGTGTCAATCTGACTGCAGAGTATAGTCAGACATGGAAGGAAATTTTTACAAACAAATCTCATTTCCACTCCGACAAGTCATACATAAGAACAACTGTTTCACGCACCCATTAACACTTTTAATCTCCCAAACAGAATGAAAGTCTTGATTTTTGTCATTTTCTGTGTGTGGCAAAGGCCCTTTTGTCTCAGGAGAATTATCAATAAATACTACACTTCATTTGACAATCCATAAAAACGTGTCTCACATTTTTCTTATTTTGAGAAAAAGAAAAAATACATTGCATGTTAGGGACTGACAAATTAACAACAATATCAACTTGCCAGCTGGGCAGGGAAACATGAATTTGTAATTAACCTGAAAGTAAAAAAGGTTGTCTGTGGAATTTGTTTGTATACATGCAATGAAACTTTTGCTGAAAACTAGTAAATATCATTAGTTCTGGGCATGGTTGTCCCGTGCAGCGGCACGTAAGATTTGTCAAATCCTGATTATCACTGCCATATTAAAACAACCCTTGAGCCAAAATGTAAACAATAGGTGGGACTGACATCAATGAAAGAATTGAAAGGGTCATTTCTACATCAGTTTACACAAAAAAATTCAATTTAACACACCTCCGACTTAGATTTTGATGAAATTTGGTGTGTTTGATTGCTATCTTGGGAAATGGGAAAATCTCAAATTTAAGCAAAATCGGATCTTACGTTAAAAAGCTATGACCTTCTAAATATGGCCAAAAGTCGCTAAAATGGGCGTGGTCAACGATTTTGAAAGATCCATAACTCAAAAAGTACACGTCTTAATTTACAATTAGTTTTAACATAGCAGGTATTTAAAAATTACCTTTTCACCTTTCCTTTGACCTTGTGAAAAGTCTTTTTTCCTCTCTGTAATATGTCACCTTGAAATTCATATATATATTTCCAGAGTTTTTTTTTCTTTCCCTTATGTTTCAAATATGCATTTGAGACTTTTTTATAAAGCTACATGACACAGCGCAATTTATTCCATTGATAAAATTGCACATAAAGAAAGCGACATGCTTTGATGTCCATAATTTTGCACTCTAGCAGTTGCACAAAGCCAGAAAACATTCATATATCTACAGGGGTGCATGAAGTTCATATGAAACAAATGTCCAGAGACTCAACCATTTTTTTAAATAAAGCAGTTATGTTGTCCTCATCATGTTTTAAAAGGATGTATTTGCTGGAAGATGAAGAATTCAAGAAAGGCTTCAACAACACACAATATGTCCTCCTAGATGGAATTCAGCATTTGTCTTCACGTTCTTGCCAATGAAATTGTCATTGGCCCACGTGGATGCATAAAATGTGCAAGGTAATCCTCATAATCTTTCAGTCCTTCTTCAACCAGCCCTATCCACCATGTTGAAACGAAAACACACAACACAAAATTACTTTTAACAAATTAATCTTGATTTTGTGATCCTCTGCATGATTTTTGTGTGCCTCAAGATGCACTTGCTTTGGTTTGTCAGTTTGTGAAATTGAGGAATCCGTCAGATTTGGAAACAAAACGATGAAATTGCCATGTGACTTTGACTGTCGTTGCATGAAGAAAACGTCTGTCAAGATGTGTTTCTGTTTTGCTTGATCTCTTCAACATCAATAAACAGAAATTTGATGCCTGGAACCTCCTCAGAGCAATATTTGAACATGCAGCTTGCTGTGTGCAAAAGTTGACCATTGTATGGGTGTTTGATAATGAGTCTTCTAACTGTGGCTCCATTGCCATCACATGCACTTTTTCCATGTGAGGCAGCGGAACAAATTCCAGATCTGAATCCAAACTGAAATCCTTTAGATGAAAGCATCAGTTGTATTTGTCCTTATACTGACCACCACATCCGTCATATTGTGAAATAATGATTTTTTTTAACTTTGTGGCCACTCCTCATTCAGAAAGTCAACCACATGCTTTTGAAATGCCCACACTGCTGTGGTTGAATATTTCCTTGCATTACTTATAATGCAGATGTTCTTGTGCACCAGCTTTCCTTCATTATCACATTTATTCTCCACAAAGGTGTGTAATGTTGCCTGCTTGTTCTCCCAGTGAAAGCATTGGATTTTATCCTGGATTACAAATGAACATCTTAAGCAAAGTCCCCTGTAAAATAATATCTTCAAGGGGGTTTATAGATGACTTCAAGATTTCATGTAAGTGCTCTGTGCTTTGGCAGTAAAGATGTGGCATGTCAGTTTGCACAGTTGTTCCGCCAAACTTTAGATGTACTCGTTCACCTTAACCCTAGGCCTACCCTTTTTTGCTTTATGAAAAGAGGGAATATGGGCAAAAAAAATACTTGTAATACCATCAGGGGTGTATAGGCACTTTCAAAAAGTGGGGGCACAACCTCTTAGGGGGATCTTTTCAAGTCTTATGTCCCCTATCCCAATCTCTAGATAGAATAAATGAGCCCAAAACAACAAACTTAAGTAAAAAGGGTGCTTGATTTTTAGAAAGAGGTACTTTCCAATGGGGGACACATTCCTCCTGTACATGGAACATACTGACAAAAGACTCAAGTTTCCTATTGGGACAGTAATTGAGGGGCACTTTTCATTTTCAAAAGGGTTAATTTTTGTGATGTTTTTGTAAAAGTAGGGAGAAAGTGCCCCCAGTTCCGACGCCTATGAATAGCATAGAACAATTATAGTTAACTCTTTCAGCCTCATAATGTTCCAACACAGAAAATGGGTGACACATGTACTGACTGTATTAAACAAGTCCCGGGATATTTGCTACATCTTACTAGATAAATATATGGATCTTTGTCAGGCTTTGTACAACTGCTAGATTGCAAACTTTACAGAGACTTGGCTTAATACCGATATACCTGATAGTGCAGTTGAAATTGATAAATTTACTCCTATTAGAGCTGACTGTACTCATAGTTTGGGAAAATCTAGAGCTGGTGTCAGTCTTTATTTCAATAATAACTGGTGCAATAACTATGTAGTAAAAGATAAATATTGTTGTGAGGACATAGAATTAATGACCGTCGGATTGCGGCCTTTTTATCTTTCCTGGGAATTCGGTCAGTTGTTCATTACTGTTGTCTATATTCACCCAAAGGCGGACAATAGTAAAGCTATTGATACCCTATCAGACAGGATCCAGAATAAAAATGCGTCAAATCCTGATGCTGTACAACTTATTATGGGAGATTTCAATCAATATGACTTTTGATATGCTAATTTTGTGCAATATATTGACAAGTGTGCGAGAGGGAATGCTGTTTTAGACAAATGTTTTGGAAACGTTGAATATAAATTTAAGGTCAAGCTGTGCTCACCCCTCGGAAATTCCGATCATAATACTGTGTGCTTACTACCGCTTTACAAACAGATGTTCACGCAAAAGAAACCTGCAAAAGTTACATACCGTGACTGGTCAGATGCAGTCATGGATGAATTGCGCGGGTGTTTCGAAAGCACCGACTGGAGTGTGTTTCATGATGACGACATCAATAAGAAGGTTACAGCTGTCAATGAATATATTAACTTTTGTGTTGAGTCTATTGTACCCACTACAACACGAAGGGTATCCTCAAACAGCAAACCATGGATATCAAGAGAATTAAAGATGTTGATTAAGCAGAAGTATGAGGCCTACCATAACAAAGATTATTATTATTTGGCTTTTGCAACAACATAAGCCAATTAAGGGGGAAACTAAACGCTGTAAATATAATTACGAAAATAAACAAACTGTTAGGTATGGGTGTCAATTGTAGGTTAATATTATGGATCTTGAATTATTTAAGAGACAGACCACAGTTTGTTAAGATGAATGGCTTATGCTCTGATGTTTGGTCCATTAGTACAGGTGTGCCCCAGGGTTGTTGTCTGTCTCCTATCCTCTTTTGCTTGTACACTAATGATTGCAGAAGTAAACATGATGTTTGCTCAATTATCAAATATGCTGACAATACCGTGATAACCGGATACCTTCATAATAACACTGCTGCTCCGTATGAGGATGAAATTGGTGATTTTGTTACTTGGTGCAATCAAAAATATCTGATATTGAATTGTAAAAAAAACCCAAGGAGATGGTGTTTGATTTTAGGAAACAGTCATGTGATCGTGCTCCAATCAGGGTTAATAATGAGGTTGTTGAACAGGTGGACCATTACAAATATCTAGGCACTATCATTGACCATAAACTTACTTTTAAAGACCAGGCTGATGCAACTAGAACCAATGCGTACAAGGCTGTATTTTTTACGAAAACTGAAATACTTCAAAAGTTGACAATATTATTCTTAAGCTCTTTTACCAGTCAGTAATACAAAGCATGTCGACTTTTAGTATTATCTGTACATTCGCGCTGCTTACAAAAGATTCAACTAGTAAATTGGAGAAGATCGTAAGGGCCGCAAGCCATCTTGTTGGTGATGACATGTCTGAAGTCCGTCTCTGATCTCTGCAATAACATGATGCACCAAAAAATAACTAAAATATTGAATGACAACACACATCCGGTCTTCCCACTATATATTTTCTGCCGTTCACGGAAAAGACTTTGTATGCCACGGTCCAAGCATAACAGATTCGGTTTTCATTTGTACCCAACTCTATTTCCCCATTCAACTTGAAAGCAGTGCTATAGTTTGTGTTTTTATATTTTAAGTCAAATTTGTATATTTATCTATATATGTATATATGTATGTGTATATATGTGTATATGTATGTGTGTATGCATGTGTGTGTGCATATATGTGCATGTGTATATATATATATATATGTATGTGTATGTTTATATTTATATTTCTTTTTAAATATCTTTGTACATTTTGTTATAGGGCGACAAGTTTCCATATATTGTTGTGGACAAAATAAATTGATCTTATCTTATCTTGATCTTATCTCATGGACATCAAAGCATTTTGCCTTTCATTACATGCAATTTTGTCTACGGATTATGTGCTGTCATGTAACTTTATGTAAAAATAGAAAATTACCCTATATTGACAGATTCAAACAATTAAGGGGAAAAAAACACCTCTGGAAATGTATATGAATTTCAAGGTGACATATTACAGAATTTACAAAACAAAATTTTCCAAAAAAAAAAAAAAGACAGATTCAAACAAATAAGGAAAACAAAAACACCTCTGGAAATATATATGAATTTGACAAGGTCATTCTCAATGTGAAAAGAAAAAGTAAAAAGGTCATTGATTTTAAATACCTGCTATGATCAAACTGATTGCATATTCTGATTGTTGTTGAATTCTCTTTATAATGACACACATTTCATCAAAATTGAACGTGTACTTTTTGAGTTATGGCTCTTTAAGCAACATTCGGCCATTTTTAGAGGGCTCTAACTTTTGAATGGAAAATACGATTTCACTGAAATGTGAGATTTTCCGTTTCCCATGATAGCAATCAAGCTCACCAAACTTCATCAAAATCGAGTCGGAGGTGTGTTATGTATAGGTGAATGGACACGGAATGACCCAAGACTGAATGGCATATAAAGCGTTTCAACAGAGAAGAGCCACTTAATTCCTGGTTTGAACTTGTACTAATGCTATATGCTATGAATATTTGTCCAAGTGTTTTTCATGATGTTATCATCATAGACATACTGTAGCTTCAAGTCAAATAGAGCATCCTAATTTTGAATTTTTAGACATAGGAAAATCTCAAGTGAAAAACACCTTCTTGGATGAGAGTTTAAGAAAGCTATCTCTACAAAGCATGAAGAAGCTGTTTAAGTTGAAGATATATACATTTCTTTCCGAGATATTGCTATATAGCTCACAATTATGGGGGTGGGGGAAATAAGAGGTTACTCATGCCTATCTCTGGTCAGAGAATAATTACATTTAGCACTGTATACATAATACTTTCTTAAAGAGAATAGTATAGAAAGGTTTTAATGTCCCGAAAGCATCCATTGCTGGACATTACATCAAGACGGCCACGGCCTTTGATAACCAGTTGTGAACTCACTGGTTGCAGACCCACCGGGAAAAAAAACCCGGGACGTGCGGGTGAGAGGACAAAGCACTATCCACTACACCACAGAGGTTGAATGAATGAAACAATTTCTGGGGGATATAATTTGTCCACCTTGCCTCCCCTTCCCCCTCCCCCTTCTCACCTCCTGATTGGTCCACCTGCTAACTATACAAGTTTGATGTCTTTAAACTACATCTTTAATACGTTTCCAAAGAATAGCAACGGTTTGTTTGTTTCTTTGATTGATGATGGCCTAACAGCACCACAAGAACTAAGGTCAAATTGTGCCTGAAAGGTCAGATCATTCTAGAGGTAGGAAGTAAAGGAAACAGGGGGAGAATGAGATAAATTTAAGGACAAAAGGTCAGAAAGCTGTGATCGTGAGGGGAGGTGCATGGTTGAAACAAAAACAAAGTAGAGAGGGGGTGGAAGAGGAGAATTAAATATGGTCGTAGAGGGAGGCATGATGAAGGAGGGAGATAATTTTATCCGAAGGATTTTTCTGGAAGAACTCAGCAATTGAGTTGTAGGGAGCGAGGGAAGCTCTGGGAAGGTTGTACACGGGGCAAGCAAGGAGAACGTGATGGATTGTGAGGGTGCAATGGCAATTGTTGCAGAGGGGTTGGGGGGAGCCAATAAGGAGGTGGGAGTGGGTGAGATGAGTGTGACCAATTCTAAGACGGGTAATATGAACGTTGTCAATACGAGAGAGGTTGTTGATGGTGGCTTTGATCGGAATTGTGGGCTGGATGACATGGAGTTTGTTATCAATTTGAGACTTCCATGAGGTTTGCCAGCGGTCCCGAACAAGGGAAGCGATAAGCAGTTTGATGTCAGAGAAGGTTTTGGGAAAAGGGGCAGGGAGAAGGGTAAGGGCAAGCTTAGCGGCTGCATCAGCCCTGTCATTACCCGGGATGCCAACATGGCTGGGTATCCAGAAGAAAAGAATACTTTTCCTGCAGAGGGTGGGAGAAAGGAGTTTGCGGAGGAGGAGTTGGCATGTGAGGTTATCCCATTTAAGGTTGAGTAAAGAAGTAAGAACAGCCTTTGAGTCGGAGAAAACAGTACTGATATATTCCACCCTTATCACCAACCACTTGAACCAGGGTTTGTGGAATGGAAACTTAGGGTTAATTAATTACCCATCTTGTAGAATAAAGCTTGGAACAAACTTACAATATGCAAACTTTACATCTCAGGTAAGCTAGGCAACACCTACCCCATATGAGCTAGGAGTGGGTGGTGATGGTGGGGGCAGGGGGAGGGGGTGGTATCAAATTATTTTGCATTACAACAATGATTTAGTACACACTTGGTGGGCTGTGAGTAAATGGTTGATTAAGAGCAATTAAGTTATAACATTTTGTTTCAAATTTGCTTCAATATCCAGCCAAAATATTTGCTTCAAACTATTGCATGAGCAATACAATCCCAGTTGGAATTAATCAACAATTTCCCATGGTTCTAAAAAAGGTGTTTAAAATCTTCCGACGTAAAATTGTAGTAAATAATCTTTATATGCTCCCCTCTTTTGCAATTTAATCATTATGAACTTATCATTCTATTGCATTTTTCCTAAAGTCCCGACTGTAGTCATTCTGATCAGAGAGATTATATTTCCAACCCCAATATAGGATATCCTATTCTTAAATCAGTAACACAAAACCACAACTGCTCCAGTGACAGGTCATACACAAAGCCACAGTGTTTTGTGAATTGACCACTTATCAACTTATGCTACTGCATACATGGAGCTTTTGTGTAAAAGTGCACTCAAGCAAAGTGAGCATGAGATTTTGCTGAATATCATGCAGATGATTTGCAACTAAAACTTAAGTGAATTTGAGGGTGTTCATTTTAAATTGTGGTTTCATGAGAAGGGGTTCGAAGACCAGTTTTTAATAGCTTTGGAAGTTCATCATGTGTACTACTCATTGCACAATTACATCGGGGACATTTTTAGAGCACATATTTACCATATATACTGTTGCTTACTCAAGATTTTTTTTCTTTTTTTTTTCCACTTATTATTTTTTTATAAAGATTTCCTATCTTTCCCATGGTTATAACCTCCAAAACTGTGGATTTTTTCCAACTCTAAATACAATATTGTATATTGTCTAATAACAGTTTTAGTTCCTTGAAAATGTTACTTTGCCCCCTTCCCCCACCACACACACACACATACAAACAAAATGTTGCATACTGATTATTAATGTACATGGGCTATCTCAAAGATTACTATCCAGTCTGACAGAGTACAACCAAAGAAAAAAGTAGAGAAAAACGGCAAAATAGAAAATAAAAGTTAAGTAAATATGTAGTATTGTCTAAACAAGACAACCTTGTTTAATTAGAGCAGGTTAATGTCTGGCATGCATTGCTTCTGATTGTGTTAAAGTACTCATAGTGTAATTAGCAACCCTTTAAAAACAAAGGAAGTTTCTAAGAACATTCGAGCATATGAAAAAGATGTTTGTCTATAAAGAAGTTAAAAAGCTGACCTGTTACGATTTAAAATGAAAGATGCTGAACATTTTTTTCTTAAAAGAGAAAATGCAAAATGAGGTAGTTTCAAACAATGACACTGCAGGCTTTTAACTTATCAAGTAAAGATCCAAAGTCAATTGAGTACAGCACAGCATTCAGACTATTCAAGCTATTCATGAACTTAAAACTAGATAAGCACATTTTTTTTCAAGGATTAGTTCAGGGGTCAAGCATGTTTATCCTATAGGAAAGAGGACTTCAAAAGAAACAAAATGGTGATGAAAGCATTCAATTATCTTATTCTGTTATGGTGATATTGAAGTTTAAGGCTGTCTTATCTGTGTAGAAATGACTGGTGTAGTAAGTCTACTATGGAAGGTTGGCACCCTTTTCCTCACTTTCTTAACAACTGTTAATTATTTCAAAGAAAATTTATTTAACTTCTTTACTATATGAATATTTTTTTGACCTTTTTTCAGGTGGTAAATCAAAATTACCCTTACTAGATTCTGTTTTACTACTTTCCTGACATATCCAATGGTTTTTAAGCCACAAAATCACAGGACAAAATATGATAGAATAAGAATGAGGAATCTGAGGCTGTGATGTGATAATTAACTAGTCTAATTTCAGTCGTTTCTACACAAATGATATCAAAGTTTTAACTTAAATATCTCCTTAACAGAATAAGATGTTTGAATGCTTTCTTCACTATTTTGCTCCTTCCATACAAAGTATGAAAGCTTAATATTATGGGGTCCTTGATTCCTAAAATATTCATTGTGTTCTGTCCTTCTCTAACTTTTTCAATATATCTCAAATTTTAATTGATTCATCTTAAGGCACCAACAAAACCTCACACCCAATTTCATCAAAATCCAGTCATTACTTCCCTTGATGAAAAACTGAAAAACCAACATACGAACAAACATTGGTGGAAACAAACCTCCATCCGTAAATGGGTCTATTTGGAAAAATGTGCATGCCACAAATAAGTTTATCGTGACCAATGTGCATGTCATATTCACTTTTTTTTTATTTAACAACTGAAAGTAAGATTTTGGGGCAAAGGAATTATTTTAGTTAGGGTTCGTGTTAAGATTAGCTTTTTGAATATTTACTTTTTTGTGTTTAAATTGGTTTTGAGAAACAAAAATATTGAAGATAGACTTATTTGCAGCATGTGCATTCTTCCCATTTTTCCATGATACTTCCCTCCCTCCCCCATCCAGCCTTGTTGGCGGAGGTAATCAAACAACCAACAAAAACCAAGGATGCCTGAGTACCACAACAAGAGTGCTTATCTTGAACCTACAAAGTATAGTCGATGCCCAATAACTGATAAACACAATACTTTAACTCCACATAAATTTTGGTACAAACACTTCAATATTTGACGACACATTTTTTATTACCATCTATCTGGAACAATCAAATTTAAGAAGGTACTTAACAATTAAATTTCAAGCCAAGTTTTTTGCTTGTGGTTGGTGATTTGCCTCATCTTATTACCTGAGCACGTTTTGAATGAGAACAATTGATTAATTGCTATACGTTGCCTTTTACATTACTGTTTACATATTTACTCCAATTTGCTTACATACGAATGTTTTTGCAACATAACTATTGTTGACAGCCTTGCTACATGTTTTTCTTCAACATAAAATTTTTAATTAAATGAGAAAAAAAAAAAAAACTGCTAATAATCAATTAATAATCATTCCTAGTTCTCGAAAAACAAAAGTAACACTACGTTTTTGCCAAAGAGATACTTTCTTTGGTAAAAGACATGTATAATATGTAAAGCGTTTACAGTATGTGTACTCATTTACATCATGTAATAAAGAACACCTTTGAATCTTACCCTTGATATCAAATAGTTTTTTATTTACACAGAATGGGGGAGGGGAATTTTCCCCACTAACTTTTGTCTGTATCTTTATCTTCTTGTATTAATGTTTTTGCGTGATGTTGTGACTTTGACACCACATTTTCCGTAGGCAAATTTGATTTTCTAACTCCCCCATCCCCCAATTTTGGTTGGCAAATCTCACCCAAGCTTTGAATGGTACCCTATGCATCACATTTCTCTATCAAACTGAGATTTACTTCACCCGTATCCCTGAACATTTCTATCAGATTATCAAACAGAGATAAAAATGGTCTTACTTTGGTTTTGATTTCTTTCCTGATCGCTTTGGTTTGGACTTTGTCTGGCACTTTTGTTTCTGTGTACTGCCCTCTCCATTCTCCTCGCTGGTTGACCAGCCGCTGTCTTCACTTTCATCCCCATCGACTGTGAAAAAGAAAACAGATTCCTTATAGAAGTGCCAACCTCACTTTGAAGGAGCGATCTCGGCATAAGCACATTCAGTTTTAATTTTTCTATTGTTCAAATTTCAACGAATTGTTATACGTGCATATATCTTTTGACCATATTCCACACTATATTAATAATATATTAACCCTCTCCTTCAAGCAATCCACACGATCTCAGTTGGTAAGTCCATAGACTTTGGACGATTTGCTTTTGTGCCAAACGTAACAAGCCCATATCTGTTTTAGTTAACAATTTAATTTTTCTTTTCTCTTCTTCTTTCAGATGAATTTTTTGAAGAAAAAAAATCTGAATTAAGTTTTAGGTCTGCCTTTACAGTTTGAACATTAAAGGAGCACTAGACCGAAAAGTAAGGGCGCTCGTTTTTGCAAATTTTACAGATAATTTGGCCAAAACAGATCGATGAACTTCATGCCTCCATAGCCAACAGGTGATGACGTGAGGGCAAAAGGTCACCTGAATATTCATATTAACCAAAAAAATTGCTATACCGTTGCATGCTAGATAAGCATTTTTTTGGGGACCCTTAGAAATACACCCTCACATTTAGGTCTAGTGCTCCTTTAAACTAACAACAAATTTGTACAGCTCTTTTAACTCAGCCATGTCATGTTACCACACATACATATTGTACGTGCACCCACCTTAGTATAAATCTTTGTACACACGATATATATTATGCGTTCTCTAAATGATCGTGATATATGTATAGGCCCTTGTCGATATTTAATGACATGTATAAGTACTGCTCCTGTACTACTCACGTCATTGTGTTTGTTTTGAGACAAGACCACTTCTTTAAAGCAATATTCCCATGGAATTTCATTTTGTTGTATCTGATAGATGAAAATCTCAGAAAGATATTGGTTAAGAATAATGTTAATATCTCCTTCCTAAAAGAAGTCATTAAACTTTTAAAGAGTTTTCTTGCCGGCATAAAAATGACTTTGTACTAAGTCTAAGTCATCATTATAATTATGATGTCATCACAGCACTTAATGTGCTATTTTCTTTATGTTTTTCTTTGAAAATTAATTGCATATTTTCTCAATAAATAAAAACATTTTTTTTTCCTCAAAAACTATTCAAAATATTGTAGAATAAAATGTACAATGTTTTCCAATCTGTTCATAGACCTTCGTGGTGTAGTGGTTAGTGCTTTGTCCTCTCACCCGCACATTCCGGTTCATATCCCGGTGGGTCTATAACCAGTGAGTTAACAACTGGTTATCAAAGGCTGTGGCCATCTTGATATAAAGTACAGCACTGGATGCTTTCGGGATGTTAAAACCTTGCTATGCTATGTAACTCATGTTTGAAATATGAAAAATTGGTGATTAATTTTTGAAGAAAGACATAATTTTTAGTACAGGAAGTAGTGTGATGACATCATAATGATGACAATTAGACTTTGTGCAAAAGTCAATTTTATGCGAAAATCTTTAAATTCAATAACTTCTTTTAGGAATGAGATATAAACACAATTTTTTCACCAATCGTATTTCTTAAATTTTCCTTTATCAGATACATACAAACTTTTAAGCTCAACACAGCGTGCAATTGAAATCTCTCTTAGCTTGCAGTTAAAACCTTTATGAAATGGTGTTTCAGAAAAGAGATCCTTTATAAGTTTTACTGAGCGTATTACAAGCAGAATAAGATCACCATAACCTAGTAAAAGTCATGACAAGCTTTTCTCCTACAAGCTATAGACCTTTTTCAAACCAAGTTTAGCCGAAATTAATTTCTTCAGTACTTCGACCAATCAAATGCTGGGGAAACTTTTCCTTTGTTTCCCAACCAATCAGGTGCAGGTTTGAGGTAAAAAATATAAGCGGCAATACGCGCATGTATTTCCTTCATGTATAACGCACATATGATATGTGCGCTTGAAAACATTTTTTCATACGCTTAATCCCATACCGTTTGTGAATTGTGCAGACGACCAATATTCCTTCAGTATTTTATTGGTCAATAAAATTCCACCAGTATACGATTGGTCCATTATGGACTCGTGAATCTCGGCCATATGTGACATTATTTAAATTATTTATCCGGAAATTGCCGATTCTGATTTGAAAAGGTCTGTAGGCAAACTTCACGAGGTAGCCCAGGCTCATATTTTTATATGGATTATATAATTCAAGATATGATGCATCTTGGATAAGGAAAACTGAGGTTCTTGGTATAGATTCTACCACAAATGATATTGCAATTAGAATTTCACCCAAAAAGTGTTGGTGGCACAACCTGACAACACTGTTGCTGAGAAGGGGAAGGGAGTGGAAGCTGTACATGCTACCTGGTAGTTAACATTATGATGTCAATAACATGTACCAGACAAACATCACCCTTGCAAAATTTTCATGGAGGGGCAATGTATGAAACATCATATGTGGGGTAGGGCTGCTAATTCCTCCAACTGGATCATATATTCAGGTAAGTCAGGTACCAATGACCAGTGGCTGGCCAAACTTAAAATAGCACACATGGAAAAGGAGGGTTATGTCTTCAACCCTGTTGGGTTGGAATCCAGAGAAACTCAATAATAACACTCTAGCAGAGATTACTATCAACCAGTCCCTACTATCAACCACAGTCCCTACTATCAACCACAGTCCCTACTATCAACCACAATCCCTACTATCAACCACAGTCCCTACTATCAACCACAGTCCTTACTATCAACCACAGTCCCTACTATCAACCACAGTCCATATTATCAACCACTGTCCATACTATCAACCAGTCCCTACTATCAACCACAGTCCCTACTATCAACCTCAGTCCCTACTATCAACCACAGTCCCTACTATCAACCACAGTCCCTACTATCAACCACAGTCCCTACTATCAACCACAGTCCATACTATCAACCACAGTCCCTACTATCAAGCACAGTTCATACTATCAACCACAGTCCCTACTATCAACCACAGTCCCTACTATCAACCACAGTCCCTACTATCAACCTCAGTCCCTACTATCAACCACAGTCCCTACTATCAACCACAGTCCCTACTATCAACCACAGTCCATACTATCAACCACAGTCCCTACTATCAACCACAGTCCCTACTATCAAACACAGTCCATACTATCAACCACAGTCCCTACTATTAACCTCAGTCCCTACTATTAACCACAGTACATACTATCAACCACAGTCCCTACTATCAACCACAGTCCATACTATCAACCACAGTCCCTACTATCAACCACAGTCCATACTATCAACCACAGTCCCTACTATCAACCACAGTCCCTACTATCAAGCACAGTCCCTACTATCAACCACAGTACATACTATCAACCACAGTCCCTACTATCAACCACAGTCCCTACTATCAACCACAGTCCATACTATCAACCACAGTCCCTACTATCAACCACAGTACATACTATCAACCACAGTCCCTACTATCAACCACAGTCCATACTATCAACCACAGTCCCTACTATCAACCACAGTCCCTACTATCAAGCACAGTCCCTACTATCAACCACAGTACATACTATCAACCACAGTCCCTACTATCAACCACAGTCCCTACTATTAACCTCAGTCCCTACTATTAACCACAGTACATACTATCAACCACAGTCCCTACTATCAACCACAGTCCCTATATCAACCACAGTCCCCATATCAACCACAGTCCCTACTATCGCCCCCAGTCCCTACTATCATCCACAGTCCCTACTTCATCCACAGTCCCTACTATCAACCAGTCCCTACTATCATCCACAGTCCCTACTATCAACCACAGTCCCTACTATCATCCACAGTCCCTACTATCAACCACAGTCCCTACTATCAACCACAGTCCATATTATCAACCACAGTCCCTATATCAACCACAGTCCCCATATCAACCACAGTCCCTACTGGATTTCACTGAAGCGCACTCCCCAAAGCCATGGCTCTGTTTGACATGAGTTAATATTAACCCCGTCAGACAGAATAGTAATGAAGCTCAAGCCTCCATGACAGAAGTTATCAAGTTTATTATTACAATCCTTTACTAAGAAACCTTCATCATGCCATGTCACTGTACCCATCATGGGTGTTTTCAGGGGGTCACCAGATGGTTCGATATCCCTACCCCCAACGGCTCCCAAAATGGTCCAGAAATTTTACTAAAATGTTAAGAAATTTTGCTAAAAGGTCCATAATTTTTTCTAAACAGTTCTGATTTTGAAGCAATGACTTTTATTTTTTGCTCGTCAGTAAAATTTTACCTACAAAACAATTTAAAGACCGCTATTTTTACACCATTTGGGAAATTTTGTTTAAGTTATCAGCAAACTTGTTCATTATACGCCCCCCCTCCCCATCAATCCAAAAGGCTGGCTTAATCCCTGCCATCTCAGGTTGGGACTTGTTTTCATCCAAATCTTTGCAGCAACTTATTTTTTCTTTTTGCCTCACAAGAGTTCATCACAGAGCAAATAAACAGACACATCTTGGTTGATGACATCTTGATGATTAAAGTGACATGGTTGTTTGTGCAGTCATGTGAGACATAAC
The DNA here is from genome assembly GCA_020152595.1 of Chiridota heheva. NCBI lineage: Eukaryota > Metazoa > Echinodermata > Holothuroidea > Apodida > Chiridotidae > Chiridota > Chiridota heheva. The sequence continues at coordinate 825,206 of JAIGNY010003759.1, forward strand.
AGATGATGATTATTTTGCAAGAAGTTACGTCTTGATGGTGTTTAGAAGAGTCTGTTACTTTCTATTATTATTATCAAATTAAATTATATAGCACTTATTCTAAAATTGAGCTTTAAGTGCTTTACAACAATATAAAAGTCATGATAAAAATTCCAAACAGAATTAAATACAAGATAAAAGTTGAGATGATAAACAAAAATTACGAAAAAAAAAAAAAAAAATAAAAAGTTAATTACTGCTCAAGATTAGGACAATTATATCACAATTAAGAAAAGAAGTACCTTAAAGATTTAAAAAACATCTGATACAAGTAGATACAGATGTTAAAAGGTTACTAAAACCTGCATTAATATAACATCTTGATGATTTATGTGACATGGTTGTTTGTGCAGTCATGTGAGACATACCAGATAGCAAATAACCACAAGGTTTACAAAGGGGATAAAAAGTTGCACTAAAAGAAGCTTGCCTATAAAATATAAACATCAAGATCAAATCTAAGTTAACATAAGCTATTAAAATGCTGCTAAGAAAGATACAAATAGATACATATGTTAAAAAGTCACTAAAACCTGCATTAATTATAAAGCAAATAGCCATAGGTTTAAAAATGGGATAACAAGTTGCACTATTAAAAGAGTCTACATATAGAATGTAAAAATTAAGATCAATCAAAGTTAACATAAGCTATTAAATGCTGCTTAAAAAGATAAGTTTTCAAATCACGCTTAAAACAACACAATGAGGTATGACTCCTAAGATATAATGGGAGGCGATTCCTTTCCTTAGGTGCAGTAATTTCGAAGCAACGATCACCAGGTCTATTGTGTGTTTTGGGCATTTGAAGTCAGTTTTGGTTTCGATGCAAGACCAAATAGACTCCATTTTAAGATCATGTTATTGGCAGATCCATAATATTGGTAAAATCAGGTGGTATATTACTGATGAGGCTTGTAAGACATTGGTTCACGCTCTTGTGACATCAAAATTGGACTACTGTAATGCCCTACTTTATGTATGGTCTGCCATATAAACTTACTGACCGGCTTCAGCGCGTTCAGAATTGCGCTGCACGGCTTGTCACCCGCACAAGTAGATGTGAGCATATAACACCTATTTTGCGTGACTTGCAATAGCTGCTGATTGATTTACAGGTTCAGTTTCAAAATTCTTTTATATACTTATAAGGTTCTTAATGGTTAAGCCCCTGTCTACCTCACAGATCTTGTGTATAGATATCAACCAACTAGATCTCTTTGGTCCAAAAACAAGTCATTATTAACTAAACCAATTATCAGAGCACCTACTTATGGAAATAGGCGGTTTGATCATTCAGCTGCAGTATTGTGGAATGATTTACCAGATGAAGCCAAGTGTGCAATAAATATGAATGAATTAAAAAAAAACATGTGAAAATTTACCTTTTTAGAGCTGCCTTTTATTAGATCATCAGGATTGTTTATTTATATAAATATATATATTTATATAAATATATATATATATATATATATATATATATATATATATATATATATATATATATATATATATTTATATAAATATATATATATATATATATACATATATACATATATATATATATATATATATATATACATATATATATATATATATATATATATATATATATACATATATATATATATACATATATATATATATATATATATATATATATATATATATATATATATATATATATATATATATATATATATATATTTTGATAAAGTCTATTTTAGGTTTTTTACAATGAAAAGTTTTGTACATATATTGCTTATTTACTATTTTAAACAGTTATAACTTTTATAAACCTTTTTATATCTGTAACAATTCATTGATTGTATTTTTTCTTGAATTGTATGTTTTTATTGTAAAGCACCTTAGAGCAATTTTATATTGGATAAGGCGCTATTTAAATTCTGTAAAATAAAATTAAAATAAATAAATGAGGATCTAAGTGAGCATGCCGGTTGATGAGGTTTGAGGATCTAAGTGAGTGTGCCAGTTGATAAGGTTTGAGGAGATCAATCAAATATCTGAGGGCTGTACCTTACAAACAATTAAAACATAAAACTAACACTTTGAAATGCACATGACATTCTACAGGTAACCAGTGCAGAGTAAAAAGAATAGAAGTGATGTGATCTCTTAAGCTAGATCTCATGATTAGTCTAGCTGCAACATTCTGGATAACTTGCAAACGATGAATGTGAGATTAATTAACACCAAATAAAATACTGTTTGCATAATCAATCCTGGAAATCACTAGGACCTGAATTTGGAGTCCTAGTTGCATCAACATCTAAAAAAAGATTGATTTGAGCAATCGAACGTAAATTGTACATTGCACTTTGACATTTGGCAGTTATGAAATTATCCATAGACATATTTGAATAAAAAATAACACTAAGATTTTTTACTTTAGATGAATTTGTTGGAGATACGCCATTAACATTCAACGATAGGTTGGATATTGTTGAAGAGAAAGTGTAACCAGTCAATAGAAATTCAGTTTTGTCATCATCTAACTTTAGAGAGTTCTTCATCATCCACTTTTTTACACTAAAAACTTTTCAAGAGAAGCCACTTGGTCACCTACAGCCGAATTATCAAAAGAAATGTAAAGTTGGGTGTTGTCAGCATAAAAATGCTGACCAATGGAGTAACGCTTTATGATGTCGGCAAGGGGTGCAGTGTACAAGGTACGAAGTAGAGGACCTAATAAGGATCCTTGTGGAACACCTATATCCAACGCAAATACATCTGAGTCAATTCCATTTACTGTTACATGCTGAGATCTGTTCTCTAAATAAGATTGTATCCACGAAAGAACCTTTTCCTTGATTCCAAAACACAAGGAGCCAGTTTCAAAAGAATACCATGATCCAAAGTGTGGAAAGTGGCACTAAGGCGTGACAGTAATGTTCTTTTTGTGCATAGCAGCCAATATGTCATTATGTACTCTAAGAAGAGCAGTTTCCACTGAATGGAAGCTGCAATACGCTGACTGGAATCCTTCCGCAAGGTGGTGATTTGAAATGTGTATGTCGAGTTGCGTGGCAACTACTTTCTCACAGTTTTGATACAAAGCATAAAATTGACACCCGTCGATAATTTTGATACACATCTGGATCTAAGCCCGATTTTTTGAGCAAAGGTTTTACAACAGCTTCCTTCATTGCAGCAGATACAGTGACACTTTGAGGAGACAAGTTGACCATTTAGCAGGACCCAAGTCAGAACTGCATGATTTAACGAGGTTGGTGGGCAGCTGATCAATCTTACAATATGCGGATGTGGAATTAGAGACAAGTTGACCATTTTAGTAATAGCAGGACCCAAGTCAGAACTGCATGATTTAACGAGGTTGGTGGGCAGCGGATCAATCTTACAATATGCTGATATGGAATTAGAGACAAGTTGACCATTTTAGTAATAGCAGGACCTAAGTCAGAACTGCATGATTTAACGAGGTTGGTGGGCAGCGGATCAATCTTACAATATGCGGATGTGGAATTAGAGACAAGATGACCATTTTAGTAATAGCAGGACCTAAGTCAGAACTGCATGATTTAACCAGGTTGGTGGGCAGCGGATCAATCTTATATTATGCAGATGTGGAATTAGAGACAAGTTGACTATTTTAGTAATAGCATGACCTAAGTCAGAACTGCATGATTTAACGAGGTTGGTGGTCAGCGGATCAATCTTACAATATGCAGATGTGGAATTAGAGACAAGTTGGCCATTTTAGCAATAGCAGGACCCAAGTCAGAACTGCATGATTTAACGAGGTTGGTGGTCAGCGGATCAATCTTACAATATGCAGATGTGGAATTAGAGACAAGTTTTTGGATCTCTTCTTCAGTTGCATCCACAAATTTACAAGTGTACTTTCCCTTATCCCATGTTGAATCGATGATTTTAATCTTGTGACACTCGGTTTTAGCTTTGTTGCAGAGACTGTTCAGGTAGTTTGACTGAATTTTAACAGACAAACTATCTGTGTGCTTATCGGATTTATCCCCCTTGCGTTCTAGTCTTCTTTGACACACTTTCGCCTTCCATATCATGGAGGGGGGGGGGGGCACTTCATACTAAAAGTGGTAGGGGTGTGCAGCCCATGAACCAAAAAACATACCTGCAGTATGGCAGATCTTTTGGTAACTGCAGTATGAAATTATACAATTTTGATACCCGCAGTATGAAAGAAGTAAATTTTGATACCTGCATTATAAGTATTCAACAAAAATATTGTAAAAATGGACCAGCAGTACAAAATTAACATAGTAAAACAGCATTTTTTCGGACCTGCACTACGAAAATGATAATAAAAAAGACAATTGTTTTAATAAAAAAAAAAGATAATTTTGTTTCACTAAAAAAACACAATATATTTTTAGTAATTTATTTTTATATTTTGAATAAAAAAGACACCTGCACTACGAAAATTGGGCAAAAAAGCACCTGCTCGGGCTATATATTTATATGTATATATATATATATATATATGTATATATATATATATATATATATATATATATATATATATATATATATATATATATATATATATATATATATATATATATATATATATATATATATATATATATATATATATATATATATATATATATATATATATATATATATATATATATATATATATATATATATATATATATATATATATATATATATATATATATATATATATATATATATATATATATATATATATATATATATATATATATATATATATATA
>JAIGNY010003759.1:835000-1012500 GCA_020152595.1 Chiridota heheva
TGGATCCCTAGCAGGACCAAAAATAAAAGCTGTCAAAGGGCGGATGAACTCCTTATGAGTCAACGGCCATCCACAAATACCTGCTGCCTTGAGGAAGATGTTGGTTCGTCAAAGGCTATCAGAGTAAACTGTATGCAAACTGGCAGAAGGCAAGGGTAAACCACTGCTGTATTTTCCCAAGTATAATCATGACGTTCCAAACACAGAATAAGAGTAACAGCGTGAATGGGATTCCAAAATGGAACACCACGCTCGGTAGTGACAGCCATGGTGGCACCCGATTGTCATCCAACAACTAGCCGTAACAATCTCCCAAACAATGATGCAGAAAGGTAAACTAGACAATATAAAGCATGAAATGAAAAGAATGGATATCAATAAACTAGGTCTCTCAGAAGTTAGATGGAAAGGTGCTGGGTCTTTAACATCAGATGGTTACACCCTGGTGTATTCTGGAGAAGACCATCACTATAAAGGAGTCGGTGTTTTGTTCAATTCTGCAACTGCGAGATTGTATCAAAAAGTTCTAGCCATTATCTGATCGTGTCATAGTGGTCAAAACACAAGGTACACCATTTAACATTGGCATTATTTAGGTATATGCGCCAACAGCTTAATATGAAACAACAGAAATAGACAAATTATATGAGGAAGTAGAAAAAGCCAAACAAGAACTCAAATCAGAAGATATACAAATTGTGATAGACGATTTTAATTCTAAAGTTGGAAACTGCAAAGTGGAAGATATTGTTGTACCATTCAGACTAGGAGAAATAAATGACCGTGGAGAAAGACTGGTTGAATGGTGCAGAGAAGATAACTTCATAATTGCCAACACTTGGTTTGAAAACCACCCAAGAAGACGTTGGACCTGGAAGAGCCCAGATGACAAGAGTCAGAAATCAGATTGATTTCACACTGATTCAAAAACAGTTTCAAAATTTGGTCAAAACAGCTAAGTCAATGCCCTGTGCTAATTGCTTAATCACTTAAGAAACCTAAAAAGGAACCTAAATTACAGATCAACCTGTTAAAAACTGATCCAGACATAAAAGAGCGATTTTCAGTTTCAGTGAAGAACAAATTCCAAGTTATGGAAAGCCTCACTGAGGCTGATAAAATGTGGTAAAAAATGAAACATTCAATACAAAAGCAATGAGTGAAAAGATTCCAAACAGGTAAAGAACGATCACAAAAAGTGGAAGAAATCCTGGACTTGATGGAAACAAGACGGCCGCCGCAGGATGATGATAAAAGATATCATGAAATAAACAGAGTAGTAAAGAAAAAATGCAATGAAGCCAAAGAAATCGGATCAATCAACAGTGCAAAAAAATTGAGAATACATGTAAGATAAACAGTATATGCATGCATGAAAAAGTTAAAAAAACTAACAGAAAAACGTACCTGTTCACAGACAGGTTGCATTTAATCATAAGGTGGTACCATCCTTATGGACAAAGAGGACATTCTACACCGATGGTCAGAATACATTGAAGAACTCTTTGATAATAACAGAGAAGAAAACCCTACCATTAAAAAGAACATGGAGGGCCCACTAATAATAAAGGAGGAAGTGCAAAGAGCCATCAGTATTAAACATGAAACATGGCAAAGCATCAGGACCTGACAAAAAGCCAATTGAAGTTTTTTTAGCTCTTGATGATGTACATGTAGGCATTGAAACTATAACTAGGCTTTTAAATATGATATATAATGCAGGAGAGATACCACCAGACATGAGCAAGTCTATCTTCATATCCTTACCCAAGAAACCAGGTGCAACAGAATGCAAACTACACAGTACCATTAGCTTGATGAGCCGTATCACCAAGGTCTTGCTTCTGTGTTCTAATGTCCAGGATGAGAAATAGTATCCGACAAGAAGATTTCAGAAACAAAATTTGGTTTTGTTGTAAACAAAGGCACTATGAATACAATTACACTATCAATGATCATGGAAAGGTGCATAGAGGTACAGAAAGATTTATATTTATGTTTCATTGATTACTTGCAAAGCCTTTGACAAAGTCAAACATGAAGATCTCTTTGAAATACTCAGTAATTTGAACATTGACGGAAAAGACCTAAGAGTTATAAGAAATCTATACTGGGACCAGGAAGCAGCAATAAGACTTGAAGGAGATTACAGTGAATTTAAGGTAATCTGAAGAGGAGTCAGGCAGGGGTTTTGTCACCAGATCTTTTCAACATTTACAGTGAAACAATACTTCGTAACATCAAGTCTTGAGGGGCTGAAAGTTGGAAGCTATAATATGAATAACCTACGCTATGCAGATGACACAGTACTTACAGCAGTAAGAAGACAAACTGCAGTCTCTTCTGGATAAAGTTGTAGAGGAAAGTGAAAAGAGAGGGTTGTCCACTAATGTAAAGAAAACAGAATGTATAGTGGTTTAAAAAGAAGAAGCCATAAACCCATTATGTAGTGTATGAAGCCAAGGAGAAATAATTAAACAAGTACAACAGTTTAAGTACTTGGGCTACATACTAACATCAGGTAGTCGGTGCATGAACAAGGTTGGAAAACGCATTGCAATTGCCAAAGATATGTTTTACAAAAATGAATCCAATTCTGAAGAATAGAAATATTGGAATGAACATGAAAGTCCGTGTCTTGAAGGCATATGTATGGTCTACTCTTCTCTATGGCTGTGAATGCTGGACAATTACCAGTGACATCAAAAAAGATTAGAAGCTATGGATATGTGGTTCATTAGGAGAATGTTGAAAATATCTTGGACAGAAAGGAAAACAAATGATGATGTCCTGATAGCTTCATGCATGGACAGGTCCCTACTCAATGCCATCAGAAGGAGACAGATGGAATTTTTCGGGCATGTTTATTGGGAGTGTGGGTTGGAACAGCTTGCTGTATGTGGGAAAATTGAGGGCAAAAGAAGCAGAGGAAGGCAGCGAGTTAAATATGTCTAAAGCTTAAACAACTGGGCAACCAACAACAGCCTAATTAACAATAAGTTTATGCATTTAGCTCTAAACAGAAGTGACAGGAGGGCCATGATAGCCAATGTCTGTTCCAGACTCGGCACCTAGAGAGAGGGAGAGAGAATAAACTCTGTACCAGAATAGCTGACAAACATTCTGCTTACTATTCTGGTACAGAGTTTTTTAGCACCAAAAAGGAGTATAATGGTAATGTGAAGGCTTAATTCCAGTCCATTTTGACAATAGAAATCCATTTGAAAGTAAAAGCTGTTTAATGCAGGCTCCAAAAATGTCTCATTGAGCCATTAATTTCATACTGGCTGATGTAAAATTTTGTATTAAAATCGTATAATTTCATACGGCTGCAGGTGAGATTTTGGATAATTGGGCTGCACTCCTCCCACTTTAGTATGGAAGTGTTCCCCCTCCTGAATTGTGATTTGACTTATGAACACCCCAGGGGAAGATATATCACACTTGAGCAAGAGTTTTGGGATTTTAGGGGGGGGGGGGGGACACTTTACTCATTTTCTCCTATAATTTAAAAACATTGTTTGATATATCATTTTTCATCACATCTAAAAATCATTTTTCTCACATCTCAAGAAACAGTTCTCAAACAAGAGTCAGTTCACATGTTAATGTGGAGAAAACTATGTAATGAAATTGAATGTTTCTGATTGGCAGATATATTTACACAAATACTGAAAAGCAATCAAAAACTGCTGTGGAAGTGACATCGCTGGCAACCTTGACATTTCCTATTGCCATGATGATAAAAACTTAAATCTTGGCAACCAAAAATTGAAAAAATGATGATTTTATTCACCAGAGAAATAAAACTTTAGTGTCATTAGCGACCAAATAAAGTTTTTCGAGTAAGAAATGTAATACAAATATTTCGGTAGCATGAAATACCTTTATTCTTTACTGCCCCAAAATTACTAGTTGGCCGAAGTCCTAATCCGAATTTTTATACAGTAACTTTGTCCCCACAACTGCAGCACAAGTCCCATGGCACCGATACAATGATTATGTACGTATGATATACAGTATTAAGGGTTGTAGTGTATGACATAGAGTTGAGGAAGTTTCAAAGAAACCTTGAGAATAAAGGGACATTTTGATAGCTATTTTACAGGAATAAAGAGTTCAACTTAATCTAAACAAATACCTGCATAGTTTTGTTATTTATTTTCCAAGTACGCTAACATTTGTACAATGTGAAAAATTATGATCATTTTGTCTTTACTTTCGATAACTGTTTTGTCTGTTTTTGAACTTGAAAATATTTATTATTAAAGTCTGAAACTAAATTATTCATGCAGGAAAACAATCGGGCGGGGGTGGGGTTCCTCATTCAAACTTAAATTTAAAACAGGTTTTTTACTAACGAGTAACTTACCAATTCTGGCAATCAAAATTTTCGAAATGAGGGAACTTGGTTCCCAGTTATTTTCTGAGTTGGCGATCACAAAATAAATGCAATTGTCAGGGTTGATTGCTGGTACACAGCAGATTCACTGGTGCTGTGTCAAGCAAATTTCTTGTAACAGAATGCCCTCTATAAATACATATATGACTTTTAAGATACATTACTTGTGGGTTAAAAGGTCATAGGGCCATTTATCATTTAAGATATCTCTTGTCATTTTGGAATTCCCAAAACCACAAGATTCCTCATACCTTATTATCCAATAGTCTGTTTGATTTGGTTTCTATTGGCAACCACCAGCACAAAAATGTTCTTCATGTTTAGCTTATGGGTTACTCATGAACACAATGTAAGCAGTTCACAATCACATGGTTTGATCTATTGAAGATCAACTTTTAGGAATATTTAACATCTATTAATCACCTTAAGCAACCAAACTTTAGACCAAGAAATTGTATTTTACAATGACACAATTTATGCATTTAAATCTTTGAATGTCCATTCTTACTCCTGAACTCATTGGTAATTAAAGGTATTTAAAAATGATAGATTGCAGAGCCTTAAAGGTCAATGGACATGTTGCAATTTCTAATTTGGTTAAAAAAGTATTAAAATCTGAACAGATCATAATTTGACTTTTGAAAATAGCAATATTTGTTTTGATTTATGCAAAATTTGTGATGTATGACTGGCTAGACAGCTCAAAATCTTTATGTAATTCTTTCAATTTCTTAGTCTTTTAGACTTAAACTTTTGGTCAACACTTGATGCACCACTTAAAAAAATCATGATAAACACTTATAAAATAAATTGGTTTAAAAAGAGAATACCAATATAACAAAATATGCTTAAATATTACTTTTCCTCAAAATTTACAATTTAAAACAACTCTGGAACCTTGGGAAAACAAACAAGCAGTTCTGCACAATCTGTTATCATATCAGTTGTGTATGAAGATATTTCATATTGAGGGCCAGATTTGAATTTTGTCCAACAAACCTATGAAAATAAATTAGTCTCTTATATCCTCAAACTTCAAACTACAAATTTTCACACATTTATTGGAATTTTTTAGTAAATTTGGCAACCTTTCCAAAACTTTCTGGAAATTGATGGAGATTTCCAGAAAATTGAAGAATTCTCCATTAGCAGCAACACTTGAAGGAAATGCAATTTACCAGTGCAATTTGACTGCTTACAATTGGGATTTTTTGTATAGGCTTATTGCCCCCCCTCCCCTCCTCCCCCATTCCAAGAGGTGACCTTTCCTACACCACCTGCATATGCACATGATATTCACAGTCTTAATCATGGTACCATGGTTTGAATCAGGAGTTCATGGATCAGTAAAAAAAAAAAATCATATCATCTTCCAAATTTTCAAAATAACCAGCCTGGATCTAAATCACAATTCTCTCCAATAACAAATAAGCAGTTTCAATCATTCTTTTCTCAAAACAATTTCTTTTCATATCCACAGGACATTGAAGGTCTTCACAATGACAATGGTGTGAATCGGTAATTTATGGATCATATTTATTTAAGTATTCATATTAAACTTCGCAATTAACAGGACCCCCTGCTAATTGAAAGACCTCTGGGTCACTGCTGCATTTGATGACATCATTATTTATTAGCATCCATGGTAACATACTATGTGAGCTGGGACAACTAAGTGGAGGATGTAAAAGCTACGGATTAAGTAAACCTACTGTAATACACACATAGTTACTAAAACAAAGATATGATGACAATAGATGGATATAACACTTCACTATTGTGGTTCTACGTATGTCATGGTCAGACATTTTTACGAAATGGCAACTTGAAGGGGTACAACGAACTCATGGTCGTGGGTGGCAGGAAGTATAGGCCTACAGCTTTTTTGTACATTTCTTATTAAAATGCTCAGATGTAAGATATTTATCTTGGTTAAAATGTTCTTTATGGGAGTGGGGAAGGGGGGGGGGAGGGGGAGTAGTGCTATATCCAAACTCCCTTCACCACCAATCCCCCAACTCCTTCACCAATAATCCTCCAACTTTTTTGGGAAATAAACTATGGTCCATGTCTGCAGGCTGGTAGTATGGGTTAATGGATGAAAGGACTGAAGCATACATATAACTGTGGATTTAAGCAAATGTGAATACAGTACAGTACAATACATATGTGAATACAGTACACAATCATAAGCATAAGAATGATAATTCCTGTATGGTACTATACATACAAACTATCATGGTACATGTATGTAACTAAAATGATACAAAATTACTTGGAAACCATGATGGACTACAGTGTCGATTTCTTTTCAACATAGGGAGGGAGGGGGAGGAGACGAACCCAGACAGTGGTGTAGCCAGCCATATAGGTTTTATATAAGGCTTCATTTTTTAGGGGACATAATGATATTCGTCAATCCAATAAAATTATTCACGGGGGAAGGGGGTTGGGGGAAACGGAATCGCCACCTATGATAGACCAGCTGAACTGCTCAAGAAATAAAACTGTATGTTAGTCTATGTATGACCTTGACATTTATGATATGATTATGTATATGAACAAAAATGTCTTTGCACTTGTGGTAAAAAATGTAAAATATACCGTTCATGGGAATTGTGCAATCTTCTTCACATATTTCATAATCTGTAAAGATGAAGCATAAGTATCATAATCAATGTATATCTTTGATTTTAATGAAGTACTTTCCTTTAGTTTCCTTTGAAAACATTCAGATCTTTGTTCAAAAAAGGGAACATTATTTAGCCAAATCAAGATCATCACCTTCAACAAAGGAATCCCCTATATTTCCCCCGAACCATGGACACAAGCAGGGGTGTAGCCAGTCTTTAGATCAGAGGGTCGTTGAGCGAAAAAAGAAATGCTGATGGGGTAAATACATTAAAAGATTGTCAAAATATCTTTTTATTTTTTATTGTTCAGCTCAATTTTAGTAGCAAACAAAAAAAGATAATCACCTCAAATTATAAATCTTTTGGCTAATTTTCTGGACCTTTTTCAACCTATTTAGGTGGATCTAAGGGGGGGAGGATAATGAGGGGGAGGGAAGGGGAGGGGGTAAACACTGGTAACACCCAAGACATGAGTTAAGGTTTTGCGTCCTCTTCCTTCATCATACTTTAAAGCAAGCACAAAACCTGCAGAATCGTTATTAAGGGTTAAGGAAATATTCATGTTTTTATCAACTTTGGAAGGAAATTTTAGAAACAATTTAGTACAAACATCATATTGATATGTTATTCCTACCAAGAGATATTCAAATTTGAAGGTTCACATAAAAGTCAATAAACGAATAGTAAAAGGCTCGGTATGACATCACAGCAACACATTCTCCCACAAAGTTTATGTATTTCATTAACATTCATCATCTTTTTTATTAGTAAAACCGGCTAGAAAAATAAATTGATGAAAGTTAGGTATTTATATACATTGCCAAATATACCCTACTTTAATAACTTTTGGAAAATTGTTTCTATTCATACAGAAACAACCAATTAACATTCAAAGCAATACATAAACATTTGCAATGGAATTGCCTCTATGACATCATCAAAAATATATCTCTAAGCAGACCCATCACAAAAATCAGAAGGTGACTATCCAAATTTTGTTAAATAAAGTTGTGGATATGTAGAGAAAAATCTGCTTAATCCAAGAAAATCAAAGGAATTGGTTTTTGAAAATATAAACATAAAACATAAAGGGTTGATTCAAACAAAGAATGAGAGAACGGTTATTTGTGGTGATTGTGTCGAATGTACAACCTGTCTGGGAGTCTGCATCAATGATAAGTTATTGTTTTCTAACCATATTTCAAAGATGTTGTCCAAAGTGTATTGTATTGTCTCTACATTAACCTATATTGTTTCTTATTTCCCTCCTGAAACTAGGATTAAAATGTTCACAGCCTCCTTTTTGCCTCATATCATTTATGCAGTCCCAGTTTGGTACCATTTCTTAAAAGTAAAAGATAAAAATATAATTCAAAGTTTCTTAAATATTGTGCCAATATATTCTGTTTAGACCGTGATTTACTTGTAAATAAAGTCAACGATGCGGCAAAGAAAGAATTTGGCAGACTTGCCCAAAACATAGTTTCAACGTAAGACCACCCATTTAATCTAGAAATAAGATCCATGTGCAATATTACAAATTATAATCTGAAAAACCCAGCCACGATCCCAAGTTTTAGAACAACAGTTTTAAAAATTCATTTGTATATAAAGCTGCAATTTTTATTCATTTTGGTTTTCTAGACCCTTATTATAACCCTTTTTAACTTCTCATTTGTATTCATTTTCATATCTTTAATCGTTTTATTGTCTCATTTTCTACATTCTTTTCTTTCATTTATTGTTCTGTATTGTATATTATTGTATTATCCTATCTATAAATTGTACATAATTTCTACTAGAAATAAATCAAATTAAATTAAAAACATAAATTCATCATATTGTACAAAACTTTAAAATGCCATTAGGAAATCTTTAAAAATCTATATCTGCTGAACGGAATATGATATCAACCTGATTTTTGTACCAAATTGGCTCTAAAAGTAACGCTCTTTCAAATAAAATGTTACAAACAACCCTGGGATTATCTTAAGTTTGTTCATTTAGAATGTGTCAATGTCAGTGGCAGCAGAAGCAAGAAAGGGAGGGGGAACTCAACAAAATAAGTTACATGGCTTAAGTCATGTTAAGCCCCAAAGAATTTGTTTACAATAAGGTCTAAAATCTAATTCACTTGTAAGGTATCTCCAAGGGAATCAACCAAAAATGCAAGTTGCCCACAGGACAGTTGCTTCTGTATAAATGGTTGCTCAGGTGAGAAAAATTTGGTTGTCCTGACAAATTTCTTTTATAGAGGTAGTATAAAATTATACTGCAGAACATGTAACCTAGCTGCCGGACATCAGCCTGAGCAACATTTGTAGTTGCCCTGACATGATGTTTGGTTTTTCCTGTGGAGCGGAACAAGGGATTTGTGAACCTGCATGGTATCACCACATCAAAGCAGGTTTGCAATCTGCTTGAAGCAAGTCAAGTGCATTTTAAGGCATGATCTTAACCACAGGAATGCCTATAATCATAGAGTTCCAGCTGCAGCAAAAATCAATGGCCATTTCAACCCCCAATATTTATTTTCGCTGCCACTGATTAATGTAGGAAAATGACAAAATTTCAAATAAGAAACCACATTACCCCCACCTCGCTATCTACCACCCTGTATTGTGCACTAGAGTATGTACCACAACCCAACTGCATTCAAAAACTGAGAAGAATTTTAGGTGAAGAAACTGGGGAAGAACATTTTGTGGATAATAAACTATTATCAGCAATCTTTTCTGTCACATATGCTATAATGTGCACGGCTCAAGCTTATCCAATTCTAGCAGGAGGGGGAAATATTAGCAAAATTAGCCAATTACCATTCACTTTGTGGTCTATTATTGTAGGAAAATAACATAATATTCTGTCAAAAATGGAGGGGGAGAGGGAGGGGGGGAATCAATTGCTCCTCCCCCTAGTTATATGCACATAATAACACTCATTTACTAGTTCAGCTATGATAATGTTTTGTTGGCAATCATATAACTGAGCAACAACAGTGCAATTATTGATATATATATATATAATCAATCACGTATTGTGATCAATGAAAATGATCATCAATAACTCTAATCAATAATCTTTTTTTTTAATTGTTTCCTGATTTACAAGCATTAAACCATTAGACTTCAAATTGTACATATGGTTGGAAAAAAATGGATGAACACAAATTCCATTTATTCCCAGACAGCATACTGTAAATACGGGAAAATAACCATTTAAATTGCAGCCTCCTTATTGTGAAGAACTCAATAAACAATAAGGTATAACAGCGATGTTGAAATTATCACAACACTAATACTTCACCCTTAATAACACATGCATCATTCGCACACACTCCAACATACAACAACAAGGAAAAAAAAAAAAAACCTCCCAAGTAAAAAATCTTACAAATTTACTCCTTAAAAAAACGCATCTTCTTCCCCCGAAACCTACAAAAAAATTTCTTCATTTACCTTTGGACCAAGTATGTCCTTCTCCGTACACGACTTCTCGGATATAGAGATACAAACGTCTTGGGAGACTCACTAGTAAGGACATCATCCACACGATGCAATTCCTCTCACTCATCTGAACTGACGTTTTTGCTCAACTTCACAGAGAGCAAAAAAAAAAAAAAAAAAATTCAGGAAAAAGGTCTGTCGACCCGATGAGGTATCTCAAGACAATTCTTGATCATCAAAATATTCAAACTGTTGAGCGTACGGCCATAAACTACTGAGAGATTGACTGCATGCATAGTAGGAGTAATATTATTAATGAGTTGAGACTGTACAGTGCCATACAATAGTTGAAACTATTACACAAAAATAATACACAGTGGTGTTTGATCGGAGTGGAGAGATGAGTCATTCAGTATTTGGCTTTCGATTGAGAAGGTTTGAAGGAATGTTTTCTTTGTAGTTCCATGATGAAAAAGAGGCTAGCATGAGGTCTGATAACATAATGTTCACAATGTTTTTGCTCTAACATATATAGCTGTATCTCCGGTGATAAATTATGAATGTTGTCTTCCAAATCCTTGACAAAACTATTTCAGGTTTAAAAATTCCAAATGAAGAAATATAAATAACAGGATAGAGTTCTTGGAAAGTCCCACCAAGTTACTTCCTTTACCGTTGTATGTGGTGACAAAAAAATACTTTTACATTTCGGTGATTTACAAAATGTAACTCTATAGTGTCATATTGGGGAAGTGCAATGTATATACACAACGTTTGATGCACTGTTTGCATTTCAGATTTAAGTACAATGCAGAATTAGGTTTGTGCAGGTATGTCACAATGTCTACTTATTTAAAGAGGCATAGACATCCAGATCAAATTATACATACAAAACATAGACATGTACACACGAGACTTTTCCAGGGGTACGTAAGATACCTTTCCTTTAATATTTTTTGTTTTATTTTTGTTAAATCTTTGCTTATACTCATTACAATTTGGTTAAGGCACTTGTCAGTTGTATGACTCACCCCTACTACCCCCGGCAATGTCAGTCAAAGGTGAGTCATTGACCTATGAAATAGTGACTCACATATGCATCACTGTACCAAATTGTCAATCACCAGAGTGACTCTGCAGTGGGTCAATTTACTTCAGACTCCACTGACTTTGTACAGAGGTGACTGATTTGGGGTAAGTCATTTCACAAAATATGTCAGTTACCTAAGTGACTGAGGGGTGCGTCAATGTACATGTTTTGTTCACCCACTTTGGTGCAATGACTCACTTTGTCCGGGGATGTAGGGGTGAGTCACATAATTGACAAGGGCATACATAACCAGGGGGAGAAATCCCACTTGGTTCTGATAGTAGCTTTGGAAAAATTGGATTATAGAAGCAATTGCTTTTTAACATATACCTTTAATTGTGTTCTTACGTGTTTTTTTATCATACTAGAACATGTAATTTGTGGATATTTTGTTGCTTGTTTAAGTGTTAAGGTTTTTCCCTTAAGTTATAGGCCACAATCACAACAATCACTGAAAAATTGTATTTAGCTACCCCCGACATGGATGGTAACTAGAAATGTGAAGTCTCGCCTGCTATATTTATGATTTTTTCATTTTACAATAAGTAACAATGCAGGTTTTTACAGTAACATAGATAAGAAAAAAGTGTCCCCACACCCACTTTAATTTAAGAGATTTAATAGATACAAATGTTCATTGTTATGCAAATAAGCTAATTAGTATGCACACATATCCCCCAATCATCACAACTGAACAATACCAATTCCTCTACCACTGTACCAAGCTACAGGTTAAATACTTTGTATGAAAGTCTATTCTTATGCACATAACCTAATTAATCTAATATGCACACTACACCTCACCATCGAGTGTGCACACATGTTCATTTGTATGAACAAAATCCCCACATCCACTTTAATTTAAAAGATATCATAGGTACAACAACCCCTAATCATGCTTATTTGAACAGTACCCATGTCCTCTACCCCTGCACCAAGTAACATGAATGTCACATTCATAGCTTAATTATGAGCTCATGTTAAACATTTGTGGATGCTGAATCCGACGGTGATGACGACAACGACATGATCATCCCTATGTCTCTTTATCCTGCTTCGCAGGCGAGACAATAAAGTCAACATTTCAGCATTCTATGGGATCCTGTATCATCCTTGCTTTTATCAACAGCATCATACCAAGTTTGATTTAAATCTGACATGGGTTTGTGGAAATATGAGCATAAACAAAATTTCACAGTTAGTCGCACCTAGCTTAATATTGATGACATCAGCAACAAAACCAATACGGATCATCTGTAGACCACAACACACCCATATACCAAGCATGGCATAAATCCATCTTAATGATCATGTTTACAAACTTGTTAACATAACTTTACATTTAGCCCCGCCCCAAAACAATAGGAACATCTACAGACCACAACACATTCATATACATGTATGAAACACATCCACTGTTCTTGAGATATCGTGTTTACAAGCTTGTTAACAGAATTTTACATTTAGCTCCACCTACTAATTAATATTCATCACATCAACATCTACAAACAGCAGTGCATATATACCATGTATGACATGAATCCACCTCACGGTTCTTAAAATATTATATATGATGTGTTGTGGTCTTTATGTCTCAAGATCATTAAGGAGGATTTATGCCATACTTGGTATATGGGTGTGTTGTGGCTTACAGTAATCCCTGTATGTATGTATGTATGTATGTATGTATGTATGTATGTATGTATGTATGTATGTATGTATGTATGTATGTATGTATGTATGTATGTATGTATGCTTGACTTCAAATTGTCCATTAATCATTCATCTGTACAGTAATTGTGGTAAAAGAAGAAACTAGGGCTGATAGTCATCACCTTCAGCAACAAGGTTGGAAAATATTTAGAAAATTCAAAATGCTATGGAAAGGTGAGCACATTGAAATGCTGCACGTGAAGCTAAGTTAACTTTTTTATGTCTATGCTTGTATGTATTGAAATACTGCACGGAACATGGCAACAGTCTACTTGGAATCAGTTACATACAACATATCTCATAAGTCCAATTAAAATAAGAAAACCTCATAAATCATTTTTAATTTCAATATCATTTGCAAAGTATACAACTAAGAATAACAGAAGTTGGAAAAGCAAAAAAAAATGTAACAGGTGAACTTATTAGCAACAGTTTAAATTATGGTCACTGCGTGTGTCTCGATCTCCGAATCAGGAGATCTCCTGATTGGGAGTGTGGACCGGATTGCTGATATGATTATATTTCATCAAACATTCCACACAAGGTTTTGTTTTTGTTTATATACCTTCAAACAAATAATGGTACAATAAAAAAAAAATACTGGTTAGATTTGACTTGCACAGACAGTTACAAAGGACTGTAATGTTGTATTTCAGCAGGTACTAGCGACTGCAAATGATATCAATAGTGTATGGATATGTACATGAAGTAGCAACATTAGTTACATTGCTTTAAAATTTAAAAATAGTAATAATAATGGAAGTAGCAAAACAATTTGAAATCTCATGCATCTATCTATATACTAAGAGGTGCAGTGGCCAGTGGTTAAGGAGTCATGCTCGTATGTAAAAGGTACCGGTTTGATTCCCCCCGGAGCGCTGCATTGTGTCCTTGAGCAAGACACTTGCTCCAGTCCACTCAGCTGTAAAATGAGTACCAGCACTGCTGGGGAGTTAATCTGTGATAAACTGGCATCAAGTCCAGGGGAGTCATTTACTCTCATCGCCTTGTGCCATGAAAACCGGGGATAAGCATCGGCCCTATGAGCCTAATGGCTCAGATGGATTTAGCTTTAAACTTTAGATTTTAGCTTTAGCATGCATCCATATAAAAAAATGTATGCAAATTTGTGATGTCAGGATGACTTGCTATTTTATTTTTTAATCTTTTTAATGTTTTAAATGCTTTTCATATTTCTTTGCAAAAGCTCAGCAATTTTACCAAACTTGAGTTTTTACCATTAACCCAAGTCAATTTCTAGCAGAAATACACTTACCCCGTCATTCTGAGTGACTGACATTTAGAAAAGAAGTACATAAGAATTTTGATTTCTCAACCCAGTCAAATTCAGCAAAAACATTATAAAGGAAAGGTTACAGTGCTGAAGCTAGGAATTTTTCCTCCTCTCAATAAATTTTCACACACATTTTTGAAAAATATTATACTTTCCATAAAAATAAATGCCAGACCTTCCCTCCTCCAACAATCAAATAAGAGTAAAATGTTCCTCCTATAGGATCTGGAGAAGTGCTGTGGCTCAGTGGTTAAAGAGCTATGATTGTATTTGAGAGGTATCGAGTTTGATTCCTGTCGCGAGCGCTGCATTGTGTCCTTGGGCAAACACTTTACTTGCTTCAGTCCACTCAGCTGTAAAATGAGTACCAGCACTGCTGGGAAGTTATTATCTGCGATGGACTGGCGTCCTGTCCAGGGGGAGTAATGTACTCTCATCCGCTTGTGGGATGGAAACCGGGGATAAGCACAGGCTCAATGAGCCTAATGGCTTGGATGGATTTAGCCTATAGGACCTAATCAATGTAATTTTCTAAAGCCCTGTACACATGGCTGTCTTTGCTCAAATTCTGGCCCATGAATTATTTTGTGCTATCTTATAGCCCTACAACTTAATGACCTATCAAATCCAAAAATCTATTGATACTTTTTTACAGCTGTTTTAACTAAAATGTCTACAGACTTCATTTGGGAAAGTTCTGTTACTTTATGTTGTGTGTACCAAAACTAAAACATTGATTAATTAGGCTGTTATGGAGTCTCTTAATTGACATGCAATATAATGCCTTATTTTCTTCACAAACAAATTGTGTTATTTAAAGGCTTAATGGCATGATAACTTTTAAGGCAAATATTTACCTTCTTGCTTTCAGGTTAATTAAACACCATTCAACTAACAATTAAATAATTGGGGTTTGGGTTTCTTTTGGACAACATAATCGAGTGCTAGAAAAAGTTTCTTCTCAACAACAATTTTAATCAAATCCATTATCAGTGCATATCTTAGGCATGCAAGCCTTCTTTTGGTGGGGATAGGGACAATTGTTACATTATTGATGTTTGGGGGTCCCTTTTGTGTAGTGCCCCCCTCCCCACTACGGATTTCCTAAAAAAGGTACTCAATTTTCAGTTGAAGGAATCAAATTAAGATGATTAAGAAAACAAAGTGCTGACACAATGTCATTGGCCTCATGATGCCATGAAATAAAACAAGTCATATTCTGAAGTTTCTTTTCCATATTAAATCTTCTTCCATAAAGCCAATATCGTTTTATGGTTCTGTGTTGTAAATTTCTTGACATCCTTCAAACAGCTATGCAAGCATAAAAGCAATCATAAAGTATATTTATGGTGCATGTAGTAACAATAAAGCAAAAAAGAATGTGTTTAGGTTAACCTACAAATATAACAACTAAGTGTTAAGAATTTACTGTTTGTATTAAAGTCATTGACATTGTAGGACCCTGTTTTTTCTTCCTACTCAAGTTTTGCCCAGAGTATTCTCCCCTGGTTGTTTAGGTCACTTGAAGTTCATCCTTGTTTATCACTTAAAACTGTAATGGTTTTATGTAACCAATTATGCTGAGTTTCTTGTTCATTGCTATGGTGATAGAGGAGCTATAGACAATCATTTGCAATCTCTAGGTTATACAAAGAAGGATTTACTGGCCACATTCCTAATTTGCATTTCTTTTGGGTTCTTGTTGAGATCAAGTGTGTAAATGAGATGAACAGTTAGGCATCTGGTATGTAAATGAGCTTAGCAGGCACTACTTGTACAAATTCTATTGGTTATTGTTGATCATGTGACACTTGAGGTGTGGTTCATAAGGAATCAGTGAGTTATTGTTGAGAAGCAAGCTAAACAGTGAGTGCTTGGAGTTCAGAGTGGCAGCTGTATTGACCATAACAGAAGCCAAGCAAGCCTATTAGGATTGGTTAAGGTGATGGGATCTCAGCTGCCAGCCTGCACAACCTCACAGCAAGATTATTTTATTTCACACCAGACTCACAGTTTTGTTTTCAGTGCTTGGGGAGTGTGTGCTGACAGTTGCAGTGACCAGTCAGAAGCCTAGCCAGCCTAAATCTATTAAATTAGGCTTGGCTAAGGCAATGGGATCTCAGCTTTTAGTTTGCACAACCCATCACCAAGAGAAACCAGCCAGTTCTTATCAGTTCAATTTTAGGTCTTGACCGCAGCGATAGTCTGGTAGGGTAAACAGTAACAAAATTTCTCTCCCACAGTTGTGGAAGAAAGCGGGAAAGTAAGATTGCATGCACTGTTGGAGTTATTCTTGGAGTTGTTCTTAATTAACGTCAGAAATACGAGACTTAAATTTTCCCTCTTGGACTGTTGTTTTCTAAGCCCATGCTGGACCAGTTCCTTACATTGGTGGCAGCGGTGATATCCCATTTGTATCCCATTGTTATACAGTCAAAGACACTCAGAAATAACACATCAGGAGAAGACAACTTAGTGATCATTCATTGGGAAATACCCAGGAATCCACAGTTTTCACCTCAATGCTGATGCAAACACATCAAGGACAGAAAATCATTGAGGAGTTAAGGCATGGCACTAGTAGAGGCATGTTGTTCAATTTGCGCAACAGGTCTCAGATAGTTGTTACGTCTGACCCTGGTATTGGCATGTTTGTCCTCTCCGGACAAAATTCTCCACCTATCCGCTCACACTCTTGTGCGGATGACCCACCTGTCTCCGTGAAGAGTGTCAACAAGCTTAAGAAGCAGAAATTGTACATCATCGACACAAACTGAACAAGAAAGTGACCTCATGATCACATCCACAGGATTTCAGCATAGCTGTTACCTGAAGAAAGTGATGCAAAGTCTTGAAGACTGCAGTTAAAATGCACGAAGTTAGCAGGAATAGTCATTAGTAGCTGAGAAGCAGAACGTTAAAATTCAGGATGTAAAGTCACACAACTTACTTTGATATTCCCAGAACCAGTAGAATGTATTATAGCGATGTGGTTGAGTTGTAGTCTCGTGAGTGTTGTGTGAGTTGTAGCCCCGTGAAGACAGAGGTGTCTTGTTGTTCGGGAGTACTACAGGAAGCTCTGAAACACTCTTGGTTGGGAGTACTGGAAGCTCTGAGACACAGCTTTGTAACAATTGGTGGCGGTAATAAATTTGTAAAAAAATGAAATAATTAATAACATATCAACAGTAAATTTTGGTGACATGTTTCTATGATGGACAGTTATCTACTTGGTTTTGCTTGTTGAGAGGAATTGTTCTTTGTGATGGACTCTTCTACATCATTTTTCTTGCAATTTAAGGGTCAATTTGAGTTTATGTTGCTGCAGTGAAGTTTGAGAACTTTCATTTTGGAACTCTGTAAGTTATGCGGTTTCGTTATTATTGAACTCAGTGGACTAATTTTACGTGAATGATTATTATTGTGTGTTTTGATAAATTGTTAGTTTGGATTATCAAGGTAATGGCAATATTTTGTGTTTTGATAATTCAGAATACAATGTACGATGTTACTGATTTTAAATGCATGTTTTAATGGGTGGATCCCTCATAGGAAGATAATGCGAAGGAACTGAGAATCAAAACAATTTGTTTGAATTTGTTGTGCCCCAGATAACAATCTGTTATGCTTGGAGATTCCTTGACAATTGTCAAGAATCATGCAGGGTATAGGTTCTGTTACTGTACTTTTTTGGAAACTGGGAAGATTTTATGACAATTTGTCACAAGCCTTCAACAGGGATGTCTTCTTGTTTTGTGGGAACAAAACCAATTAGGAGAGGGGTAATGTAAGAACCCTGTTTTTTCTTCCTATCCAAGTTTTGCCCAAAGTTATCTCCCCTGGTTATTTAGGTCACTGTAGTTCATCCTTGTTTATCACTTAAGACATTAATCGTGTTATGTAACCAAGTATGTTAAGTTTCTTGTTTATTGCTCTGGTGATGAGGAGCTATAGTCAATCCATAGCATTTTCTAGGTTATATAAAGAAGGACTTACTGGCCACATTCCCTAATTTGCATTTCTTTTGAGTTCTTGTTGAGATCAAGTATGTAAATGAGATTAATAGTCAGGCATCTGGTATGCAAATGAGCTTAGGTGACACTGCTTTCGAAATTCTATTGGTTATTGTTCATCATGTGACACTAAGGTGTGGTTCATTAGGAATCAGTGACTTATAGTTGAGAAGCTAGCTAAACAGTAAGTGCTTGAGGACTTCGGAGCTTGGAGCTTGAGGAGTTCAGAGCTTGGGGAGTTCGGGGCTTGAGGAGTTCGGAGCTTGAGGAGTTCGGAGCTTGAGGAGTTCGGAGCTGGAGGAGTTCGGAGCTGGAGGAGTTCGGAGCTGGAGGAGTTCGGAGCTGGAGGAGTTCGGAGCTGGAGGAGTTCGGCGCTTGAGGATTCGGCGCTTGAGGAGTTCGAAGCTTGAGGAGTTCGGAGCTTGAGGAGTTCGAAGCTTGAGGAGTTCGGAGCTGGAGGAGTTCGAAGCTTGAGGAGTTCGGAGCTTGAGGAGTTCCAGCGTTGGCTGGAGGAGTCCGAGCTGGAGGAGTTCGAGCTGGAGGAGTTCGGAGCTGGAGGAGTTCGAGCTGGAGGAGTTCGGAGCTGGAGGAGTTCGAGCTGGAGGAGTTCGAGCTGGAGGAGTTCGGAGCTGGAGGAGTTCGGAGCTGGAGGAGTTCGGAGCTGGAGGAGTTCGGAGCTGGAGGAGTTCGGAGCTGGAGGAGTTCGGAGCTGGAGGAGTTCGGAGCTGGAGGAGTTCGGAGCTGGAGGAGTTCGGAGCTGGAGGAGTTCGGAGCTGGAGGAGTTCGGAGCTCCAGGAGTTCGGAGCTCGAGGAGTTCGGAGCTCGAGGCGTTCGGAGCTCGAGGCGTTCGGAGCTCGAGGCGTTCGGAGCTCGAGGCGTTCAGAGCTCCAGGCGTTCAGAGCTCGTAAAGTTCAGACTGGCAGCAGAAGCCTAGCCAGCCTATTAGGCTTGGTTAAGGTGATGGTATCTCAGCTCCAGCCTGCACAACCATACAGTAAGATTATTTCATTTCACACCAGACTCACAGTTTTGTTTTCAGTGCTCGGGGAGTGTGTGCTGACAGTTGCAGTGACCAGTCAGAAGCCTAGCCAGCTTAAATCTATTAGATTAGGCTTGGCTATTTGATTTGACAAATTAAATTTTTCTTTAATTCAATGGAACCGAATTTTGCTGTTGCCAAAGTAGGAATTAATAATAAGATTTCCCACGGTTATGAATAAAGGTGTTGAAAATCTTCCTATGAAAAATCGTGACTGACATAATATTAATGTAGTAAATACATTTATATATGCAATACATCTTTGGCAATTTAATGCACTATTCATCGCACAATTACATTAAGGACATTTTTAGAGCACA
Organism: Chiridota heheva; assembly: GCA_020152595.1. NCBI lineage: Eukaryota > Metazoa > Echinodermata > Holothuroidea > Apodida > Chiridotidae > Chiridota > Chiridota heheva. The sequence continues at coordinate 854,951 of JAIGNY010003759.1, forward strand.
TATTTACCACATATACTGATGCTTACTCAAGAAATCTTCCAAGTTAAAAAATAATATTAAAAAATAATAAATTATCTTCCTGCCTGGACCGTAGGTTTTTTTCCGTGCTGTCCATTTCTCTTTCTTACAACTAAATCTGTCTTTTTCTTATAGATGAAGAGTTCAAACACCTTTCATCAATCATACAATTTTAACAAAACAAAACTCTGTACAATATTGGGAATGGTTGTCTTCTGCAAAGCGCCAAGAGCGCCTTTTGGGCGGATACCGGCACTATATTAAGTGTTCAATATTATATTACTGTAAATTTCCTGAAGCATTCAGTCAATTTTACAGGCCATCTATCGTGACTAAAATGTAGCGGCGTACATTTTATTCCAAAACGATACTGATTGGCTCATCAATTTAAGTGCACATTGTACACATGAATTGAAATCTATTTACCTCTGCATTATAGAGACGATAACTGGCCTTTAAATGTTTTAGAATATCTTTATATTTTAGTATCATCCCGGCCTTTATTTGCTGGTCCTTTAAACAGTTATGATGTGTTTCGAAATTGTCTACTAATGAAGTGAAATTAAGGACTGCAAATTGTGCATGCCAATATTGTGCCTGGACATCTATGCCATTGCTACTCCCTGCGCCCTCACTAAATATTTCTTGAATTATGTACACGCTCTGTCTACTTAAACCATTTCTGAAATAAACTCCATACGTACAGTGGTATGTATAATTGTGCACTGTATGTATGGAGTGTGAGGGCAGTGATGCGTAAATTTTCGGTGGCCTTGAGATGTTTGAATTAATTCTAACATGTGGAAAAACCGAACATCGCTGTTGTAAAGGCGTGAATCTTTTATGGTAAGATCTGGGGTGTTTATAAAAATAGGAGAGGTTATAAACAAATCATCACAAAGTTATTAATAAATTGGAGTAGAAAAGTCATGATTTTTTTGCTGAATATCTCTTTTTATTCTGGTTCTTTGACAATGTGATTTTCATTCTTGGGGAGGGGAGGGAGGGGGCGGATGGGCATAGACATACTTGTCTCTATCCGGCAGATTTGAGGAGAATCCAACTCCAAATATCTTTTCTTACAATGTGAAAATAAGAGAATATCTTCCATATAGATTTAATTTACATCTACAGTACTACTGTTTACCAAAATGAGAGACAAACAGTGGGAGGTCTTTCAGAAGAGGAACTAATGTGTTAAATTGATCATATTTCAACTTCAGTTTTGTTGCATAATGCACTGTTTCAATTTGTGTGCTTAAAAATTGCTTACAGCACAGCTGGAGATATATGCTGGTGAAAAAACAACTACCAAAATTGAATGTCGTAGATTAAGAGGAAGTTCAGTCAGTATATACTAAGTTCATTGATCCAATTTGATAATTTTATCTGATTAAGTAAACAGGAATGTCACATGAACTCTAAAGGCAAAACTCCAGTCTTACTCGAGTAAACTACACACAAATTTACATTAGTTTTTCATGATGGTTCTTCTACCCCCAAAACAAGCAATAAGGCACAATGAAATTGGTGCCTTATGATTTTGAGAAAATAAAAAATGAGAGAGGGCTCTTGCCGGCTAGAGCGGTGGGCCCTTGACCTCTAGGGGCCCAACAAAAACAAGGGTATGCCCCTAGACCCATGATCAGCCCACTGTGCCACTGAGCACTGTAAAGGGGGTTGTGTTTTGCTATTCTTAAAACAATCTCTTTTTGAGCTTATGTTAATAATTGTTGATATTTGATCAATTTAGGGATCTAATAGACCACCATCGCTTTCCAGCTGACTGCCAAGCTTATCTTTATCTAATTCTTAAGAGAGTTTTGAAAATAATATGTTTATTCAAGCTTTGATATAAACATGCCCTTCCCAAAATTGTGAGTTACAAATGTGCCCCCATCCTCCCCAACAGTGGTGTTCCTGATAAAAATACAGAGAAAAACAATCACACAGGGCCTACTATAGTAATCTAATGAAGAAAAATCCACCAAATTCTAGAGGAGTTGTCTACAAATTGTACAATCATTGATAAACACACATACAACCACAACAACCGGCAAAGATAAATACTACTTTCAAAACTTCCAATGAAATCCACAAAAGAACTTCAAAAAGCAGTCTCCACAAGCTTTTACATATAAAATCCACAACAAAAAATCCTCACCTCGATGAAATATTTCAAGAAACTTCCCCAAAGTAAAAACAAACAACTCAACAAATTTACGATCGCATTTAACAAAATCAACTCAGAAAATGTAATAGGTCATGAATAATAATTATGCTGCTGTGCTGTTTTGATGCACTTCCTTCCTGTTAGAAGTTCACCTGAAATCAAACATTTCCTCCTCAAACATTCAAAAGAGTATAAACAAGGATGCATTACCACTCTTGAGCTAAAGATTCTAAAATGCATTTACATGCACTTTCTTGAAGAAGTTCTGTAATCATTCCTTATCTTTTGTCCTGGGGTTGTACACTATGACACCTAAATTCAAAGTGCCTGTACATATTGACTTGGCTGATTATACATGACACATTGATGAACTAATTGATACAGAAGTGATCATGATTTTAGAAACAAAACTGATTAAAATACCTGCAAAGATAAAGCTTAACTGATGCCATCAGCTTTTTGTATTCTGACCTAAAGGCAAGGATTAAAGGATTAGTTCAGTGGTCAAGCAAGTTCAGTGGTTAAGCACGTTCAGTGGTCAAGCAAGTTCAGTGGTCAAGCAAGTTCAGTGGTCAAGCAAGTTCAGTGGTCAAGCAAGTTCAGTGGTCAAGTAAGTTCAGTGGTCAAGCAAGTTTAGTGGTCAAGCAAGTTCATCTTTATATGGAAGGGAACTTTAGAACACAAAAATGTGAAGAAACTTCCTAAATATCTTATTCCATCAAGGAGATATTCAAAAGTTCAAAGTTCTGTTTCATTTATGTAGAAATGACTGGAGTGGAAAGTCTACTGTAGGAGGTTGGTGCCCTCATCCTAATTTTCTCAACAACTGCTAATGTATTTAAAGAGAATATATGTAAACATTTTTATTAATTGAAATTTTTTCCTTCAATATTTCTTCAGGTAGTAAATAGAGTTACATTGATAGACTAGAAATTGACTAATTCCCTGAAATATCTAATGTTTTTTTTTTTAAGCCACAAAATCTCAAACATACATAAAGGAATATGAAGATACATGGCACCAAATTTGTACAATAGACCTTCTAGCTGGTTATGCACTAAACAACTGGTTATGCACTAAACAACTGCTTATGCACTAAACAACTGGTTATGCACTAAACAACTGCCTATGCACTAAACAACTGGTTATGCACTAAACAACTGGTTATGCACTAAACAACCGGTTATGCACTAAACAACCAGTTATGCACTAAACAACTGGTTATGCACTAAACAACTGGTTATGCACTAAACAACTGGTTATGCACTGAACAACTGGTTATGCACTAAACAACTGGTTATGCACTAAACAACTGGTTATGCACTAAACAACTGCTTGACGAGGCAGCTATCATGGTGAGCAATGTAACTGCTTAAACAGTTAAAGGACTCAAAAGACGGCGGTGAAGCCCTGAGCTCTTATTCTGACTTTGTGGCAAGGATTAATATTCTCACAACAACAAAATATATCAAATTAATGACAGCAGAACGATTTTTCATATTTGTTAGTCAAATCATTCTTAAAGAAATATGATTAGTTGGCACCAGGGGCGCAAATGGGGCCCCATTAGAAATATATTACAGTGTCATTAATCGCCTCCCAAACCTTGATTTCTGCTTGGAATCCGTGGGGCTTACCCACCCAATGTTGCGGCAGTGCTTGGCACCATGAATATTTAGCAGAGAGGGGCATAGCTGTGCTGTAAAGGATGATCAATATACAATGTTGCGGCAGTGCTTGGCACCATGAATATTTAACAGAGAGGGGCATAGCTGTGCTGTAAAGGATGATCAATATATGTCAACAACATAAACCAGACAAATTGTATCCATTCTCATTTGTCTATGGGTGTAGGGTAAGTTCTGTCTTGGTACTATATGCTTTGAAATGTAACTCCTAAGGGGCAGTAAATATCTTGTTTACTCAGCTGGCTGTGTACGTTGGATGAACAACTCGAAGAGGGATCAAGAGTTGTAAACAAGAGTTAATCAGTAAGATTCTTCCCACGTTTGCTTAAGGGAGGAGGGATATGGCTTCTAACTTATTTTGCTGCAAAGGGATGAGAAGTGTCCCTCATCTGTTACTGAAGGGAAGATATTTACTTATGCACCTCCACCCCTACCCCCCACACCAAAACATGTAAGATCAGAGTCCCTTTCAATCCTTGTATGATTCCACAAGACACTTTGAAAGTTTTAAACCTGTTTTCACTTTCAACCTCTCATAATTTCTTCTTCATCTAGATGTATGAGTATTAAATCAGCACTACACTGAAAAGTGAGGGCATAAATTTAGGGGGTCCCCCAAACTCAAATGCTTATCTAGTACGCAACGTTATAGCAATTTTCTGGTTAATATAAATATTCAAGTGACCTTTGCATTCGCGTCGTCTGTTGGCTATGGAGGCATTGAGTTTATTGGTCTGTTGTGGATAATATATCTGTGAAATTTCCAAACCGAGCCCCATCACTTATCTATCTAGTACTCCTTTAAGTACTCTGTAGGATAAAACAATCTCTGATCCAAACAACCAATTATGTACATACTCAGACACCCTTTAAATTAGCCATCATCAGACCTGGAAAAAAAAGCATGGGAAAAACAGGAATTTGTTGGAAATGTTTTTATTCATTTATTAATTTTTATTTTTTGAGTAAACAACAGTATATGTGGTAAAAATGTAAAGTTCCAGCCATAAAACTTTGGGTTCATTGTTCTACGAACGTCCCCCCATGTAATTGTGCAATGAATAGTACAAAAAATTGCGAAAGAGGAAACATGTGTGGTAAGGTGTGAGCATATAAAGATGTGTTCACTAGATTCATATTATTTCTGTCACAATTTTTCGTGGGAAGATTTTTAACACCTTTTTTTCAGATCTGTGGAATATTTTGTAATTAATTCCAACTCTAGTCGTCATCTTTAAACAAAGACAGATCTATAATAAAATTAAAACATTTCTTTAAAGGTCTATATAAACATGTAGCAACAGTTCTTTATTGGTTGAAAGAGTGTAAAAATCTGAGCAGATCAGTTTTTGAATTTTGAAGAGGAAAACAAATACTCTTAACTTCAGTTTTTTATATTTTTTTAAATAATTAAATCATATTTCATACAAAGCTAGTGATGTATGATTTAGGTAGACGGATCAAAATCTTGATTTTGTTCTTTAAATTTCTTTTGCTAAAAACGATGGGAATTCTAATCCTGCTGGAACTTTATTCGTGGCATGGCAAAGACTCCAACTACTGTACATATACCTTTAAGAAAATCTTCTCTTCCATAAAAGGTCATTCACTCATGTTGAGAACATAACATCTGAACATTAAATATCTTTGCTGCAGATGGGATAACATTCTATTGTTGGGCTCTCAGCGGTACATTTCACATCTTCACAGATACCAGACTGTTGGTATCAAATCTGATGATATAAACTTCCCACGCATAAAAAAGTTTAATAAAGGAACCTGATATGGGGTTGATTTAAATATTAGGCTGTTCTATGCCTGGATAGAGAGATCAATTTCTGTTCCCTCACCAGGACTCTCTGACCTTATGGTCTGCTATGACATATGCTGAGACTCGTTTCACATTTACTCTGTAATATGAAATAGGAGCAGTAAGCGTAGCTAAAGTGGGGAGGGGCAGCGGGAATTGTCCCCCTGGCCAGAAGTTTTAAAGGAAAAAAGTGGTAACAAATTGATCGTATATTTTAAGAAAAATGGCCCAGTCCAAACGTGGGTCATGACCATTTGGTGTCCATTACAAATATCTGGCCCTTAGACCCCTCCAACCCGACAGCCTTCATTTTTTCATTCAACTAAAGACTCTTCACAATTCATTGACTAGCAATCAGCTATTGTTACACCATATACAGCACAAGGGTAATATATACCTTCTTAACTGACAGCATCTTCATAGTCTATTCACAGTTCACTTGTTAGCAACCAGCTACTGTTACACTGTACACAATAGGCCACATAAGCCACATAACTGCTGTTCAATGAAGCAAATCAGATTAGCCTTGCCTGAGCCTAAATGTAAATATACATTATATGCCTGGGAGGATTTTGTGCAAAACCCATGAATAGCTGATAAACCATTCCTCCTTTAAGATGGTTATTTCCTCATGTCTTTTGTTCCTTTTTTAAATTTCCCCGCCAAGAAAATCTGAAAATTCATTATTAGATCTCGAAAAAATAACAATCATGATTTTGGAAAATCTGAAAGTTTAAGATCATGATTCAGAGAAAGAAAAAAAAAAAAAAAAATTGCCCCTACTGGGTAAAAAAAATCTAGCTCTGCCACTGAATAGAAAAACTAGTTTATATTACATTCATAGGCACTAATAACTTTATCAAGGAATTCTCTGATTGTAGGTTATGCAGAGTCCCTGCTAAGTACTATGACTAGTAGGATCTCCTACAGGAAATAATCAAGTACTTCCACCACTGGGTACAGAAAGGAAATATGAAGATAAATAAACACAGAGATGACACAAGATATGCCATTTCAAATTAATCAAAGGGAAATATATGATTCTGGAATGATTAACTGAACAATCCATGTTGGTGTATAATACGTGGCATAATCCCTACTGGTTCTAAACCAAAATAAACAAAAAGTGTTAGAAAATTTTGGCTACATATTGGTAAACAACTTCAACACTCTCATCAGGCCTGTAGCAAGGATTTTTCTCAAAGGGCACATATTGCAACCTTTGGTAATGATAAATATACCACCTGAAGAAAGTTAATGTAAAAATAAAATTTTCTTTAAAATACATTTACAATTGTTAAAAATGTGAGGATTGCAGGCACCAACTTTCTATAGTACACTTTCTAAACAAGTCATATATGCACTGATATTACAGAACTTTAAATTTGAATACCTCATTCACAAAATAAGATTTTGGAATGCTTTAATCACCATTTTGTTTCTTTTAAAGTTCTCTTTTATATGCAATAAACTTGTTTGACTACTGAACTAATCCTTTTTTTTAAAAGTAATACAAAAAATATCTGATATATTCAAGTTCATACTAACAGACTTTTTGTAGAAATGACTGATATGAGACTAAAAGTGACATCATTGCCCCACATTCCTTGGAGACTCTGTGAATATGATTATAAACGTTTTAAGGTTTTGTGCCTTCAAGGATTAGTTCAAGGGTCAAGCATGTTTATCTTATATGAAACAAGGACTTTAAAAGACACAAAATAGTGAAGAAAGCATTCAAAAGTCTTATTCTGTTAATGAGATATCTAAGTTTAAAGTTTGGTATCATTTGTGTAGATACGACTAAAATCAGACTAGTTGTGATGTCAAAGCATCAGATTCCTCAAAGTCTTTATGTATTCTATCATATTTTGTCCTGCGATTTTGTGGCTTAAAACTATGGGTTATGTCAAAAAGTAGTAAAACTGAATCTAGGAAGGGTTTTAATAATATACAACCTGAAGAAAGCTTGGGGATAAATAATAATTTAAATCGTAACAACAATTAAATAAACTTTCTTTAAAATACATAAACGCTTTGAGGAATCTGAGGCTGTAACATCACAACTAGTGACACAAGAAATGACACAAGATATGCCATTTCAAATAATCAAAGGGAAATATATGATTCTGGAATGATTAACTGAACAATCCATGTTGGTGTATAATACGTGGCATAATCCCTACTGCTTCTTAACCAAAATTAATAATAAGTGTTAGAAAAATTTGGCTACATATTGGTAAACAACTTCAACATTGAAAGGGGGGAAGGAAGGCACTCTCATCAGGCCCGTAGCAAGGATTTTTCTCAAAGGGGGCATATTCCAACCTTTGGTAAAGATAAATATACCACCTGAAGAAAGTTAATGTAAAAATAAAATTTTCTTTAAAATACATTTACAATTGTTAAAAATGTGAGGATGCAGGCACCAACTTTCTATAGCACACTTTCTAAACAAGTCATATATGCACTGATATTACAGAACTTTAAATTTGAATACCTCATTCACAAAATAAGATTTTGGAATGCTTTCATCACCATTTTGTTTCTTTTAAAGTTCTCTTTTATATGCAATAAACTTGTTTGACTACTGAACTAATCCTTTTTTAAGAAAGTAATCAAAATATCTCTGATATTTTCAAGTTCATACTAACAGACTTTTTGTAGAAATGACTGATATGAGACTAAAAGTGACATCATTGCCCCACATTCCTTGGAAGTTTTGTGAATATACTCATAAAGGTTTTGAGGTCTTGTGCCTTAAAGGATTAGTTCAGGGGTCAAGCATGTTTATCTTATATGAAACAAGGACTTTAAAAGACACAAAATAGTGAAGAAAGCATTCAAAAGTCTTATTCCGTTAATGAGATATCTAAGTTTAAAGTTTGGTATCATTTGTGTAGAAACGACTGAAATCAGACTAGTTGTGATGTCAAAGCATCAGATTCCTCAAAGTCTTTATGTATTCTATCATATTTTGTCCTACAATTTTGTGGCTTTAAACTATGGGATATGTCAAAAAAAAAGCATTCAAAAGTCTTATTCCGTTAATGAGATATCTAAGTTTAAAGTTTGGTATAATTTGTGTAGAAACGACTGAAATCAGACTAGTTGTGATGTCAAAGCATCAGATTCCTCAAAGTCTTTATGTATTCTATCATATTTTGTCCTATAATTTTGTGGCTTAAAACTATGGGATATGTCAAAAAGTAGTAAAAGTGAATCTAGGAAGGGTTTTTTATGATATACAACCTGAAGAATTAAAGCTTGAGGATAAATAATTCAAATCGTGAAAAAATTAAATAAACTTTCTTTAAAATACATAAAAATTTTGAGGAATCTGAGGCTAGTCTTCACAACTAGTCTGATTTCAGTCGTTTCTTTCAGAAATGATACCAAACTTTAAACTTGAATTTCTCCTTAATGGAAAAAGATTTTGAATGCTTTCTTCACCATTTTGTTTCTTTTAAAGTTCTCTTTCAAAGAAGATAAACTTGCTTGACCAGTGAACTAAATCTTTAAACCACTACATACGAGGTCTTGTGCCGTAAATCACTACATATGTCAGCAATGCTAAAAATCAACCATTTGAACCATTTTTTACATGTCCTTTAAACCAAACAATTCCAAATTAATTTGTTTTGTAAATCCTTATGGAATGAATTTAAGCAATTCAGTGATCATTTTCAATCTTTAAAGTTTTCTGGTTGACTAAAGAGTATACCGTATGTTAAAAAAAAATTCTGACCAAATAAAACATGATTCAGGATAAGCATCATTTCTACTTCAACCCTTCAACAAACAAATTTTTCTTGTTGGAATTTGATTAAAAACATATATACATATCACAATAGAATTTCCCCTAAAGTACTTTGAAGCCTAAAATTTTAATGAGAAGCTCATAGGAAGTTCTTATTTCTTGCTTTTAAGTTCCAGATTCTTTGATTAGCAAACATACATGTACGCAAAGGGGTAATAATGGAACACTAATAGGAAGACATATCTCAGCAACACAAATATCAGCAAAATAATAGCACACAGTTAATTCTTAAGTCATTCACATAATCAAAGCCGCTGCACCCACCATCACATATTCAAATGATATAAAAGCTCCAATACACAATGGGGCACCTAGAGTCATGGGGGCCCATGGAGATTATGGTGCTTTGGGCCCCATAACAAAGATATTGCAGTGTCATTGTTCGGGGCTAAACCAAAACCGAGTTTGCTTAGGGCCTGTAAGGTTTACCTTCAAACATAAGCAGAAAACATATGCATTTTTGGCCATACTAAAACTTGTAACAACTGATATCCTCCATGGAGGTACTGTAGAAGAGACTCCATGCATCCCTGATGATTGTCAAAGTCCCTCCGACAATCGTTAATCTGATAGGGAAGGTCTATGATCGTATTGCGTAATGTCATCCTAAATAACACACACTATGAGTGAGTGCACACTCTTGCGTACAGAATCGTATCATCAGAGTACAGTTATCTAAAAAACATCTTAACGTCTTGGGTGAAAACATACCGCACAATAACAGGCAATAATTTTTAAAATAAAAACAGAAATGGTCTCTAATCTATAAAGCACATATATCAAAATGCCATATTTTAAATGGCATATTAATGGCAGCCATTTTGATATTGAAAATGACTGTTAAGAGGGTTTTTGTTTGACATATGTGGGATTGATCCCAGGTTTATTCTGTGAGATATAAAGGATATCTAACTAGCCAGTGCAAGAATTTCAACAGTGTAGCTTCTTTTATACAAAATTACCATATAAAATGGTGGCCATTTTGTATTCAAAATGGCAGCTGAACCAGACATTAGAAAAAATGGGACAACCCTAGAATTATTATTTAGGGCATAAGAATTAAAAAAAAAGATTGGTTCAAAGAATGTAGCAAAAAATTGGACAAAACCAAATTTTGCTAAATGTCAACACTCTTCCGCTCAGCAGCCCAAGATATTGTAATACGTAAGTTTAACAGAAATCAACCAATCAAAAGTTTTCTTACACGCATTTAAAAACTTTTACATCCTTACAGAAATGAATGAATTCAAACAATCCTTTTCATTTGAAGTGTGCATGCAATTTTTATTCTTTAGGGTTCCTAGTCGACTCAGGACCCCATTATTTTAGGTAAAAAACTGAATTATACATGCTTCAAAAACATGTTAGCATGATTTCAATTTCAACCTTAAGTATAAGTACAAACAGACATTTCTTGCTAAAGGTGGATTTATAAAAAGAATGCACACATCACAGTAGCATTTCCCCTAAAGAACTTTCAATATTTTATTACGAAGCTTACTGGAACAGTATTTCCCTTTTTCATTATCAAATGGACTTCTTGTTTGCGTTACGCTGCCATATTCGCTGCTCATACAGCCCACAGCTACTCTTTTTAATATTTACGACCAAAAAAGTTGAATTCCAATAAAGGTCTATTAGACACCAGGGGGAAATTTTGCATGTACATTTTACGCAGAGGCATTTGAATTCTGGGTAATGATAACTCAGTTTTAGTCTTTAAAGCAATTGCTACATATGGGGCTTTGTACATGCTTGGTATAATTTAAGGTGTAAGTGACGAATATGTTTCTGTTTATTTATTCAATCTATGACTTGTTAATGTAGATGGAGTTGAAATTAATGATAACATATTCCGCAGTTCCAATTGAATGCGTCCCAAATCTTCCCGCAAAAAATCATGGAAGGAAAAGTGCGATGAATTATCATTTGCTTTTATTTTTTATTTATTAGACTCTTTTTCTTCTTCATTTTTTTTTAATGACAAAATAACTTAAAAGTTTGTAAATATTGAATTTGTTGCTTTTTTTTTTCTTCCCATGTTTAAAAAAAATGTTATTAAAAAAATGTTTCTTTCCATATGCTACCCCCGTTTTTCCCACGATTATTAAGCGCAGGAACTGTATAGATAGACAAGAATGGATGACAGATGTATTTTCAACTTAACTGTAAGGGGATAGGCTTCACATTTACAAGTTATGTGAAAGATATGTAGAACCATTTGTAATGTATGGAACAATTGAGTAAGTGCTACTTTCCTCTGTGATACTGTACCCACAGGAGGTATAACAATATTAACTATCCTACATTTTCATTCGGCTCATCTTGAGGAAGCTACTAAATATCAGATGGCAAAATAAGATACCAAATACAAATGTTCTCCAAAGATCTGGCTTGCAAACTATTCATATGGACAACTGCATTGGACAGGCCATGTTAACTCCCGTATACTAACACAGCTACTTTTTGGTGAGCTCTCAACAGGTAAATGCTCCTGTGACGGACAAAAGAATCGATACAAGGACTCTATGCAGGCATCACTCTAAATTGTTCCATACTGACACATGGGAAAATCTAACCAAAAAATGACCAGCCTGGCGAAGCAGTAAGCATCAAGAAAGGTGAACTACATACGAGGACATAGATGATGTGTCAGTTCCAGCGACATGCCAGCTGACATCACTTGTCCCTTCTGTCACAGGCAGTGGCGCCGCCAGAACAAATTTATTGGGGGAATAAATCAGCCTATGATGGTGGTACGCATGCGAAGTGTACACCACAATGGCGTGGGATCCATCGGCAATTGTGGGGTAGACAATTGCTTCCATTGAATGTGTCAAATCTATGGGGCGAAGCTGTAGGTAGGGGCAATGGGAGCGGAGCCCCAGGAGGCCCTGCATTTTGCATGGTTTTGGTGGCACAAAATTGCTTAAAAATCATGTCAAATACACACTGAAACCTTTTTGAATTTTTGAAAGTTTTAGCATGGAGAGCACATGCTCCCCCTTGTTGGTGCCACTGGTCACAAGAAGTGTCATGCTAAAATCTGGCTGATTAGCCATCTCTGAATCCACTAAAATTCTTCCTTACCTTTACTAACATTTAGATGATGTATGGTCTTCTTTGACAAGGAAGGACAATGTGGAATACCATCTATTTCTCGTCTGCCCATTCCTTTCGGCCGGCTATTTGCAAGATTTCTATACCACAGTATTAAATAATGCAACTGATCAGGCCGCTGCTCAAAAGTCTCTTGAAGACGAATTCCAAAAATACCAGTCTTTTGCTATACCTTTTTAATAATTTTTCCCTGAAAGCATGTGAGAATCCCATTGTTTTATATAATGCCATCTTTTAATTGTTTTCAAATTAATCACTTTTTAAAAGTTTCTGACACCATTAAACTAAGAAAATCCTCAAATTTGCTCTCGAGCTGTAAATTTACAATTGCAGGAAAAGTACAATGAGAATCCATGCAATGCTCGGAAATTTAGGTCTTCTTAAAAAAAATAAACATATTTTTATACTTTGTCTTGCAATTATCATGGTTTTGCTTTTTGTGTTTTAAATTTCTATATACTAAAGCAATTTTGCCTCTACAGTCCATTGACCTTAAAGATTGCATTTAATCCATATAATAAAACATTCAAAGATTCCAAAACATTCTAGAAACGATACCAAAAGTGTTTTTTGGGCAATATTTAACACGGTTAGGATGGACACAAATTTCCGTAAACCAATATATATCGATTCAGACTGAGCAATATATCGGAAGTTTCTACATATTGGAAGTTTTTCATGTAACGACAAACCTCAGAAAATGAATAAACAGAGGTAATACAATGCACTGTCTTCCATTACTGTATGTGGCTGAGGTTTAACAACGAAGAGAAATGGATAGGCCTAGTAATCAAGCATGTTATTCAGGACTCAAAAAAAATATTTCCTTAAATTTCATTTTCGTGATGAAAAACTTATTCCGTTTTGGGGTTACTGCATTTCAAATATTTCACACGGTGTCTTAAAAAGTAACCTCGCATGACATGTGTACACTGTGATACCATAACTGCAGTAACCTCGCATGACATGTGTACACTGTGATACCATAACTGCAGATCCACGACAATGTTGATTTATTTCTTTGAAAATTTATTGCCTCTTTCTAAATCATTGGAAAGTTGTTTTACTTTTTTTTAATTATTGAGATGGCCGGGAGTATAACATACACTTTATAATAAAATGCACTTTATAATAACACGCACTTTATAATAACACGCACTTTATATTAACACGCACTTTATAATAACACACACTTTATAATAGCATGCACTTTATAATAACACGCACTTTATAATAACACGCACTTTATACTAACACCCACTTTATACGCACTTTATAATAACACGCACTTTATAATAACACGCACTTTATGATAAGACGCACTTTATAATAACACGCACTTTATAATAACACGCACTTTATGATAACACGTACTTTATAATAACACACACTTTATAATAACACACACTTTATAACAACACACACTTTATAACAACACGCACTTTATAACAACACGCACTTTATAACAACACGCACTTTATACCAACACGCACTTTATAATAAATAACACACACTTTATAATAACACGCACTTTATAATACCATGCACTTTATAATAACACGCACTTTATATTAACATGCACTTTACAATAATACGCACTTCATAAAAACCCGCACTTTATAATAACTCGCACTTTATAATAACACGCACTTTATAATAACACGCACTTTATAATAACACGCACTTTATAATAACACACACTTTATAATAACACGCACTTTATAATAACACGCACTTTATAATAACACGCACTTTATAATAACAGCTGCACTTTATAATAACAGCGGCACTTTATAATAACAGCGGCACTTTATAATAACAGCGACACTTTATAATTTCACGCACTTTATAATAACACACACTTTATAATAACAGCGGCACTTTATAATAACAGCTAAACTTTATAATAACAGCAGCACTTTATAATTACATGCTTTGTCAATCTGCATATTACCTTGAACTCTAAATAAAATAAATCTTTAGTTCATGAAATATATAAAGAATTATCTTGGATGTGAATTATGTACATTACATTTTACACTGCACGGCTACTTTTCAACACACTGGTGAAATCTTTGAAAGGCAATGACTCTAAAAGGAATAAGATATTACATAAAAAACTCTTTTAATTTTGTCCTCTTTGGTACACGTCTGACTTCTAAACCAATCCCCCTCCCTCTCTCAAAATTAAAAGTAAAACAAAAAGGGTTCTCACATATCAAAGGTGTAGCTTCAAACTTGTTCAGCTGCTCCATCGGGGTCTCGTACTCCACAGTGAACGTACATTTTGCGAGGGACTGAATTTCCGGCAGATCATACACGCTCTGCATTTCCCTTCTGTTTTTGCAGCTGAAAAACTGCGTCTTGACCCGTTTGATGATGGACGATTGATTTCTGTTCCTTTTGAAGGAGAGGCTGATCCTGTGTTTCATTCTGTTAAAGAAACTTTTCTGTTGTTTCTCCTTTTTTGTCGGAGCCGCTTTTTCCGGAGTTTTTAACACAGAGTCCTGTTTAATAAGGAGAGTTTTCTGCCTCTGTAATCTTCTGTCGCAAATAGGAAACAGATCCCCTTTCTGCCATGAGGATGAAAAATTACTTGTAATCTCTCCGTAATCCGTCTGACAACTGTACCTTGACGAATCATCTGGACAAAAAGTTATGGATGTGTTAGGACCACAACGGAAATACTTGTAGTCGGAGTTAATTGTGTTTGCTTTGAATTCTGGTAACCTGGCTGGGAGGGTCGGTGGTTCTAAATCGGGCTCGGATAAATACCCAGATGAGGTTGGGGTTGAGCTGCCATCATTAGTAGATGTGTTTCCATGGTGACAAGATGCATCAGGAACGCATCCACTGGGTTTCAGCTTCTTTAACTGAAAAGACAAAACAGTTTGAATCATTATTTGTAGGTGTATGTAGATGTTTTTTTGACTAGATTGCTTTTAAAAAGGCAAAATGCTATAAAATCAGAAGTACTTCCCAAAACTGATTAAAAGTCAAACATTATTACATCTATATGTGGAGGATACCTCAAGTATGTAAGAAATCGTAAAAATTGCAGTATGTCTCCCACTATCTTTTGCTATATTTCCAGCATTCTGAATGTCATTCATATACATATGCCAAGATTAGAGCTCGTAAGATCAACATTTTAGCCCTCACCTCCCCGGGATATTTGAAATTCTGATTCTCCAGGCCTGTTTATTATCACGAAATTCAAAAAGCAATCGCATCACTTCATTTTCTTCCATCAAAACTTGAATAGAGTAAAACTATAGCAAGTATGAAGGAACAAGACCAAAATTGCAAACCAAGCTATTCTTCAAATCTGATTTACAGGAAATTCTCAGATTTTTGTTAACAGGAGATCTTCATTATAACACTACTGGTTTACAGAATGACTATTACACTAATCAAGACCTTAGTTGTAACTTTCATGGTAGCCTTTACAAAGGATTTTAAAGGTATGTGGACAGGTATAGCAACAGCATGAGCTTAACTAGTTTAAAACATCATAAAGACCATGCAAATAACAAAACGTCCCATCAAAATCACTTAAGTATTGTCCATCTTACAGGATTTAAAAGATGAAATGCCTAATTAGCCTCAATTGCACAATATTTTGTGACAAGAAAATTGCTCATGTTAACTTTTTTTGGTCCTTCCCCCAAATATTTTGAATGGAAGAAGTTGGCTACACCTTGTTTGTTTGATAAGGGCTTAATGGCACCACGACAACGAGGGTCAAATTGTCAAATCGAGAAAGCAGGTGCATGGTTGAAACAAAAAGAAAGTAGAGAGAGGGGGTGGAAGAGGAAAATTAAATATGGTTGAAGAGGGAAGCATGATGAAGGAAGGAGATAATTCTATCCAGAGGATTTTTCTGGAAGAACTTAGCAATTGAGTTGTGGGGAGCGAGGAAAGCTCTGGGAAGGTTGTACAGAGGGCAAGCAAGGAGAATGTGATGGATCGTGAGGGTGCACTAGCAATTGTTGCAGAGATGTAGGGGGAAGCCAATAAGGAGGTAGGAGTGGGTGAGGTGCGTGTGACCTATTCCAAGACGAGTAATATGAACGTTGTCGATACAAGAGAGGTTGTTTATGGTGGGTTTGATCGCAATGGTGGGCTGGATGACCTGGAGTTTGTTATCAATTTGGGAGTTCCATGAGGTTTGCCAGCTGTCACGAACAAGGGAAGCGATAAGCGGTTTGATGTCAGAGAGGGTTTTGGGGAAAGGGGGAGGTTGAGGGCAAGCTTAGCGGCTGCATCAGCCCTGTCATTACCAGGGATGCCAACATGGCTGGGTATCCAGAAGAAAAGAAAACTTTTCCTGCAGAGGGTGGTTGAAAGGAGTTATCCCATTTAAAGGAGGTGGGATGCAGAAAATGGCAAAGTGGCTGAGCGGAGAGTTGAGGCGAGGAGAAAGGCCTTTGTCCCATTTAAGGTTGAGTAAAGATGATGGCAGCAGCAGCTGTCTTGTTGCCTTCCTTGGAGCCATCAGTAAAGATGGAGGTGTAATTTGAGAGTTGGTATTTGATTTGGTTGTGGAGATTGATGAAGAGGTTAGGGTGGGTTTTGGTTTTGTGATGAGTGGAGAGGCCCAGGTGCATAGAAGGGAGGGGGCTGGCTACACCTTGATCCAGATTTAACATTAAAACGCAATTTGAGAACCTTTGAAATTTGGGGAAGAAATACAATATAGAGAATTACATTAAAGAAATGTAGCTGTTTTCTTTTTCATACATCACTTTTGCACATATGCTGAACAATTTCACAAAATATGATTTGCATGATGAAATAACCCTCTTTAGGAAGTATGGTCCATCAATCATTCATGGAATGGTCCATCAATCATTCATGGAATGGTCCATCAATCATTCATAGGCTTTGCACAAAGTCCTCCAAGCATATAATGCATATTTATATCTAGGCTTAGCCAAGGTCTAATCTAAATATACTTCACTGCAAAGCAGGTATGTGGCTTCAGCCCCAAATAAATGACCTATTGTGTACAGTGTAACAGTAGCTAGTTGCTAGCAGGTGAACTTTGAAGAAACTGTGAAGAGGCTCTTAGATAGAAGGTGTAGATTACCCAGTGTTGTGTATGGTGTTACAATAGCTGGTTGTTAGTAAGTGAAATGTGAAGTCTCTCGGGTTGAAAGGTGAGAATTACCCCTGATTTTGATAAAATCGAGTGTCGGGTTGGATGGTCTGAGGGACAAAATTTCTTAATGCTTCAATTTGAGTGCTACTATGAGTGCTACTGTGAGTGCTACTATGAGTGTTACTATGAGTGCTACTAGGAGTGCTACTAGGAGTGCTACTACGAGTGCTACTATGAGTGTTACTATGAGTGCTACTATGAGTGCCACTATGAGTGCCACTATGAGTGCCACTATGAGTGCTACTATGAGTGCCACTATGAGTGCTACTATGAGTGCTACTATGAGTGCTACTATGAGTGCTACTATGAGTGCTACTATGAGTGCTACTATGAAAGCTACTATGAGTGCTACTATGTGTGCTACTATGAGTGCCACTATGAGTGCCACTATGAGTGCCACTATGAGTGCTACTATGAGTGCTACTATGAGTGCCACTATGAGTGCTACTATGAGTGCTACTGTGAGTGCTACTATGAGTGCTACTATGAGTGCTACTATGAGTGCTACTATGAGTGCTACTATGAGTGCTACTATGAAAGCTACTATGAGTGCTACTATGTGTGCTAATATGAGTGCCACTATGAGTGCCACTATGAGTGCTACTATGAGTGCTACTATGAGTGCTACCATGAGTGCTACTATGAGTGCTACTGTGACCATTAACAAATTGTTCTGCTCAAAAATATATACATTTATATGTAACCCATTGGCTTCTCTTCTGGTCCAAAACTTTAATTAAAGGGGTACTTTGATTAAAACTGAAGATAACTTTATTCTGTCTGTAAAATATTTGAAATGATTATTCTAGCTGAAAGCTTCAGTACTAATCTTCTTTTACATGAATATTTTATATCCACCATAATCATTATTTCCTATGAATAACAAATTCATTCTTCAATGGCACGGCTGGTCAATATTTCATTTCATTTAATTGATCTATTTTATCACAATAGAAACTGTACGTATCAAAAACTTTACAAAGACATGACAACATGAGAGGAAGTACATGTAATGTGAAAGGAAGCACTCTAATCTGTGAAGCATATAGGTCTAACAGGGTAGAGAGCTGCCTGTAAGAATAAATACAATGATAATAATAAAAGAAACAAACAAATTGAAAGTAATGACAAACATAACTTAACGAACCAAAATATGAACAAATGAGTGAAACAAATGAAATTTGTATTATTTTTGACTAAGTTTTTGCCACATACTAAAAAAGACTGACAGGGAAAGAATATGCTAGTTTACTGTTCCTCTTTCAAAAGATTACAGAATCATCAAGACAAATTAAATGTTTCTTAAATACGTTGAGGAAACTACTTATATCTTATTCCATCACAAGATATTCAAGTTTGAAGTTCAGTCCCATTTGTGTTGGCATAACTGGAATAAAAGGTGTTATGTAGAAGGTTGGCGCCCTCCATTCACTTTCTTAACAATTGTAAATGTATTTAAAAAGTAATTAATTTGTCATGTTTTTATCAACCGTTTTTTTTTCTTCTACAAACTTGTTTAAGGTGATCAATTATACTTTCTTTAGTAGATTCTATTTTACTACTTTCCTGACATATCTAATGGTTTTTGAATCACAAACTATCATGAAAAATATAACAATAAAAAACAGACTTTGAGGAATGCAAGGATGTGACGTCACAAGTGGTTTGATTTCAGTCGTTTTTACACATAGGAGACAGAACTCGAACTGAATAAGAGTTTTGAACGCTTCCTGCACCATTTTGTTCTTTTGGAAACCCTCTTTCATATAAGATAAGACTTACTTGAACTAGTCTGGCTTGACCACTGAAGTAATCCTCTAAATATTGCTATTGCAGATTGCAGTATGCGGGAAAATTGAGGGCAAAAGAAGCAGAGGAAGGCAGAGAGTTAAATATGTCCAAAGCTTAAACAGCTGGGCAACCAACAGCAGCCTAAATAACAATAAGTTTATGCATTTATCTCTAAACAGAAGTGACTGGAGGGCCATGATCACCAATGTCTGTTCCAGACTCTACACCTAGAGAGAGATTGCAGATTGAGTAACATTGTAATTTCTTGATCGAGTACACTTTGAAACTCGCAGTCAACATTTTTATATTGAGAAAGTTATTATCAGATCCTTTTTTCTTTTTTTTGCCAACTTTATTTTCATTTTCTTTTATCACCAGTATATATGTGCTGAATGGAAAACTACAACTTTGAATTGATGTGAATAAGTTTAAACTGGAGCATGTAAGGTATGCAAATAAGCTAATGAATATTCAACAGCCTGTTCAATAACATCAATATAAAATTGTGCCTTGATTTCTTTGCTACCATGAATGAATATTTGAAATCAATCAATTTTACCTCTTTTTCCAGCGTAGCAGCTCTCATTTCCGCTTTCATTGCTCGGCTATCGGCAGCCTCGAGCATGTTCTCATGGAATCGCAAAGGGACCATATCATTTCTGTTCAAAAAAATGAAAGTGAGGGACGAAAATGATCATTATACAGGTTTTTTCCCTAAATATTCAATATGCATATTTCATGATAGTTTGTAATAAAGTACACAGCAACCTTGGTATTTCTTATGTAAATCCTCTGTGTTCTAATTGTCTATCATAATTTTACAAAGGGTGCAGCAATTTATGACCGCTCGTATTTAAGTCTTTACTATACCTCAGATCATGACATGAATAGACTTTACCATCATTTTCAGTGGGCCTCCCTGCTCACAATTTAAAATTGTATTGAACAATGTAGAAAACGCTTCATGTCCATAAGCTTACAGCAATATAAAACATAAAATTAGGCAATTGTTCTCACAAAGTTAATTATCAGTGACGAGTTATTCTTCTGGGATACACTCCCCCTTTTTAGTCAGTTCCTCAAGACTTGGCCCGCAGTTTTAATCTTAGCACAAGTTTTGAGTGATCAACAGCTGACTGCAGCAGTCAAAATTTACCACAAGCAATTATGCCAGTTCAGCCAGATATCTTGATAAGATCTGGCCAGAATTCCCAATTATAAAACAAAAAGATTATAAAATGCTTTGATGCATTCATTGTTACAGATACAGAACATGATATTCTTCTATCGTAAAATGGTCCAAAACTTACAAAGTACTTAGATCAGAGTGTTTGATTAAGGAGTGCACAACAGAAATGTGAAGGCATATTTTCCTGTAGTCTCTAAGAAATCTAAATACACTTTTCTTACACTTAATAGTGGTACTGGTAACCTTTGATATCAATGTTCAAATCAACTGTAATACAAATTTTAATGAATGTTTAAGTAATTTTCAACAACACTAGTCCTGTGTGTTAAAATAAGACATTTATTTTAATGTGCCGATGACTTGGCAAAAGACTTCCTGAGAAAGAATGTGCTACTCTCATGTTCCTCTTTCAAAAGATTAAAAAACCATAAAAAATTAAACTAGGCTTTTCGACCGAAAGCTCCAGTACCACAATTCTCTCCCTATTAAAATTAAGGGGTACATTCCATTCATGTTTCCTTCTGACTTTCCAGCCTTAATTAGGTATTAATCCACTAATTAGATCATTTAATTGGGTATTAATCTTATTAGGTATCAATTTAATGAGGTATTAATCCACTGTGAATGTGATACTGTAACTCCAAGTTAAGGTGAACAAAACATTTTTGCAAAGTCACCATGTAGCAAGCTAAAGACATGCAAAATTTGCATATCAAGTATATAAAGGACATATTTTGAAAGTAAATATCAAATTTGATTGAAATCACTGCTAGAAAGTGTTTTTTGGTGACTACTTTATATGAAGCAATACTACATCAAAGTGTTATAAGGTCATTTCCTGCTATTTGACTTTGGAACTACTGTATATAATCACAATCCTGTCCCTTACAATAGCCCCTACATATCTTCAAAATCTACATTCCCTGCCAAACTTTATGAAACAAAAATTTGATATTGACATGAACTTCGGCAAACTTTTACGGGAGACCAGGGCACAGTGGATCAGATTTTTTTCAATAAGTGATAAAATGATACGTTAAACCTGGATGAAACAAATAATGTGTGCAACAGTTTCACCATCATACTTACTTTGGTACTATATCACTAGAATAACATTTAATCATATTTTTTTTTAAAGCATTTATCATTTTTTGGGGGGAAGTGATTCACTGTGCCTCATGAAAGGGGAAGAGTGAAGCATTTAATGGGACACAGAAAATCACTTATTACCAGGCAGTTAGAGCAAACAAATTCTAACACAGTTTGTCCAAAATGAATATTCATATCAGTGGCATAGCCAGGTTCAAGGTTAAAAAATTGCTCCCCCCCCCCTCCTCTAAAAAACAAAATCAATCCGCCGGGTTAGATTGATTTTGTCGGTTCAACAAAATTGCTAAGTACCTTTTTTTAAAAGTACCTTTTTGTATTTTGCTTTTCACATTTTATCGCACGTCCGTGGGTGCGTGAGATTTGTGCCATCGGTTAACGTGGCATTTTGGAACTTCTTATCATTTATTCACTGTGCCCCAATTCACTGTGCCCCACTACGATAATGTTTAGTGAATGCTCACTTTTGTATAACAATAGGCCTATAGCTTCACTAGCAAATTGCCATAGGTTTACCATCAATGATTTACAAAATTATACCAAAGTATTCAAGACCCTTGGATATATCTAGTAACTTGAAGATAAAATGAAGTACATAATTTTACTTTCATTGGCAAAAAATAATTTTTTTGCTTCCCTGTCAAAATTGATCTAGAGTATTTGACTCACAAAAAATATATACAGGGCAGCAATACTTAGTCTCTTAGTTGGTGGCAGCATTTTATTTCAAATTCTGTTCAAATATTTCATGTGATTCACTGTATCCCGTGATTCACTGTGCCCCAGTGGCAGCATTTCGATTCAAATTCTGTTCATACAGGAAATATTTGATGTGATTCACTGTACCCTGTGATTCACTGTGCCCCGGTTTCCCCTAGCTGTTAGTCATATCCCACAATACACTTTTTGACATACTGGTGGCATGTACAGTGGGTTATCACACTTTCCATACATAAAAGTGAAGGTGTGTTGCAAGTTAAGCTACCAAACTTAGGCCCATGGTCTATGGGGCGAAATATACTCCAAACTTGCTATCTTACGACATTATGTATCTTTCTTGCTTTAATTCTTATACGTAGTTCTTTGAAGTTGTTTTAGTGCTCATAAAGACAAAATTAGAAAACCCTTTATGCTTGTTTTGGTGTAAGTTTTCCCCAGTCGGACCTCCAAAGTTTCTGTCACTCATATTGTTTATGCTGATGTCATATTACTCATGGTTGTTGTACAGCTGATTGGCAAACAACTCATGCATATCTAAAAAGATTCTATTAATAAGCAAACATTTTTATGGAACCTTGACCTCATGAATAATCAACAAAATTTAGTTCTACTCTAAAAGTAATGGCTCAATAGCTGTTCGCATTGCAAACAGAAGACTCACAGAAAAGAGATAAATTCTACCATTTTCCAAGTTTGAAACGGGAGAATTTTGTGGATAAACAATAACTATGTTGTGAATCTGGTGATAAAAAATTTGTAATATTTTAGTGAGGAATATTCTCAGGGAAGCTGTATTATAAAGTTACGTCAAAAAAATTTGTCGCTCATCTCTAATAGCGTGCATAGGAAAAAACCTTAACCTTCTTGAGGCTGCAGATCAATAAACAACAGCGATCACACAACGTCAGCATATAGAAACGGGTTAAGGTGAAAGAAATTACTGCAAAATGATAATAAATGGTTCCATAACTAGGTCTCCCCTACCCTCTTTCAATATTTGAGTTATTTTCTACATGTATTTCCCACATTAATCCAACCATATGTACCACATGACATCCATCCCTATATCCCACATAACATTCCTCCTTGTGTCCCACATAACATCTCTCCCTATGTCTCCCATGGCATCCCACCTTATGTCCCACATCAGTGGCTTCCCACCTGATGTCCCACATGGCATCCCACCTTATGTCCCACATTGGATCCCATCATATGTTCCACATGGTATTCCTCCCAAAGTCATCCTACTTTATGTCCCACATGGCATCACATCCCATTTTCCCATGGCCTCCTACCCTATGTCCCACATAGTCTCCTACCCTATGGCACACATGGCATCCCAACCTATGTCACACTCTGTGTTACTCATGGCATCCGACCCCATGTCCCACATGGTATCCACCCCATGTCCCATATGACACCCCATGTCCCACATGACATCCCATCCCATGGCACTCCACCCTATGTGCCGTATGGCATTCCACCATATATCCTACATGGCATCCCACCCTATTCCTCATGACATCCCACCCCATATCCAAAATGGCATCCCACCCCATGTCCCACATGACAACCCATAGGCTCCATAAGAAGTCTCGTCCTACCTATCACAGTCCCTGATTGAGCACACTACGTATGAAAGTCTGTCAGTTATAATAACTTATATGCAAATGAATTGTTGAATAAAGAAAACAAATGCGGGGTCAAATAATCATGTTTAATATAGCCCTTGGTGCATACCACACGGTATATATTCTATTCTATGTCCCTAATGGCCCCCATCCATGTCCCGTAAAGCATCCCTCCCTATGTCCATATGCAGTCACATCATGTCACACTCCCTGACTGAGCATACTAAGTAAAAAAAGTCTTGTCAGTTTATATACTGTAGCAACTTGATGCACATTGACCACAATAATAAAGACGGAGTTTAATAATCATGCCTGATACAACAGTTGGTTTACAAATATCTTGAAGAAGTTTAAGGGTTTTAAGCCTCCATGTTGTGAGAGACACTTGATAATCTCTGAAGAATTTTGGGAAATTAAATCACCTTACAGTTATCTTCAAAGGAAATATCAAATATTTTGTAGACTTTTAAGGAAACCTGTCAACCTGTCTTAAGAGTCTCGGAAAAACTTAAACATTTAGTAAGGAAATTCCAACCTTCCATGAGGATATCTAAAGAAACTTTAATTTTTTCAGGGGAACTTTGAAGAAACTTTAACATTTTCTGAGGAATTCTCAAAAAACTTTAACATTCAAATCTCAGGCAAAACTGGGGCTGGCAGGACGGCGAGCTGGACGAAATTACTATTACATAGGTTTGCATTATGCTTTGCATGCTCACCATTAGATGAGATTTTAACAGAAAATGTTTAATAAGTCTGTTTCTTTTATGCTTATTATTTTCCGAAATAAAGACTCTTAATATCGCGATACCTGGTGATAAATATCGCAACAATTTTGTCAATGATGATTGGTTTTCATTTACCCATATCGTGACAGCCCTAAAAATCTCATTTATTTAAAAATATATTGAAATTCTGTGTTTGCTTTAATATGCAGTTTACATGTGAAAATGACATAGTTAGTTTTTAGTCACTTATTAGTTAAAGAGACTTAACAACATCTGATTGACAAGAAGGGTTTAATTTCATATTTCCTACCATGTAACAATTCATGCAACAAACATTGGGACAAGTTTTAAGAAGGAAAAGCTTTAATGAATATGTGTCATTTTATATCGAACAATAATATTGATCAAGAGAGGGGGTACTTTGCATGTCATTTCACATAATAGAAAACAATAAAGAAAGTGTTCGAAAACTGAGCTTTTCTGTCATGGAAAAGGATTTTTTAATCAATTTTTATATACAAATTTGTTCTTTCGCAATGGGCACTTTCACATAAGGAGCTTCACTAGTTGACCACTAAACTTAAGGCATCCTTTAAGAAATTGGTGACAGCTTGAGACAACATGGCATGATTGGTCTAATTAAAATCATTAAAGAAATATTTTCGCAAATTTTCTTTTTCAGAAAAATGACAGAAAACTATTAAATAAGCAATTTAGTGTAAACATCATGCTGATATCTTTATTCGTTTAGGAGCTATAGCATTTCAAAGATTGTGCACGTGTGTTGAAAAGTGACTGCGCAGTGTAAAATGTGATGTCATAAAGGCAGATCCAAGATAATTCTTATGTATTTCTATAATACAAAACAAATGTTTTTCTTTTACTTACGACTGTATGGTTCATAAGCAGATGGGAAAAACCCTTTGTTATAAACTGTATGTTATACCCCATTTCAATAAAAAACAATAAATGCCTCCAGTAATTAGGAAGAGGCAATTAATTTTCAAAGAAATACACAAAAATTGTCTTAAATTTGCCTTTAACCCTTACTCTACCAGCACTTTATTGAAAATGCACTTAGGAGGCGGAGCCAAAGATGGGGCACTCAAAACAGCAATAATATCTTAATATAAGGATTAAGACACCATACTGTACACTGTGAGATAACTATGTTCCGCGTTTCGTGTGGCAGTCTTTAGTTCAGACGCTTTGCTGTCAAACCAAGGTACGAGGGGTCGGGAAGTAACAATCTTTGAAATGATAGGTGCATGGAGATCTAAGACTTTGTGTAATCGAGTATTGTATTCGTGAAGTTATCTATGCATTGAGTGCATCGTTTTGCAGTAATGTGCGCTTTATAAGTTTTCTTACCATAACCATAACCATTCTTCAGCACACTCGCACAATATTTGAAATGCAATAACTCCTAACGGAGAAAGATATCAATGTGATTTGTACAACAAATTGTTTCTTTCATAGTCCCTCTATCATGGAAGTGAAAGTTCTTGGGATTATTCCTTTAAAATGGCACAAAATCCTGCCAAAATAATGCTCAGATTTTTCATGCCTAATTACACATTAAAATACATCAACAATTGAATACCCTACCATTTTCTGAATTAAATCCATCATCTTTGATATCTTCTGACACAATAACTTAAATGAGCACAGCTGAATCTTATAGACCTTTTCAAATCTGAATTTCCAGATAACTATTATAAATAATGTCACATGGCCGAGATTCATGTGTCCATAATGGACCAATCATATACTGGAGGAATCTTATTGACCAATCAATTACTGGGGGAATCTTATTGACCAATAAAATATTGGAGGAATGTTGGCCGTCTGCACAATTCACGAACGGTATGGGACCAAGCGT
The DNA here is from genome assembly GCA_020152595.1 of Chiridota heheva. Lineage (NCBI taxonomy): Eukaryota > Metazoa > Echinodermata > Holothuroidea > Apodida > Chiridotidae > Chiridota > Chiridota heheva. The sequence goes on from JAIGNY010003759.1 coordinate 881,792, forward strand.
ATTAAAAAATGTTTTCAAGCGCACGTATCACACATGTGTTATACATGAAGGACATATGCATGCGTATTGCTGCTTACATTTTCCCCCCTCAAACCTGCACCTGATTGGTTGGGAAACAAAAGAAAAGTTCCCCCAGCATTTGATTGGTCAAAGTACTGAAGAAATCATGTTTGGCTAAACTCAGTTTGAAAAGGTCTATAGAGGGATTTCATCATGTGACTCTAACTCATCTGGAAGCCATTTTGCTGGGCAAGTGTCGTTGCGTTTCACGCGTCTTTACACAGCTCAGTTACATCACATGTACAACAAACATACTACATGCTAACCTACCAGTGCTAGTTCAGCAAATTGTACTGATTGTAGTTTTTTGCACACTTCTGATTTTTCTTCATATTTTCCTTAAGTAAGTTATATTTTCACCATGTATACGAAAGTAACTTTAATGTTAACGTCATCTGATTGTTCATTATACTCAGACAAAGCCTACATACCTGATATAAAGTGCTCGCTGCAAATCCTAGTGTGTAAGGCATACCGTAGTTTGAAAGTCGTTGCATCGTACAGCAGAAACCCACTTCGAACGTCGGTCAGGATCAGATGGAAATCGAAAAAATGTTGCATGTCTTTTTATTCCCTCGCACACATCTATTAGTGCAACCAATGGCACAGCAAGATTCAAGCATAATTATCTTGCAAAAATAATCTTATATAACTTCATGCAAACGTATGTAAGTCTAATTAGGTGTACAGCAGACAACAGTGGTTTTGACAGACAAAATGGCAATGTAAACAAAGTTACGTGACCTCATGACGTCAACTGAAACACCCTAATATACAACTGCATAAATATTCTCTTTGATTTCTAAAATTCTGAGATCACTAAGACCTTAATTTTTGAGTTATATATACTGCATGGCTGACTAAAGGTTGAGAGTTTTTTTTGTTTTGTTATTGATAGATATTGTTCTCTTTGAAGGTTGTACACATCAGGGAAGGGGGCAGCTGCTCCCAGATAATTAGGGAAGCATGCTTTCCTTGCAAAGGTACCCTCGCCCCCTCCCTCCCCTGTTTAAAATCAAACAAAAATGTAACACAATGGAAAATCTGCCCAAGCAGAAGTGCTTGTGTCTCCCCATCCGTCCCTTGTAAAAAGTTATGGCTATGGGCCTGCTCTTCGGATTATGCCTTATCTGATATATCATTTTCATCTGTACATGTGAAACTTATGGCATTTCTATTCTAAGAAATCTTGTGTAATATCTGTGTATTGTGTGTGTTATATTGAGGAGATAACTTATCTGGAGGAGATAACGTATCTGGAGTTGGGCACTATACAAGTTTAATCATTATTATTTACTGTTACACCTGCTACTTCAACATTTTCCTGGTGCTCTTTTCAGAAAAAATATGCAAATTTGAACCCATCACACCTGTTATTTAAAAATGTACATAATTAGTACAAACACCGACACAGTTTTTGGCAGGCTCATGTAAGAAAATATGCAAATTTGTAACAATATACCAAATTTTTATCAATGGAAAGACTCTCCACTGTTTCTTTATCCTTTGCCAAAATAAATTGAAATAAAAATATTTCAATTTGTAAAGGAAATCTGTATTTCTTTTCAAAATTTCTTTTCTATAGTTCAGTTATTGAAAATGATGAGAATTTATTTGACAGTACTGCAGTAGGAGATGGTTCAAGGGTGTGGTAAAGATACACAAATCTTTATTTAAATTTGAGAAGAGAAAAGAAGTGGTTGAATCAAAAGTGCTTCTTCAAGGGGTAAAGCGTTGAATTTTTGTTTTCACATGTTTAGACCTTCCATTTATACCATACTAAAGGTCTGTTACATACTGTTAGAGAGTAACATAGGTTAATTCCAGTGAAGGAATATCCTCGAATCAACTATGAGATGAATGAGAATTTAAGGACCTAGAACGGTAGCCTAGGCCAATAGCTCCACTACATCTAAAGTGTGTATGCTGACTGTATACCTAACAAACTATTATACGTTGGATTTGTCAGTAAACAGAAGGCTTGCCAGAATATCAGCATTATCAACATTTTATTAATACCGCTACTTAAAAAAATTTGCTGTGGAGAATTCGCATTGTCTACCATACAGTGCTTGAAAAAATAGAAATTTACTTAAAGGAATATTCCCATGGATCTTCATTTTTTTTCATATATGATAGAGAAAATGTTTAGAATCAAAGTGGGAAAAAAGTATCTTAATATCTTATTCTGTTTAGAAGTTACAAATTTTCAAAGTATTTTTGAATTTGGACAAAAGTGACTGATTAGCAACATCTGTGATGTCATAGAGACAACTTCAACAAAACGTCTTTGTATTTCTTTTAAAATTATTTGATTTTTTTTCTCATTAAAAATGTGACGTACACCAAGAAAAACCCCAAAATATTTTCTTGTAAATTATATATTTGACCCTATATTTATAATGAACCATAAATGCTGTTTGATAATTTAAAAAAGTGTGATTTAAATTTATAAGAAATACATAAGAACTGCTGGATTTGCCTTTATGACATTACCAAGCTGAAGGACATATACTTATGAGGTGTTTTTAAGAACATTTTTCTACACTTTAAAATGTTTTAACTTCTAAATGGAATAAGATATTACATAATTTTTCACCACTTTGTTTCTATAAATTTTCTCAATCATATATGAGCAAATGTAATTCATGGGAATATTCCTTAAATATACCCACTTAAAAATGAGAAATGAAGTTAACATTGCCTTTTGAAAAGTCAATTTAGTTAAGATATACCTGCTTGAAAAGTTAAAAATTTAGTTAACATACCTACTTGAAAAATTAGAAAATGAGTCAACATATACCAGATATACCTGCTTGAAAAATTATTTTTAACATACACTTGAAAAATGAGTTAATTTAGTTAACATATATACACTTGATAAAAAAGTTAATTTAGTTAACATATATACGCTTGATGTCGGTTAATTTAGTTAACATATATACACTTGAAAATTTAAAAGTTTAGTTAACATACCCACTTGAAAAGTCAGAAACTTTATTAACATTCTTGCTTGAAAATTTAGAAAATTAGTAAACATACCTGCTTGAAAAGTTAGAAATTTAGTTAACATACCTGCTTAAAAAGTCAGAAACTTAGTTAACATATGCACTTGAAAAATTAGAAATTTAGTTAACATATCCACTTGATAAGTGAGAAATTTAGTTAACATATCCGCTTGAAAAGATAGAAATTTAGATAAGATACCCCCTTGAAAAGATAGAAATTTAGTTAACATACCTTTCTTGAAATGTGAGAAATTTAGTTAAGATATCCTCTTGAAAAGTTAAAATTCATTTAATATATCCCCTTGAAAAGTTAGAAAATTAGTTAACATACCCACTTGAAAATTGAGAAATTTATATAACATTCCCGTTCCCAATTGAAAAGTTACAAATTTAGTTAACATACCTGCTTAAAAATTTAGAAATTTATATATCATATCCCTTGATAAGTGAAAAATTTAGTTAACATACCTGCTTTGAAAAGTTAGAAATTTAGTTAACATGCCTTCTTTGAAAAGTTGAAATTTCTTTAACATGCCTTCTTGAAAATTTGAAATTTAACATACCTGCTTGAAAAGTTTGAAATTTAGTTAACATACCCCCCTGAAAAGTGAAATATTAGTTAACATACCTGCTTTGAAAAGTTAGAAATTTCTTTAACATGCTTCCTTGAAAAGTGAGAAATTAGTTAACATACCTGCTTGAAAAGTTTGAAATTTAGTTAACATTTAGTTAACATACTCCCTTGAAAAGGTAAAATTTTAGTTAACATACCTGTTTAAAAAGTTAGAAATTGAGTTAACATGCTTGAAAAATTAGAAATTTACCACTTGAAAAGTTAGTAAACATACCCTAAGGTGGTCAGCACTTTCCTATACTGAACTGGTGTAAGTCTGCTAGTGACATCCATTGTAAATCCAACTTCAAAAATCTTTAAAAACACATGCTTATCAAAAATATGTCTGCACCTTCCAACTTTCTATCTTATTCTGAACAATGCCCAAAATTATTTGTTTCTAAAAATAGAATGGTATTAAACCCTTCCAAGAAAATGGACAGCACTACAAACACTTGGCACAATATTCCTAGAAAGGGGCCAACTCAAACAACAAAAATAAAATATGAATTTGCATACAAACAAATGATTATACAAAATACTAAGGAAATGCCTCGTGAATATAAGTACATGATATATAACACATTGAAATGAGTGATTTATATGAGAGACAAAAGTTATATTTAGTGTTAAATACAATATCAGTAATTGGTTGAAATATTAGTTTTTAAATATTAGTAATTGTGATGATTGTTTAAGTTGCCAAACTGTCTATGAAAAGGCACTGTATATAGAACCAACATTAATTACAAACCTTACAACTACTGTGTAAATAGCCAAGAAAAACTGTTAAAATGGATCCTTTTATAGTTTTTTCTCTCATTGTCAGGTCACATAATCTTTTATTTATGTGTGCCGTCACTAATCTAAAAACTTCACAAAGTGCCCTTTTTCAGAGAGGAAGATCTGCCTTACGATCCAGATTATACATCTGATCTTTTCATTGAAGAAAATAGGTGAAGTTTACGCACTTTGTGCACATATCATCTATTTCTAATTTTCCCTCAAGACAATGTTGGGGGGACTATTTTTCCTACTGAATTTCTCACTTCATTTTCTGCTCTTAAAATTTGTATAAACTCCTTGAAATAGAATCTTGCTACAAAAATCCTCCTGCCTACCTGAGCCATTCCAAGGATCCCTTTATTTGCATTGTTTTGGACATTAAATATTATTATGATTTAAAGTATGTTATTATTATTATAAATAGTAGAGCCCCAATCTTCCAGTCAGAAAATCTTGGATTCAATTCTCTGTCAGATTTACTCTAAAGACTTTAAAAATACAGACTGCTGGCTTCTCATTGTACTCAGCTTTTAGATAAGACAAAGCTAGGTTATGATATTTTGATCTGTACAACGGCTGCTGTGCTACAATGGCTGCCTGGATAATAAGATTAGCTTGAGAGACATTTGTACAAAATGGGTTAAGTGTTGGATTACCATTGTAGAGGTAGTGCTAAGAATGAATGAAGGTGTTAATTATGGGGGTCAGGTCAGTAAAATGTTAATGGAGTGAATGTGTGTTGCTGTAGGTGACACATTGTGCCTAAAGCCCAAATTCTACAGCATGGGGTACAGGGGCCCGCTTAAGGGCCCTAGTGGGGTCCAGGGATCCCTGGTCAGGGTCCACGGGGCAAAGCCCCTGGAAGTTCTGCAAATTTGTACATTTTGGGCCACGAAATAGGTCCTAAAAACACCACAAGAAATGTACTCTAGAGGGTATGATCCTCTAGTCAAAAGTCATGTCATGTACGTCATGAAAATTCAAATCACAAAAATCATGAAATCACGAATAGAAATGCTTAAATGTCAACATTCTATTGGAAAACAAACTTGTTTGAATAATAACGTAAGTTTTAAATACTATTCCTACCCAGTTATTTTTTTTATTTTTTTTTTATTTCCGGCTTAGAGGTAAAATTGGGAAACTAGTTTGAAAAAATGGGGAAATTACTAAGAAAACGGTCTCAGAAGACTACGTTAGGTGGAGATTTCTAGCAATGGGTTGCTTTCATGCCTATGTGTTAATGTGAGCAACATATGGGTCAAAGAAGTTCCAAACATTAGATTTTACAGAAAAAAGAATGTTGAATTAGGGTTAAATTTACAGATGCGTCACCATGGTGCAACACCCCTCCAGAAATGATTTGCTGTCGGGGAAAATCATCCTGTTTGTTGGGAAAATTCTCCCACTTTTCAGGAAGTTCAACCTATACAGGTATAAAGTAACGTCTCGTGAGGGGAGATGATCCATCTAGGCTGTCGCCTGTCGGGTAGATTCGTGTTTGCTCGGTTTGTCGGGAAGGAAATTTGAATAAGCCAGTATCATTATACAGTAAAACTCTGTTTATTCAGGACTATTTGTGTTGAATTGTATGTAGAAGTATGGAAAAGTGAAAGATCTTTTAGAAAAATAAAACTCGGCAAAACAGTTTACAAAGTACAACATCAGATGACCATTTGAACAATCTAATGCTTTGATTGTGTTCACCTGTTGGGTAGATTCTTGTTCGTCCAGAAGGAATTAGCAGTATTGTTCCACAGTAACTGATTTTCCGAAAAATTTGTGGGGAAAATTTTGCAGTGTGTCCTCACGGATGGATTGAAGTTAGTCTCTCATCATTGTTGTTTCTATATCATTTTTTGTCGCGATGATTTCTTATGAAGTGATTTGATTTCAACAAATTGCAGTAGTAGAATTGTTTCCATCTTATTCACAAATTGTTTTGGTTTCTTGAAACATGCTGAAATATTGTAGCTTCCATATTTTTTTTTTAAAGCTAGAAGTATAATTAAGTGAAATCAAATAAATCATAGAAAAGAGAGATGTTGCATTTTTTTATTTGGATTGACTGAATTATTGTTAGGTTTGAATCAAAACTTAGAAGTTCCAGTTTGCACCAGAAACCCTCAATTTTGGGCCAAACACCTTCAATTTTGGGACCAAAATGTTTAATTGTGGACCAAAAATTTCAAATTTTGGACCAAACTCTTCAAGTTTGCATTTCTAGATCCGCCATTTAGTCACACTCGATTCCTGTTTTCACGAATTGCGGCATTTTATCCATAGTATGTATGAAGCAGGAGCGGATTAAACCTTTATGGGCCTTAAGCTAAGTCTGTAAAGTATGACTTCTTATGACTTATGAAAACCCTTATCTCATAATATGATAATCCTATAAAGTTTACTAACTCTGTTTTCAAAGATGATTTTTAGAGCATACATTTTATTTTCTACACCTTATTTTGACCTCCCGCCCCCCTCTCCTGCAAGTCCTCGGGCATTAGGCTTAAGCCTATGTAGCCAATAGGGCTGTAATACCCTGGTATAAAGGATAAGGTGACAAAATGACCAGCCCTTGTAAAGTTTAACAAATCCATTTTGTCACCTTCAGAAAGTAATGACCTTGGATGGTGTTCTGCTTGCCAGTGGCATGTCCTTTGGTCCAGACAGGGGATCTTGAAATGCATGAGACCAAAGATCTCCAAGCCTGGATCAAAACATTTGGGTAAAATCTCCAAATTTGGATAAAAAATCGTCAATGTTTTAAACCATAAATTCTAAAGTTTTGTACCATACCCGAAAAATTTCCCGGTTACAATCAAAAAATTACACTGGTATAAATTAAATTTCCACAAAACGTTGGTACTAAACTAAACTTAAGATTATTGGTCATGCTATTATATGATAAAGAACAAAAAAGAAAGAAAGTGGTGTAGAAGCATTCTTCAGTTAAGTTTAAAACTATAACAGACTTCTTAAAAAAGTAACTGGCAAAAGATTACAAATGGCATCACAGCCCAACATTCCTTTGTGTATTCTGTTGAAATCCATTGGGATTCTAGCAACCATTGATTTTATGGAATTCGATGATAATTAGTCATAGAAGTACAACTTGGCAAAACATGTTTTTTGTAATACAACTTTAGTCCGTTAATTATAAGCTGAAAATGTTAAGATTTTTTGATGATTCTATCAAATTGGTTTAAATAAGTGTAATTAAAAATATTCCTCTTAACTTTTTGTCCTTAATTGAAATTTCAGTCCAAGAGTAAAAAAAGTAAAGAAAAATAATAAACTAAGAATACATTGTAAACTTACTTCATTAAAATCTATATAGCAATTTACCGCTGTACTATTATTTTTCCGGATTTGTTAGCTGATGAGCAAAACAGAATCTAGTTACCATCTGACAAAAAGTTGCACAACCATTTTCAATATGTAAAAACTGTTTAATTTACAACAAAATACTTACAGGAATATTCCCATGGTGTTTTTTATTTGAAAGAGCGCCACTTCTAAAGCCAATTTGGTACAAATATCAGGTTAATATCATATTCCGTTTATGATGAATTTCTAAAGGAATATTCCCATGCAGTTTTGTAAAAATTTAATTGAAAGAGCATACTTTAAGAGTCAATTTGGTACAAAAATCAGGTTGATATTATATTCCGTTCAGGAGATATAGATTTTTAAGATTTCCCAATGGCATTTTTAAGTTTTTGAACAGTATGATGAATTCGTGTTTGATGATGTCATAGAGGCAATTCCATTGCAAATGTTTATGTTATTTCTTTGAACGTTAATTGGTTGTTTCTGTATAATTAGAAACAATTTTCCAAAACTTATTGAAGTAGGGTATATTTGGCAATGTATACAAATACATAACTTTCATCAATTTATTTTTCTAGCAGGTTTTACTGATAAAAAATGATAGATTTTAATGAAATAAATACACTTTGTGGGAGAATGTATTGCTATGATGTCATACTGAGCCTTTTACTATTCATTTATTGAAAATTTTTGTGAACTTTAAAAATTGAATATTTCCTGGTAGGAATAACATATCAACATGATTTTTGTACTAAATTGTTTCTGATTTTTTTCGCTTTCTTATGAAAGGTTATGAAAAAATATGGGAATATTCCTTTTACCAGTTTGATCTTTACCATACCCTAATCAACCACAAGCTTGAAAAGGCATTTTAAACATCTTCAAGGTATGAAATGAAGGAAATAATTATAAAGAAAAACAAAAGCATTTTGAGATGCTTTCCTGTTCATACATAATATTTTGTCAATAAACTAAAGAAATTTTTTGGAAAATTTGATTATTCATAATTTGAAAACTACACATGCTATTTTCAAAAATAAAAGACTATTAAACTGATACCTTAATGCTCTTTTCGTTTTATTTTTATTTTGAAAGAAAACTTTTGTACCTGCCCATACACCTTTAACACTTTAAACTGTATCCCTTCTAAAGAATAAGATTTCAAAACACTTTTAACAATTCTGTTTTGTCTTCTTGTCCTTCAAATGTCCGACCTTTACACTACTCCTTTAAAAGTACAGGCCACACTTGACATGGCAACCATAGGGGTCATTAGTGTTAATTACGCTGCATAGAAAAATCTCAAATTTGATGGATTTTTTTATTCTTATTTTAAAATCTCTAGCATACCTAGTAATGAAGATCTTAAAAAAAAATTGCAAGATAAGTAGGAAATCTTTTGAAATCTTCTTTCAGGGAAAGAATTGTTTAGGAATTGATATTGTCATTTTTAAGAGCTTGATGACCAGGATGCAAGAGTTTTAAAATAAGAATCAAAAATAACAAAATTTGAGGTTTTTCTATGCAGCCTATACTAATGGTGCCATTTCTAGTGTCACCTATATTAAAGTGTACAGGCAACACTGGCTAAACTGCTTTAAAATCTACTATAATACAACCATGAAGTAGCAAAAATTATCAAAATCTGTTTAAAAAACCTTTTGATTTTAGGCTCAATTATTTATCTTTCTTATGTAAATTCTTTGTTCTTTTAATTGTCTGTCATATTTCTTTAAGAGGATTAGTTCAGCGGTCAAGCATATCCATCTTTTTGAAAGAGGACTTCCAAAGAAACAAAATGGTGAAAAATGCATTGCAAATTCTTATTCCGTTAAAGGATTAGTTCAGGGTCAAGCATGTCCATCTTACATGAAAGTTGACTTCAAAAGAAACAAAATAGTGAAAATAAAAAGCATTCAAATATCTTATTCCGTTAAATAGATATCTAAGTTTAAAGTTTGGTATCATTTATGTAGAAAAAATCTTTATGTATTTTAGAAAAAGTTTATTTAATTTTTCCCTATTTAAATTAATTTTCCTCAAACTTTCTTCAGGTGGTATATTATAAATACCCTTCCTACATTCACTTTTACTACTTTTTTGACATATCCCGTGGTTTTTAAGCCACAAAATCACAGGAAAAATATGATAGAATACATAAAGACTTTGAGGAATCTGAGGTTATGACATCACAACTAGTCTGATTTCAGTCATTTCTACACAAATGATACCAAACTTTAAACTTAAATAAGAATTTGTAATGCTTTCTTTACCATTTTGTTTGTTTTGAAGTCCTTGTTTCATATAAAATAAACATGTTTGACCACTGAACTAATCCTTGAAGTGATGCAGTAAATTCTGACAATGTTTTTGAGTCTTTACCATATCCCACATAATTATTATTATTTTTTTCAGATTTAAATTTTGGAAAGAAATTTAAAGGATTATATAATTATTTTCAGCTGTCTGCCCAGCCTGTCTCAAATTAAGCATAAATAAGAACTGACCAGCCATAACTCAACAATTACATTTTTCAAAATAAAAAGAACTAATCTGCTTAGATTTTAGACCCTTTTCAACAACATAGAACGGTTATGATAGTAACAATGTCCATTGTCCAATGTCCACGGCCTTTGATTTAAGGATAATACCACACTTGGTAGACAACAACAATCATTGTCATAATTCTAAAAATGTTTTTTCTGCTACCATCAAAGGTATGGACATGTAGAAACAAAATGAGCTCAAATGCTTTAGAATCTATTAAAAACCATCATAGTAGCAAAAGATTTCATCAAAATCGGTTAAAAATTTACCATTTTACAGCATTTTTAAAAATCTCAGGCATCAATTTGCATATTTTATGCAAATTTGTGAGGTATTACATTGTGACCTTGGCATTTTCTTGTATAAATCCTTTGTTTTTGTAAGGCTTTTTGTCATAATTCTTTAAAATGGTGCAGTAAATTCTGACTAAACATTTTTAAGACTTTGCCATGTCCCTAGTAAAATCCTAGAAGACCTTGATCTTAAAATATTAATCTTTCAAACTATTTCAAAATTTAAATCTAAAAAAAAAAAAAATTATGTAGGAAATGGTAAAGACTCAAAAACGTTGTCAAAATTTACTGCATCACTTTAAAGAAATATGATATACAAATACCAAGGTTATAGAATAAGTTTTAGGAAGCTATTTAATGAATTATGTAAAGATGAAGGAAGAGCTGTCAGTCAAACATCACAAATTTTGCATAAATTAAAAACCGATTAAAATTAGACCAACCATAACTCAAAAGATGAATATGCTATTTTCAAAATTCCAAAATTGATCTGCTCAGATTTTAGACCTTTTTTGACAAACTAGAATAAGTATTGACCTTTTACCTCCTTGCACAATGTAAAATTCCTAAAAAGCATTTTCTTCTGCTGCCTTACAACTTTGTTTATAAAATGTTTATGTTGTATTTGCATTGTCATGACATTTGAATAAAAATCTCTCATGCACGACCTTCAGTATTTGGCTTAGTTCATTTTTACAACAGGTTGAATTTCTTAACAAAGCGAAAAAATAAATGTAAACTTTTCTTGTTTTTCATTCTTTTTGTTGCTTTAAATACATTTAAAACAATCTAACATGGAAATTTGATAGAAATATTAATGTTTTTGGCATTGTGTTGATAAGCGTATTTAAGGCTCAGTTCAAAAAAATTTGCAGGTCATTCTACTCTGGCTAAAGTCCTTTGCCCCATGCATTAAATATACATAAACACTCAGTCTAAACTTTAATCTTTAAATACAAAATATGACCAATACTTTACAGGAAAATAAACGTTTAAGGCCCAAAAGGAAAGAAAGGAAGAATGATTATACAATAAGGGTCCAAACCTCACTGTAAATCAGACTTGGCAAGCAAGTATTGACCTCCATAACTGTAAAAGGATCGGTCTCTATGCAAAATGCCAAGTAATACATTGTAACTGTTAACTGACTCATAACTTGACACTCTTTCAATAAACCTTTTAATGACAGCAAGTTGGAAATCTAATGACAGGGTGATTCATTAACTGGCAAAACCTTCCATGAATATGATTGATGGCATGTAATAGACATAGGGTCTCCAAGGTACAGTTAGTGAAGTATGAAACAACTGCATGGAGGGAAGAAAGGATACAACTGTTTCCAGAAAATAATTAAATAAATTTGTGTGAGGATTTTTTACTTGGTTCCCATCATGCATTGCATTCTGAGTTCTTTTGACAATTAAATGACAAAATGCTGATCTTTCTCCCCTTTTTATTTTGAAATTCTGTTTGTTTGTTTGTTTGATGATGGCTTAACGGCACCAGGACAACGAAGGTTAAATTGTGCCTGAGAGGTCAGATCATTCTAGAGGTAGGAAGGAAAGGAAACAGGGAGAGAATGAGAGAAATTCAAGAACAAAAGGTCAGAAAGGTGTGATCGAGAAGGGAGGTGCATGGTTGAAACATAAACAAAGTAGCGAGGGGGTGGAAGAGGAGAATTAAATGTGGTTGTAGAGGGAGGCATGATTAGGGAAGGAGATAATTTTATCCGGAGGATTTTTCTGGAAGAACTCAGCAATTGAGTTGTGGGGAGTGAGGGAAGCTCTGGAAAGGTTGTACAGGGGGCAAGCAAGGAGAACATGATGGATTGTGAGGGTGCAATGGCAATTGTTGCAAAGATGTTAGGGGGAGCCAATAAGGAGGTGGGAGTGAGTGAGGTGGGTGTGACCAATTCTAAGATGGGTAATATGAACGTTGTCGATACGAGAGAGATTGTTGATGGTGGATTTGATCGGAATTGTGGGCTGGATGATATGGAGTTTGTTATCAATTTGGGAGTTTCATGAGGTTTGCCAGTTATTATTATTACACGTAAGGAAAAAGACTTTATACTGAAAGTAAATGGATTTAATGAGCTGCTGTATTATTTCATTTGATTATCCTGTAACAGATTATTGTAAAATAATGTAAATCTACTGTGGATATATAAGAAAGAATAATAAATATTACTTTAAAAGAAATATGAAGAAAAAAATAAATTAAACTAAGTATATTCAGATTTTATTGAAATTTGTTGAAGAATCTTGATCACTTAAAGGATTAGTTCAGTAGTCAAGCATGTCCATCTCATAATTATTTAAAAGAAACAAAATGGTGAAGAAAGAATTGCAAAATCATATTCTGTTAAGGAGATAACATTTAAATTTTGGTCTAAAGTTTGGTATCATTTTTGTAAAAATGACTGAAATCAGGCTAGTTGTGATGTAACAGCCTCAGATTTCTCAAAGTCTTTTTGTACATGTATCTAAAAGAAAGTTTATTGAATGTTTTCACTATTTAAATCATTTTTTCTCAAGCTTTCTTCAGGTGGTATATTATAAATACCCTTCCTAGATTCAGGTTTACTACTTTTTTGACATATCCCATAGTTTTTAAGCCACAAAATCACAGGACAAAATATGATAGAATACATAAAGACTTGTGCTATGACAGCACAACTAGTCTGATTTTAGTCGTTTTTACACAAATTATACTACACTTTAAACTTAAATATCTCCTTAATGGAATAGAATTTTACAATGCTTTCTTCACCATTTTGTTTCTTTTAAAGTCCTCTTTCAAGATAGACTTGCTTGACCACTGAACTAATCCTTTAAACTTGAATATCTCCTTAAACGGAATAAGATTTTTGAATGCTTTCTTCACCATTTTGATTTTTTAAAGTCCTCTTTCTTATAAGATAGACTTGCTTGACCACTGAACTAATCCTTAATGCTGATATTTTTATTAATTTCTTTAAACTTGAGTAATGCTTGGAATTTGCTTTTTGTTTGTTATTTTGGTACAGAGCTTGTTATGACCTTGACATGTTTAACTTGCTTTTCTTTTATTCTACATCAGAAGTTGTTGCACTTTTGTATCCATTGGTAAATTACTAAAGTATTCATTAGATATAATTATTTTATATCAAAGGTTTTACATCAATACCAGCACATGTGATCGAATATTATAGAGACTCATAATAATATGCCCTCACATTTCAACCAAGTGGTCGTTTAAAGGAGAATTTGGCTGAAATGTGATGATTTGATTGGTTGGTGAGACCTTATGGCATCAGCACCAAAGGTCATGTTGCACCAGAGAGGTTCAATAGTACTAAACTACCCTAAAAAACAAATGATGCAAGGGAGGTAGGCTAAGGAGGGGGAGGGGGTTGGCTAAGGAGTTCAGTATTGTAAAGGAACTTCAATCAAAGAGGCAAGGAGAGGGGAAATGTGACGGCATATCATTCCATGGTCCCTTAAATATTTAACTGCTTCTCTTTAACACAAATGCACTGAAAAAGTCCCTGACACTAGTTTTTAAATCAAGTTTGAATTAAAATATCCATTCGTTTTTGCTCTCTACTACTTCTTGTTTTGAGCTTATGATCACAGTTGAATATGAATATTCAGATGTAATTGGCGCCTAAACATTCCCTCGATGATACCAACATTCCCTCGATGATACTAACAATCATTGATCACGAGATGTACCATTTACGATAACAATCGTTGAGCACAAGAAACAACATTTATGGTAATAATCATCGAGTACAAAATGCAATATTTATGGTAATAATCGTCAAGCACAATGTGCGACATTTATGGAAATAATCATCAAGCACGAGATGCAACACTTATTATAACAATCATTGAGCATAAATGCAACATTTATGGTATAAGTGTCACGCATGAGATGCGACACTTATGGTAACAATCATTGAGCACGAGATGTGATCACTAATAGCAAAAAAGATTGGTATCAGCCACTTACTTCTCATTCTCGAGGTTGTGCATCTTCTTCAGCAGTTTCTTCATCTCCTCCCGGGAATGTTTAAGTTGGGTTTGTAAACCTGCCACAAAAAAATAATCAAAATCAAGACTGACACCTAAGCGTATAAAAGCTTAATCCATACCCTTGGACCATGAAGGCCTGTCAGGCCTGTGCTTAAGCCCTAATTTCCTTGGTGTAAGTAGATGAAAGCACATACCTACCCCTGGATAGGATGCCAGTATATCGCAGGTTAACTCCCATTATACAGCCGAGTACTCATTTTACAGCTGATTGGATTAAACTGTCTTGCTGAAGGACACAATGTAGCGCTCGGCACAGGTACCAGGTACTTTTGCATATAAAACACCCAAGCCATTGCACCTCTGAAGATTGTCATCAAAAATCAAACTAATCCTAGAAGCAATTCACCCTTGAGCCTTGACCTACTTCATATTGTGATACAATGTTTGAAAAAAACATACATTATAAAAAAAAAAAAAAAAACTTTTTTTTGCAATAAAACCAAAAGATATTAGACAAATAATTGGTACAAAAGAGGGTTTTCATTTTACAATAAAACATTCTTGTACACATATTGTAACTGGAACCATTATATGGCCACAATGAGCTTCGCATAAACAAAAACGAGTACCTAAGAGCTACATGGACTTTCAGTGAGCTCATTCAAGCCAGTTTTGGTACAAATCAACTACAGTATTTCCTAATCTGATGAATAAGGGAGTTGCAACTCTAAAATCACTCCTTATATAAACCAGAACCAAAAGGTTTTGTTGTTCCAATGCTTTTTATTCTTCTTTTCTTAAACTAATTGATTTGCAAAATTTGTAATAACTGTCATGTTATTGTATATCATGAAATATTTGTTTCAGGATATTAATTCATAAGCTACACCTACCATGCAGATCAATAAAAATGTTGACATTAGCATTTGCACAATAATCAACAACATTATCATAGCAAATATAAAACAAAAACGGTTGCTCATTTATCCTTTTTCAAGAATTTGTCAGTATCGCCTACACATTAATATTCATGCCATCATTACCACAACATTAGATTATAAATACAGACCGTGACCCATCTGTGTACGCATATGGCATAAATCCGTTAAACATGTATTTGTCAAAATAAGAGCATTTCAAGATTGTTATATTAAGACCTGCCTACTCATTAATATGCATGATATCACCACCAAAAGCAATAGGGCACACCTACAGACCATGGGCTATCTGTATAACACATATGACATAAATACAGTTTATCGTTCTTCAGATAAAGTGTTCACAAGCTCTTTTTAACGAAATCATTTTAAGCCCCGCCCACTATGCATAATAATGAAATTCAACATTTTTACATCATGAACATGTACACACCAGCTAACATCATAAATATACCAAATATGAAACAAAACAGACATGCGCTTGTTAAAATATGAACGTTTCAGTTAAAATATGAACGTTTCAAGATTTTTACAATAAGCCCTGCCTACTCATTAATATGCATGACATCATCATTACAAATAATAGGGCACATCTACGGACCATGAGCTACCTGTGTACCACATATGACATGAATCTAGTGTATCATTTTTGAGATATCACGTTTACGAGCTGGCTGTCACATACACACACACATACATACACCCACACAATATACACACACACGCCATCATGACCGCATACGTTCCTGATGCTATCGCATCGGAACCAAAATGAAATAGATTTATAAGGCCCGTAAAATAAATGTTAGTTTATCACTCCAACTCATATGGAAAAGTGATGTGGGTGGGCATTTTTTTCTCTCTCCCAAACCAATTTATTTCAGCGATTTGCAGCGTGCCGGATCAGGTCAACAAGGATCAAAATTAGCATTGGTTTATCACTAGCCCTTTGGACTTTCTCACCTCACATTTCACTAGCCCAATTGAACTTTCCCCACGCCCTTCTCTTCACATGTGACATAAACATACTGGAGTAATCCTAATTATAGGACTTAAGCCTGATGGGATTGAATGATTGTGCTAGCCCGCACGTAAAATTAACAAGTACCGGACTAGTGGGATTATGCTAATTTGGAATACTACAGGTCACCCACATCAGGTGTAATGAATATTGAAAACTATCGGAAGAAATAGTTGGTATTTTGATAGAAAGTAGGAAGAAATGGATGAACAGACGCTGAATGAATGATCTGAGAAAAAAACATGGTACTTTTTTACGAAAAAAATGTGATTCTCTCAAAACTGATGCATGTGAGGGGATAATGCTAATATTTGTTATGGGGCCTAACACACATATCTGCTCAGGAGTGTTCAAAGTGAATTCAAGTACTTGAAGTGACAGTAGATTACATTTATTATGTCTCTGCCAAAATAACGATGATTGTCTCCTAAATGTAGTGCTAAAGCTAATGCAGATTGCCTCAAGGATTAAACAAGAGCTGTCTGAATGACAACAGGCTCGAAAACATGAAAGCTCAAAAACTATTAAAAGTATGCTAAGAGAACGGACTTCTTTAGGGAAGTATAAAGTGATGGTTATAGAAGATAAACTGTATGACAGGATAGAATGGAATGGATGGCATTGGTAAGGGATATATTGCATTTAGGAAGGATGGCATCAGGGAGGGATGAATGGCATCAAGTGGGGTGGATGGCATCAAAGGGGCCACACATATTATCAAAGTCCCACTCAAAAATAATTGGAGGGGGGAAATTCCCACACACAAAGTTTGGCTAAACAATGGCAAATCTGGCATTTGCCAGCCAATTTTGGGTATTTTGAGACTGTTTTGGTATTTTGGCCTTTTTTGGTATATTTGGCCCTCTTGCAAAATCCCCATCTTTTTTGAAAAATCCCAAAAAATTACACAAGGGGAAAAAAACGAAACGAATTTTGAACCTTAGTGTGAACACTGGGTGGATAGCATCAGGAAGAAATAAATGGCATCAGGGACAGATAGATGTTATCAGGCAGGGGTGGATGGCATCAGGGAGGGTGAATGGCATCAGGGAGGGTTAGAGACATGACACCAAGGAGGGGTGGATAGCATTGGAAATGGAAGGTTGGATGGATTTAATGGTACTGTGAAGTGATGGATGGAATGATGGATGGCATTGGGGAGAAATGGATGGCATCTGGGAGGGATTGCTGGCATCAGGGAGGGATGGGTTGGATGGCATCCGGGAGAAATAGATGGCATCCGGGAGAAATAGATGGCATCCGGGAGAAATAGATGGCATCCGGGAGAAATAGATGGCATCAGGGACAAATGGATGGCATCAGGGAAGGTGGATGGCATCAGGGAGGGATGGATGGCATCAGGGAGGGATGGATGGCATCAGGGAGGGATAGATGGCATCAGGGAGGAATGGATGGTATCAGGGAGGGATGGATGGCATCAGGGAGGGATGGATGGCATCAGGGAGGGATGGATGGCATCAGGGAGGGATGGATGGCATCAGTGAGGGATGGATGGCATTGGGGATGGAGGGAGGGAGGATTGCCTATCTTATTAGTCGAGATATAGTCAAACTAATGACAAGATATTTCATTCATAACTGTCACATCGAAGTATACTGACTTGCAATTTGTTGTTTCAAATACTCGTCTCTTTCCATGATGCATTTTTGTTGTCACGATTGTTCCGATTCCAACCCTGCAAAATAAATACATGACATATGAGCGGAAAGTACATCCTGAAAAAACACATTTTTAAATTCACAACAAGAATTGTGCACTTAACCCTTAAATCCCAACATGTTCAAAACGTGACTGCAATTTTTTTTCTAAAATTAATTTTCAGAACTTTCCATTAGTTTTCTATCACTACAAGTTTGGTTTATATGAATGCCAAGACATACAAACTTTTCAAGAAAAAATCTAAATTAAAGAAATTATAGACATAATTATAAAAAATTGCAAATTTTAGGCAAAAATTAGGTCAAAATTGCTCAATATTTTGAGCTCATATCATTTCTTGTGAATAATGAAAATGGAAGATTTTATAAATATATTTCGATTGTAAAAATTTTCTTTCCATTAATATCAGTAAAAATTATTGTACTCAAAGCTAAACATGCAAAAACAATGAAAAAATAAAACAATAATCACCCCTGTAATTACTCATGGCAAAACAAAGCCGCACAACCACTGCTTCATTAGCACCCAGGCCATGTACAGTGCATTCTCAGGCAATAACTGCTAGACTAAAGTGGGTATGTTTTGGTGTCAGGATTTCTTCTCAAACTTAAATTATGGTATGAACAAAGAGGGGTATACTTAAATTATGGTAAGAATAAAGAGGGGTAGTTGCTCTTTGTGTTTTTAATTGAAAATAGGTTAGGTAAGCTTCCCAACACTTATTTTGTATAGGGAAGTTCTACTGTGATCAGAAACTACGATTTTTGCCTAATTTTGTTCTCAAAAGGCTCAAAATCATAATATATTACCAAAAAAGATATTGATAATAGGGGCAGTTAAATTTCAACCAGATTTGGTTGATGTCTTTGACAGTTGTACACAGCTTTTCAGGCAAAAGCTAGATCTGGAAGTATGGCAGGTAAGTCTTTGAAATCATTTTTGGTTAAATTTTGTGCATTTTTTTATTTTCTGTATTTCAACCCATTTTTTCTCAAAATCTTTAATATAACCCTACCAAAAAGTTACATTTTCTGAAAGAACACATATATTAAAGTTCTTTAAAATGAAGCAAAATGATTTTTTGAAAAGTGCATGTCCAAACTGGTCGTGCGACGACCCGTTGGAGATTTAAGGATTAATTACAAACCAGTTAAACAGATTATTTTAAAGGTATCTAGCTATGCTAATTTTCTTTATAAACCCATCAAAGGCCATGAAAATATCTAAATTTTATTAAAACTGGTTAAAAATTGACCATTTGGGAATTTTAATACATTTTTATTTTCCGGGCCAAATAACAATTGTTATGAATATTTGTAATGTCAAAATGGAGAATAATATTCTGAATTTAATTCCCAGTTTTTTCTCTGCAAACTTTCATCACCTAGGCTATTCTGATGACCAAATTTTGTTAAGTACAAATGGAAAAATGCAATATTAATTTATTGCATGATTTTGTGGTCAGTTTTTACCCAAAACAATGTTCTTCACATTCGTACCACGTAAGAGCTTTCTACTCAACTCATCGCTACCTTAAAGAACCACTGAATAATGCATCTAATTAAGTACAAGGACTTCAGGAAATTGTTCATTGTTACATCCAACAGCTATGTAACATGTTCATTTCAAGCTTTAACAGGATGAATCAAAATGAGCATGAAATCTATGTGGACCAAGAAAGGGATCATGACCTGGTTTACACAGAAATGAAATCGTGATTTGTTAATTACAAAAAGAACTTACATTTCTGGATGGAACAGTCTTTACATTATGAAATAGCATATTAGGTTTTGAGTTCAAAGATCAAGGACATTTTAATGTATGCAAAAATTTGTGATGTATGAAGGAACGGGAAGACAGCTCGGAATCTTTCAGTAACTTTTCATATTTCTTTTCTACATGTCATTTTGAAAATGATGCGAGAGCATGAATGAGGGTTTGATCGGAGTTGGAATTAATCATAAAAATTTCCCAAGGTTTTGAATAAAGGTGTCGCAAATTTTCCCACAGAAATAATATTAATGTAGTGAATACATCTTTATATATTTACTCTTTCGCAAATTAATGTACTTGATCGCACACTTAGATAGGGGACATTTTTAGAGCACTTACTAACACATATAATGTTGTTTACTCAAGAAATCTAAAATCTTTCCGCAAATTCCTGTTTTCCTGTGGTTATAACTGCCAGAGCAGTGGATTTTTTCCAGCTTCGGGTTTGACTGAAGTCCAAAACCTCTTTAGTCAGAATCAGCTAGTCCCTTTCAAATAATTACAAGACTGTAAATCCTGGAGGGGAGCAGAGGGAATTGTCCCCCTCCTCGCAGTTTTAGGCAAAACTAATTACTGTACATCAGGTTGTCAAAAACAGTCCCCCTACACTGTGGGGGTGGTAAAGTATGGCCCTGTGTGCCCCTCCCCTCCATTTTGTGAAAGAGAATAATGGCCTTGAATTACATCACAAATTTACACAAAATATCACTATGGAGATCTAAAATTCAAAAAGCTGTAAACTGGTCAAATTTTAAGTAATTTTGAAGGATTTTCATTTTGCAATTTTCATGGATAAATCTTAAATTTTTTAATGAAATTCTGTATAATAATGGAGTTATACATGTTACAGTTATAAATTTTAATTTTGGTTAAAAACCCTACCTGATAAGAATCTTATTTTAGCAACAGAGTGTACTGAAGTCACCAACACAAAAGAATTATATCGACACAAGAACTTAACTGCTTACATATAGCATAGCATAGCAAGGTTTAACGTCCCGAAAGCATCCAGTGTTGGACATTATATCAAGACGGCCACGGCCTTTGAGAACCAGTTGTGAACTCACTGGTTGCAGACCCACTGGGATTCAAACCTGGGAAGTGCGGGTGAGCGGACAAAGCACTAACCACTACAAAGCACTAATCACTACACCACAGAGGTCTGTGTATTATGTGGTGAACTTGCAAGACTACAATATCCACAAAAGAATTGAAATATCCTAGCTAAAAACTTATTATTTTCTTAGTCCTGATAAAGAATTAAAGGAACCCCCCCCTCTTTCCCCTAAGCCCACTCCATCCCCAATATAAAAATATTTCTCAGAAATTCTTGGTCCTTCAAGTTTTCCCAAGAAATTTTTCTACCTGCATGCTGATCTACATTGCTGACTTCTAAACACATCACGATTACACCCCCTGACAATTTAAATTCTAAGGCTACATTCCAAGTTTGCTACAAAGCTATTGTCCGAGATGGTAGAGTACATGTTGGGGTTGTGGCCTCCATCACAATTTGCATAAGTATTTAGACAAAGGGCATTTGGCTAGGATCATTTACTTACATGGTGTAAATTTCCCATAATAGCAGCCATTGTTTACCTAACCTGTATATAAATGGTGAAATAAGTTCATATTTAAAATCAGTTTTTTTTGTAATGTCTGAAATTTGTTTGATTCAGTTATGGTTCTCTTTGCTTTTTGAAAGTTTTGACTGTGATTCATTTTCGGATCTGCATGTTTTTTCATTTTTTTTCATTTGAAGAGGCATATTGTTCGGTTGGTGCAGAAATATAGCAATGCTTTCTAGTGTCAGATACAACCGAGGACACAATAAAATACAAAAAAATGTAATTTCTCTTTACTTTCTAGGATTAATGTTTTTATCAATTTAAATTTGGAAGCAAACTCCGCCATGCTAGTAACGCCACTTCCGTTTTTAAATTTTCCTTATTGATTGTCACTAGGAAGGCACAATGGTAAACCTAATCATGTGTGAGAAAACAGTCATAACATTTAAACAAATTGTATCAGTTTTTTAAAGAAATAGCTTGTAGCACAGCATTCAATGTGCAATGGGCTTGCGGAAGCAGAGCAAATTTTATAATTGTACTCTAAGCAACCACATTTCGGATATCCTAGAACGAAATTATTAATTGCAAAAACCACAAAAATCTCAGCCAGCTGCAGGAGCAATAGAGACTCTTCGGCCCTTATGTGACAAACTGGCAATATATTTCAAATTGTCCAGAAAAACCAGCTAAGAAATGAATGCGTGGAACGTAGCACATACCTAGTCTCAAAAGGGATATCTTTGACATAACACTTTGTAGTTTTGAAATTTACTGTAGAAGATTTTGACACTTACTGACAACAATGGCCAGGGCCCTAATTACCAAGGGCCCCAATATCCAGGGGCCCCAAATGCCAGGGGTATTTGAACTAAAGATAACTAATGAGAGCTATGCCAGAGTGAATAACGGAGTGAGTTTCTTTCAATCACAAACATCAGAATAAAGGCAAAGTCAGAATAATTATACACATTTAGCTTCCTATAGAGGGATGATATTACTTGACTCTTAACTCATCTGGAAGCCATTTTGCCAGGCAAGCATCGTTGCATTTCACGCGTCTTCACACAGCTGTCACATCACACATACAAGTTCAAAAAACATACTGCCTGCGAACCTACCAGTACCAGTTCAGCGAATTTTGTTTTTGTTCACGGCGGCGATTTTACTTCATATTTTCCTAACATTTGATATATTCACCAGGTACATGAAGAGTAACTTTTATGTGAATGCCATTTGATTGTTCGCTATATGCAGACAAAGCCTACATACCTGGCATAAAGTGCTCACTACAATCCCTAGTGTGAACCGAAGATTGAAAGACGTTGCATTGTACAGCAGAAATCCACTCCGAACATCGATCAAGATCAGGAAAACGTCTTTTTAATCCCCGGAACACAAAAATGGGACAACACATGAACTAATAAAATATGTTAAAGGAGTTTATGGAAAGAAAAACTTCTTAGGATTAAACTTATCACTTCACACAAGGGTCGCACTGTACTTACTGCTGCATGTTTGTAGAGCTAAAGATTCCATCAGTTTTATGACAAACATGTATTTTGGCATGCAATTTTATCGAAATCTACAACCACCCCACTTCCCAGATGACAATCCTATAAAATGTCTACAAAATAACATACACAACCATCCATGAAAACTATTACTGATAAAATATTTTACGTGAAACAAAGACTTACCAAGATCGATCGTTAAAGAAACAAAATTAGAAATCATAAAAACTTCCTAGAAATCAGACATTTCCACAATCCTCGTAAAACAACTATCAAATTTCCAAGTAAACAACTGCTAAACGAAATATGGTTAATCAGCAAAACACTTTCCTTTCAAAATTATGTTGAAAAGAGTTTGGATTACTTCTTCTCTTCATAATGAGACATAATTTTCCACATTTATTAAAGTTTCCAGATTTTCAGATACTTGTCCTAAAGTACCATTTAATAATGCTGATATCAAAAATGTCAAGTTAAATTATGATAATATTTAATGGCATAAAACGTTGATTAATAATTACTGTAAATAAAGCTCAGCATCATTAACAAGTTTAATTAGGTGTTTCTAATGGGAATCAATTCTGGCACAAATCAAGGAAATTCAGTCTAGTCACTTTCTTTAATTAGCTGTGATTACATTGGTGTCATGTAACAGTCCTGATCCTGTTTGATAATGCACGTTATCAATGTGAAGGAATCTCCTAGCAAAGCACTTACTGTAGTTGAAAAGTTGGGCTTTTAGAACATAATTTTACAAAATCGATAAAGCTATCGAAATAAGAATCAGCAAAATGAATTACTGTTCAATGCACAATTATGAACAACTTTGGGGAATTATTGGTTATGCTGAGGTTCACATGTCATGTACTAAAGCAATAAAAAAAATCCTCCCTTTGTACTTTATGAAAGTGGAGGAATTCCTCTACCCCCTCACTCATATGAACACTGACTCGCAAGCATCATGGGGTTTTTTTTAATGAAAATCTTACTCCCTTTTCCCCTCCCTCTCCCTCTCTCTCTCCCCCTCTCTAGGTGCTGAGTTTGGAACAGACATTGGCGATCATGGCCCTCCAGTCACTTCTGTTAAGAGCTATATGTATAAACTTATTGTTACTTAGGCTGTTGTTGGTTGCCTAGTTGTTTAAGCTTTGGACATATTTAACTCGCTGCCTTCCTCTGCTTCTTTTGCCCTCAATTTTCCCTCATACTGCAAGCTGTTCAAACCCACCCTCCCAATAAAGATGCCCGAAAAATTCCATCTGTCTCCTTCTGATGGCATTAAGTAGGGACCTGTCCATGCCTGAAGCTATCACGACATCATAATTTGTTTTCCTTTCTGTCTAAGATATTTTCAACATTCTCCTAATGAACCACATTTCCGTAACTTCTAATCTTTTCTTGATGTCACTGGTAATACATATGCCTTCAAGACACAGATTTTCGTGTCCATTCTAATATTTCTATTCTTCAGATTTGGATTCATTTTTGTAAACATGTCTTTGGAAATTGCAATACCTTTTCTAACTTCGTTAATGCACCGACTATCTGATGTTAGTGTGTAGCCCAAGTACTTAAACTGTTGTATTTGAGGTTGTACCCACTATATAAAAAAACTTAATGATAAAAGTATTCAACAAAATGACCCAAATGCTTAATTTCATCCACTTAGTAGTTTCTATTTTTTGGCAATGGTGTATTCAATTTTCATCAAGCTGTTTACACCTGGAGATTATCCAAATCTGATGAGCTCAGTGGACAGCATTGATCCTGTGCTTATGCCATAGTGTGAATGGACCATCCCAGGTTTCTTTCCTCATATGTGTAAGGACTATAAAGATGACAGTCTTTTTGGCTGCCGTGATGCTATTAGCTTGTCTGGATAGTTTCTTAGTTTCCTGAATAAGTCTTGTTCATGCTTAGTAATTAAAAGATGCATGGAAGTCTCTACAAATTATAGATCTCACATGCCCCTAGTTTTGCTTTTTTAGAGGTGTGTTCCACCCTGCCCCTCATTCGTGGTTGGAAAAATACAGCAAAAGTCACTCACCAATCATTTATACAACTTAGCGAGTACATTCGAGTACAACGGTATATTGCGTGTATAATATTTCTACTTGCCACATCTTTTATTGGTTCGCCTATAGCAAGCAGGCGAGTGGTTTTTCCAATCCTGCCCTCATTGCCTCCACCCTTGCCCATTTTCACTCTACAATTTGTTCACATGCTACCCTGCCCCACATACCATGCCACCCTGCCTTACATGTCATGCCACCCTGTCTCACATTCCTATCACCCTTTCCCCCATTCCATGCCACCCTGTCCCACACACCATCCCTCCCTGTTCCAATGCCATCCCAACCTGTCACCATGCCATCCCAGCCTGTAATAAATGCCATACTACCTTGTCCCACATTCAAGTCACACTGTCCCAGGTATGTCCTGACACCACCTTGTCTCACATGCCATGCCACCCTGTCCCACATGCTATCCTACCCTTTCCAACATGCCATGCCACCCTGTCCCATATGCCATCCCACTCTGTCCCATATGCTACCCTGTCTCCCATGCCAACCCACCCTCAACCCCATTCCTACATCTACCAATCATTATGCCTTCTTCCATCTTACATTCTTTCCTTTAACTCCCATCCCCTCACCTCTATCAACCTGCCATGCACTATTCATCTACCATCCCCATTCACCTACCATCTCCATTCACCTACCATCCTCCATTCACCTATCATCTTCCATTCACCGACCATCCCAACTCATCCCCACCCACCTTTTGCCACAAAATCATCTACCAAAAAAACTCTCAACAACTCATCATTCCACCCTTCACTTCTACCTTCACTCACTCCGATGCACCACAGCTCCCTCCACATTACCTCAGGACAGAAAAACATTAACCCTTAACTTAAATCTGAAACTTCCCATACAAATATGCTCAACTTTGATATTTTGCCTTATAAACCAGATAGGGCTGATCTATCTACCACACAAGAATGAAAATTCATTGCAGATAAATTTTAACATTATCAGTAGTCTATTACAGTATGTCTGCACTCTATTCACCCAAGTAGCAAAAAGTTATTGTTAATATTTCTGTTCATCCCAAGACACTTAATTACAAATTATTTTGACAATTATTGTCGACTTTTTCCAATCCAGAACAAATATTTTACTTGCTATTTATGTCAGGAATGCAGTTGTTGTAAGTTCTTTCAAGGCGAGCGCCTACTTTACATAAATTTCCTTTCACAAAAATAGTTGGAATTTCTTTCCAAGGGCAGAAATCTTGTTCCCAGTGGCTGAACAATCCATTGTTGGATGGACAATGGATGTGGACGGGCGGATGAACAGACAAACGGTAATATGCTATATCTCCTCTTCATCCACTTTGTTGGTGAGGGGATAAAATTAAAGCTGCACTAAATGACCATAGCTTATTGCAGGCTCATTTTTACAAGAACCTTGTGTTTTGTCATCTTGTTCAACATACTAGAGCGTCAGACATTGTTCTCCAACTGGTGAAAGGCAATTTGAAGAAAGTTACAATCATGGCCAAAAGTAGTTGGACAAAATCGCTTAAAAACATTAAACACCATTCCCCTTTCAATGTTGTGCACTCTGCAAAAAACAGGGTTAAATGTGACTTTTGATTAATCAGAGAGTCAGAAATCATCTTAAATACTTTTGGCAATTATTTTAGGTCTTCTCCATTCACAGTAACGGTAAGCAGCCCCTCAAAGTGGAACCCCTCCAAGATATGTTGTGCCTTACAGATTTTGTCTGATGTCTGTAGCCAACATTGCCAATGCCTTGCCTTGGTCCCTTAATTTGCAGGAGAATCGTAGGGGTGCTGGCTCAGTGAGTCTTCTCTCGGTTTGGCAGTTGTGGGCGAGGGCTTGCATTTTTGCAAAAGTCCTTCCTGCTCACTCACCGATGTGGTCTTCCTCTGCGTCTCTTTCCTTGAACTGTTTCCTGGAGGTTGGTTTTGGCTACACCGTTGGACCTCACAACACGTCCAAAGGACATCAGCTTTCTTATTTTTATTTTTGTAAGGACATCTTGAAAGGGGCCAATATGGTGCTCAATAGACTTGCAGACTTCATCATTTGTGATGTGGTCTGTGTATGTGATACCTAAGACATTGTGGTAGAACCTCATCTCTACAGCACTAACCTTCTTTGGAAGGTCTGTTGTAAGGGTCCAAGACTCACATGCGTAGAGATAGATAGAGATGACCAGAGCATTGAGCCTGATTTGTATTCTTATGGAGATATATTCTTGTTTTTCCATATTTGTTTCCGCCGAGTCAATGCTGCTGCTGTTTGTGAGGCTCTTACCAAGATTCTGTTCATGAACCTGTGTCGTTAATGATGGCACCTAGGTATTTAAACTGATCTACAGTGCCTAATTGTTGACCTTGCGCTGTTATGTTCGCAGTTATGGGGTTATTACTGTTTGTTACCAGCTAAGTCTTCTCAGCCTTGATTTCCATCCTAAACTAAGAGAAAATTTTGTCGATTTGAGACACCGGTTTAGCAAGTTTATTTTAAATTCCAGCGAGTCCATCTATGTCATCGGCAAACCGCAAATTGCTGATTGTTCGAACTTCAATGCTGGCAGTGCCAATTTAGCCTTCCAGGGCCTCTGTCATTACTCTTTAAGAATTAAACAATGAAGGGAAGGGAGATGGGAAGGGGGAAGGGAGGGAGGGGGGTAGAGAAGACATCTTTATCATTTGGTAAGTATGGAACCAGTCTCCTATGGTGCTTTGTACCAGAACCATGATCTTCACTGAATCTTGATTTGTAACAAAAAATATGGGAACTTGTTTTTCATAAAAACATTTTAGAATTTCCATGTTCAAAAATAGATAATAAATGCTAACTGTATAGAATATTATGATAATGAAGACGATCCTCTACGCTTCACTTTCTCCATGCATCCAAATGTGAAAACCGTGAGTGGGGGGAGGCAATATCTGCAAATATTCCTTCATGGGGACGGAATTAAAAATATATTGAAATACATTAAGCATTCATAAGCATACCTCATTGAAGGTCGCTATCACATGAGGTCCAAGTCCACACGAAGGATCACAAAAGGTTTCTTCCGCATTTGAGTTTCTTTCTTCTTGCAACATTCTGACCATCAATATCTTCAAAAAAGTTCTTGTTTTGGTACATCTTGTTTCCTGAAAATAGAGGATTTAACATTCTGAGCTTCGTTTCATCATTACAAACTCTCCATGTAGCCCCCGTTTCCATACAATAGTATGGGCTGCTGGAATAGGTAATACCTATCACTCCTAAAATATGTCACCATTTATTATACAACTAAGTTTGAAGGAGGAATTTTCTTATGTCATTGTATGTCTTAATATAACCCAAAAATTACTATCTTAACCTTGGTAAATCATGGGCAAAATCCCCATAGATTCTAACCTTGGAATACCAAGGAAAAAATCCCAATAAATTACTATCTTAACCTTGGTAAACCATGGGAAAAATTCCCATAAATTATTTTCTTAATCTTGGTAAACCATGGGAAAAATCCTCATAAATTACCATCTGAAACGTGATAAACTATGGTAAAAGTCCAAGTATAATGGTAAACCTTAGATTTACCTATCCAAACCAACCCTAACCTAACCCTATACACTACCCCTAAAAATCAATAAAAGGAAAAATTTAAGGTAAATTCAAGAAAATAACAACAATTTTTAGGTTTAATGCTATACTAAGATTTTCTCTTTTAATAACATGCTACATTGAATGCAACTTACCTTGTGGAAGACGCCTGCCTGACGTATTTCGTTCTTTAGTGGGACAACTAACTTTGAGCAATTAAACTGACCAATCACGTAAGGAGATGGTGTTACGGCCTGTTCTGATGCACCTCTGGTGTTTAAATTGTTGAACATTCCAGTGAGCGTGGTTCACCATGGTTGATATGGCAATACCTGTAGTGCTGTAGATAAATTGGATTGCTACATTGAACATGATACTTAAAATATTACAAGTTTGTTAATCTTCTCAATTAACAGTTGAAATCATGAGTTTGATGTTATCTTTTGTCGAAGTAGAAGAAACAGTGGGGTGCACGAGCTTCAGGCTTGTACTACTGTATACTCGGGTCACTTGCCATATGATATAGCCATTACATGACTGAGATTTTATACTGAGGGGACAGTATAAAAAGTATTCATATTAAGTTCTGTTTTGCACTCATAATGTTCCAGAAGGGGTTCAATACTATACTTGTCAAAATTCAAAGGGGTTTTCAAATTATTTTTTTTGGATTTACCTATAAATAAATCTATACAGTACTTTATCCATTTGAAATTTGATAATATTGGAGATTCCCTTTCATTATTTTTCAACGTAACCACTGTTTGAATTATTCTACCCTTTGAGGATTCACTCATGTTTGGATCTTCGAAGAATCTACATTTAGTTACTTGTAAATTTGAATTTGTATAAATCACTTACTTGACTTGGTAGAAGTATTGTCTTATGTCTTACTAACTCGACGGTACTCATTCCCTTCTCAACTTTGTGTAACTTTGCAGCACATTTATAACATACTCATCCATCCGCAGCTTCAACTTCTAAACCAACTCCTTCTTTTGATCTTTCTTAATGACACTTTCCGGGTCATTTTTCAGTTGAAAATTGGCCATTATATGGGCTCTGCAAATGAAACAGTCTGCCATTAAATTGGCTTGATAGAATGACATGAGGAAATAAGCATCTTTAGGAGGAATGGTCCATCAATCATTCATGGGCTTTGCACAAAGTCACTCCCAAGCATATAATGTATATCTATATTTAGGCTCAGCCAAGACTAATCTGATTCACTTCACTGAAAAGCAGTTAGGTGGCTTGAGCCCCAGATAAATGACCTATTGTGTACAGTGTAACAGTAGCTAGTTGCTAACAAGTCAACTGTGAATAGACTATGAAGATGCTGTCAGTTATTAAGAAGTATAGATTACCCCTGTGTTGGGTATGGTGTTTGTTTGATGGAGCTCAACGGCACCACAACAACGAGGGTCAAATTGTGCCTGAAAGGTCAGATCATTTTAGAGGTAGGAAGAAAAGAAAACAGCGAGAGAATGAGAGAAATTAAAGAACAAAAGTTAAAAAGCTATGATCAAGAGAGGAGGTGCATGGGTGAAACAAAACAAAGTAGGGAGGGGGTGGAAGAGGAGAATCAAATATGGTTGTAGAGGGAAGCATGATGGAGGAAGGAGATAATTTTATCCAGAGGTTTTTTTGGAAGAACTCAGCAATTGAGTTGTGGGGAGCGAGGGAAGCTCTGGGAAGGTTGTACAGGGGGCAAGCAGGGAGAACGTGATGGATAGTGAAGATGCAGTGGCAATTGTTACAGAGGGGTTGGGGGGAACCAATAAGGAGGTGGGAGTGGGTGAGGTGGGTGTGACCAATTCTAAGACGGGTAATATGAACATTGTCGATACGAGAGAGGTTGTTGATGGTGGATTTTATCAGGATTGTGGGCTGGATGACATAGAGTTTGTTATCAATTTGGGAGTTCCATGAGGTTTGCCAGCAGTCACGAACAAGGGAAGCGATAAGCGGTTTGATGTCAGAGAGGGTTTTGGGAAAAGAGGTAGAGAGGAGGTTGAGGGCAAGCTTAGCGGCTGCATCAGCCCTGTCATTGCCAGGGATGCCAACATGGCTGGGTATCCAGAAGAAAAGGCCCCTTTTCCTGCAGAGGGTGGGAGAAAAGAGTTTCCGGAGGAGGAGGTGGCAAGTGAGGTTATCCCATTTAAGATTGAGAAATGAAGTAAGAACAGCCTCTGAGTCGGAGAAAATAGCAAAGTGACTGAGAGGAGAGTACTCAATAAAGTTGAGGGAGAGGAGAATGGCCTTAGCCTTGGCAGGAAAGATGGATGAGTAGTCAGGAAGTCTGCTACTGAGGGTGATGTCTTGGATGATGGCAGCAGCAGCTGTCTTGTTGCCTTCCTTGGAGCCATCAGTATAGATGGGAGGTGTAATTTGAGAGTTGGTCTTTGATTTGGTTGTGGAGATTGATAAAGAGGTTAGGGTGGGTATGGTGTAACAATTGCTGGTTGCTAGTCAATGAATTGTGAAGAGTCTCTCGGGTTGAATGGTGTGGATTACCCCTGATTTTGAGAAAATTAAGTGTGTCGGGTTGGAGGGGTCTAAGGGTCAACAATTCTTAATGATTATCTGATACAACTACAGAGATTGGATTAATGATTGATGGCTTGTCACATCACACAATTTCAAATTTGTCACATACTGTAAATGTCTCAAATGTCACATAATTTTTGGCACTTTTGCACAAAATGTTACATCAGTTTTGTGTTTGTCACGTTTGATTGGCATAGATGTACACATCATGACTAGTTGACCAGTGATACTTATAGAAAGGATCATTTGGTTGTCTGTTTCATGAAAAAGGGAATCCACCACTTAAAAATGCAACATCAAATTATCAATGAGTGTGAATGAAGGGGTAAATTACCAATGAGTGTGAATAAAGGGGTAAAACATGTCACAAAAAGTCAGACAAATTTTGATACGTCTGTTTTGTGTTCATTTTGTCACAAAATTTTCAAAATGTCACAGACTGTCACAGATTTTTTGACAATGAAATTTTGTCACAAAATATCACCATGTCACAGACAATCTGCAATTATATTGTGAAGAACATAATGTGCACCAGGCAACGAATTGCAAATACTCATAATTTTTAACGAGTATCTTTACCCCAAATTTCAGATTTGTCCATGATCAAATGTACATACTTAGATTTAACTTGATTTTGCTAATAAAAAAATGACTGAGTCAAAATTCATCTACGCTTCTATGATAAGCCAATGCAGCAGTTTCAATGTAAAAAGCGATGTCTGGCCATGTAAAGCAGCCATGTAGTGGTTATAGAATATACTACGGTCACGATGTTATCTGAGAATATATGAACATGAGTACAAATACTCCATAATATATACTTAGGCAAGACATGAATGCAGCACAAATTTCTTGCTGATAATGATGACTATTTTATTCAGAAATTTAAGCTGAGCTATAAAAATAGTCAAATCTTCACAGTTGGGGCCTATTAACAATAACAGTTAAGATTCTGTGGTTTAAATTGACCATACCTACTGTTTATGTACACCTAAATGTGATTGGTTGAGAGGGGACACACCCTTAATGTGCATAATCCAATATCCCGTGATATATGGATGTTGTCAAGATGAAGAAATGAATAAACATATATTGATGTTGCCAGAAAAAAATAATAAATAATCAAATATCTATTGGCCATTACCAATCAGAATAATCAAATATTTATAAGCCATCACCAATCGGAATAATCAAATATCTATTAGCCTTCATCAATCAGAGTGACATGTTTGCTTGCATGTACTGAATATTAATGAGCTGCGAGTGAAAACATGCAACGGTAGGCAATATAATTGTTGCTTTCTTCAGTTCTTGAATCTCAGACGCCATCTTTTTGTAAACGCAGTCAAGGAACAAGATCACAGCATATAACAAGCAAGAATATTTTTTCCACTTTTTTTCATATGTATATATCTTAGACTGAGTGCGGAATTGGGAAAGGAGAAATGTTATTTGACAGAGCTTTGTTGGCGGCTCTCTCATTGCCAGGGATGCCAATGTGGCTGAGGATCCAGAAAAAGATAAATTTTCTTCCCTCAGGAGGAAAGAGTGTGAAGTTTGTTGAGGATTTGCAGAATAAGAGGGTTGGGCCAGAGCATGTTGGGGATGCCAGTGAGTACAGAGAAGATGACAAAATGGGGATGAAAGGACAGTTCTAGGTCAAAGAAGATAGAGATGGCGTCCTGATTTCTGACAAAGGCTTCACGGATGTAGGTGTCAGTTTTGAGGATGTGGTCCAGGCAGTTCCGTTTTTTCCTGAAACCATTTTGAGTGGTGAAAATGGAGCTCTTCTCAAGGTACCATACCAGCAGAGCTTGTTGTTGACTATACGTCTATGATCTTTCAGAGGCAGGAGGTAAGAGCGATGGGCCGGTAGTTATGGGGTTGGACCTATCTTTGTTAGGCTTGGGGATGGGGGTGATGAATACCTCTCTCCATGTGTTGGGGGAAAGAGTGTGAGGACCACAGGTAATTTTAAATTTTAAGGAGGATGTTTAGGGAATTCCTGGGGAGGTTTTTGAGTAGATTGTAGTGGATGCTGTCTGGGCCTTGAGAGGAGAATCCGGATTTTTTGAGGGCGGAGGAGAGCTCGGAGTGGATGAACGGAAGGTTGTAGCTTTCCTGATTGTTAGCAGCCTTGATTTTCTGGTTGCGTAAGGAGTGAGAAAGATTACAAGTACAAACTAAGCCAATTTTGGTTTAAAAAGAGGAAAGATACTTAATTGGGTTTCCGATCGGAAGTTTTTGCACTGCATGTACGTACTGTACTAATGCGATGTGTGCAAATAATGGGCCCCACTGGTGCCGTTTAATTGAAATAAACAAAAAAAACGTGCAAGTAATTAATGTAGATCCACATCTTGATTGCATAAAAGTTTATTTTTGTAATTTTCACTGTTTATTCATATTTATTTAAGTGGTTTTATTGCCTTTTGGGTTATTTAAGAGTTTTGAAGCATACTTGTCAAGATTTTAGGCTAGCTTCAAATGGGATATTTCCCCCTAGTAATTTAGGGATAGGATTAAGGATTAGGTTTTAGGACTAAATTTCAGCATTAGGTTTTAGGATAAGGTACAAAAACTCATCTAACGTTAGGCTCTATAACTTAGGCCCTAGTTTACCCAGGAAGTTGGCATTTAGAGTCTAATACTCATTTTATGCAATCTCTAAAAACATTGGAAAAATCCTAGTAGGCCTAGGCCTATAGCGGTAAATTGCTAATATATAAAGTTTAATGAAGTAAGTTTACTATGCGTATCTTAGATTCTTATTTCTCATTATTATTTTTTATCCTTGGACTAAA
This sequence comes from Chiridota heheva, assembly GCA_020152595.1. Taxonomy (NCBI): domain Eukaryota; kingdom Metazoa; phylum Echinodermata; class Holothuroidea; order Apodida; family Chiridotidae; genus Chiridota; species Chiridota heheva. The sequence goes on from JAIGNY010003759.1 coordinate 915,934, forward strand.
ATTTAATTTCTAACACAAATTTAAGAAGAGTTTTTTCAGTTGCAATTTTGTAGGCCTAAACCAAATCATCAAAAAATCTTAACATTTTCAGTTATTTTAATAACGGAATAAAGTTATATTACAAGAAACACATTTTGCTGAAGTTGTACCGCTATACTGGGATATTACCAAAACATTTTCCATTTTGGCACTGCGACTTGTGCATATAGGCTATGCCTTAAACGTTAGTCAGTGGTTCATAATCAGATCAGACTTACCTCCAAATTCGCGGAACTGGCTTGGGTGATATCCTACAACAATTTCTCATGAATAGGAACTAGATAGCCTAAATTGGTTTAGCCTAATCGAAATTGAAGAGTCAAGAGCTACATTTACCTAATATATTCACAAAGTTTCGTATTCAGCTTTCTTACATTAAAATCACTAACGTTACATGATTTAGGCCCAGCAGGGATACTCTCCGCCCGTTATGGATCATGTTATTTTCAACATTCCCGGGCCGGTGTAACGTGCTAATCTCCGGGTCGCGATCCAATTGTCTTGTACTAAATCGCAAGTGTTTCGATCCTAAATTAGGGGTATTTTAGTCAAGTTAGGTACGGCATAGAAATTCATAATTAATTATCGATTATTGATAATTAATTATCAATTATTAATAATTAACTATCGAATAATAATAGATAATTATCGATTAATAATAATTAAATATCGTTTAGTAATAATCAATCATTTATTTTTTTATCTTAGAGTTAGGCTTAGGTTGGGCCCAGGTCAGGTTAGGTTAGTTTAGATTAGGTTAGGCTATACTTAGACCCAAACACTTGAGAAAACTTGAGATTTATGGACCAAAACACTTGGGAAAATTTTGAGATTTATGGACCGAAACACTTGGGAAACTCTTGAGATCTATGGCCCGAAACACTTGGGAACATCTTGAGATTTATGAACCGAAACACTACACTTGGGGAAAATCTTGAGATTTATGGACCGTAACACATTGGGAAAATCTTGAGATTTATGGAAACACTTGCCAGTGGGATTTAGGGTTCCTTACCCTAATTTGATCCAAATAGCGGATAATCGGACTACATGGCCCTAATAAACTGCAGTTTTTAAATGGTATATTTGAATCTATTCAAAGGATATCCTGCTTGAGATAATAAAGGAACATAAGCTACATGTGATGAATGCTACTGAGAAATGCACAGGGACCTGGACTTAAAATACAAGACAATGAAAAGGCAATGTCAAATTATTATTTTAATAAAAGAAAGTGACACCAACAATATTTGATAAATCAACATTGATAAAGATACGAATTTTTGGGCACCTTACAATGTCACCGGCGAAGAAAGACGATCAAGTTAAAGTGATATACCCATATTATATATTAATGCAAGCTTCCTTTGATTGGACCCTTAAGGAATCGCAAATAAGCATAGGCGGCGGACCGCTTCAAATACCCCGACCATGGTTGGTGCAAAAATGTGTCTGACAATGTTCTGACCAAGGTTAGACAATGTGATATTAGGCCTATTCAGTATTTCACTGTAATGTTCTAATGTATAACTAACGATATTCGTATCGAGTCCGAAATTAATATTTCACGAAAAAACTATTTCGAAATAGCCTCGGTACGCGGTGTTAAGTTCGCTATAATCAATTATTACGGTAAAGTCCAAAAGACATGCGCGTCCAATAGATACATTACTGTAACTCTTTTCTTAGATTCCCAGGATGAATAAAACAATATACTGTGTTTACAAGTGACGTAAAACGCGTCAAATGACGCAATCTTTCCAACGGAATTGTAGATTAGCTTCCCTGATTGACAGAGCGTCCGATACTTCAGTACTTTATAGAATTAGGAAAATGGTAGTCTATAACTTTCCTGTTAGAAGTAGGTTGTCTTGCAATTTTGCCGAGAATAGGCTAAATGACTGCGATACATAAAGGATTAGTTTAGTGGTCAAGCATGTTTATCTTATATGAAAGAGGACTTCACGAGAAACAAAATGGTGAAAAAAGCATTGCAAAATCTTATTCCATTAAGGAGATATTTAAGTTTAAAGTTGGGTATCATTTGTGTAGAAATGACTGAAATCAGACTAGTTGTGATGTCATAACCTCAGATTCCTTAAAGTCTTTATGTATTTTATCATATTTTGTCCTGCGATTTTGTGACTTAAAACCATGTAATATGTCAAAAAGTAGTAAAACTGAATCTAGGAATGGTATTTATAATATACCACCCGAAGAAAGTTTGAAGAAAAATAATTTAAATAGTGAAAAAATTAAATTAACTTTCTTTAAGATACATAAAAACTTTGAGGAATCTGAGGCAGTGACATCACAACTAGTCTGATTTCAGTCTTTTCTACGAAATGATACTTAACTTTAAACTTGAATGTCTCCTTAACGGAATAAGATTTGTGAATACTTCTAGCACTATTTCGTTTCTTTTGAAGTCCTCGTTCGTATACGATACGCATGCTTGACCACTGAACTAATCCTTTAACAAGAATTTCAAAATAATAATAAGGCTACCTAGAGTTTAGAAGAATTTATCCGCAAAGCAATATTGTTGCTAACCCAGTCAGAAATGCAAAAATAAAGTCCTTACAAAATGCTTAAACTGCAGAGCTTCCGGGGGCTTCGCCCCCTGGACCACCACTAGGGCTTTTCTCGTTAACCCACCGGGGCCCTTGAGCGGTCCCTGGACCCCAGGCCGTTTGAAAATGGTCGGCTCAATAATTTCGACCTTCCGCCGCCATTACTACTATAGGACCTAACGTGGATATTGGAAATCTCATCTGTAGCAGAAATTGGTACTACAGAAGCGCTGGAAGCAACGGGTAGAAACCTAATTTTGATGGTAGAAAGGAAAAAAATACATCTAACAATGAAAAGCCTGCCATACTTAACATGCTTAAGCTTGAAAATAACGAGAAAAACGAGCAAATTCCAAATATACATGTCAAAAAAGGAAAAGTTCATGTAACACAAAATGCGAAGTATGCAGGTGAATGGTATTTCAACAAAGACCTTCACCAACAGGATTGGAAAGAAAGAGGCACATATTGAACGTATGCATAGAAGAATAGAAAAGTATATGGAAACCAGAAGAAAGTCGGAAACCCAGCATTACAAGTAAAAATTGAAATACTAGAAGCAGTAACTATGCCAGCCTTCACATCAAATACGGAAATTTGAACTAATCTATCAGTAAAGGAAGTACAAGCTCTAGAAAATCTACAAAAAAGGACGTCGATTTGTCGCAAACTCTAGTCAAAGTTTGTAAAAAAAATGTCATGATGATCTTCATGTATGAACAGTGACACAGCTAAAATTATGTTATGTTATTTTTTATATTTCTTTCCCTAATTCCAAAAATCAAATGTTCAACTTGCGTTCTACTGCTAAATCTGAGTCAAGGTAAGATAATTATCCATTTTCTTGTTTACTGTAGCCAAATTCTCCCATTTGTTTTAAAATATTTGGGGAAAGGATCGAAAAACAATAAGTTAACATACACAATTTTCTAGATGTCCCGTTTAAAGGTCAAAAATTTTTGCTTAAAATGATCCGCAAATTGTGCCCTAATTTGGTATGATAGTTTTAAATGTCCTGTTTTAAGCTTAGAAAACTGAGCGCAAATTTATGCGCAACCTGTGCGTTAATTTGGTATGATAGTTTTAAAATGTCGTATCAATTGATTTTGATGGATTTTTTCCTGGTTTTTATATCATTTTCAACCATTCCAGCTGATGTTGTTGTTACCTGTTCATATGTTAAACAACAGTTTATTTCACCTCTAAGCTATCAAATTAGTTGGTGTATCAAATAATTACATTAGTAATAAAATATAACGAATATTATATCCAAGGTTTATCAGAGTAAGTAACATATGTTTTTATCAGTTTAGACTGAGAAGGGATATTTACCACAGATTTCAGATTTTGTCATGATGAAATGAAAATAATTGTATCTAACTTGATTTTGATAGTAAAAAAGCGGCTGGAAGTTGGCTACCCCCTCCCCCTTACACCCCTCCCCCTCCCCCTTACACCCTCCCCTCGTCTTCAGGTCTCAGCTGTTCCTGTATTATAGGTCTTTATGCGAGCCATTTTTTACAACAACCTGGAACAAAATAGTAATTAGTATGTGTTGCCGTATATGCAAAAACAAGCACTGAATGTAAACTGAATTGACTAGATAAAATAGGTACAATCTGACAATTTGTCTTGTTTTTATCATCTTCTAACGTGCATTAGTCTCAGAGAGTCCGAGCGTGTTATTCTTATTTTGTCAAGAACTTTCATCCAATCAGCTTTAGAGGATTAGTTCAGTGGTCTGGTGGTCAAGCAAGTATATCTTATACTGTTATATGGAAGAGGACTTTAAAGTAACAAAATAGTGAATAAGCATTCAAAAATCGTATCTTCTTCCGTTAAAGAGATATCTAAGTTCGATGTTTGGTATCATTTGTGTAAAAACGACCGAAATCAGACTAGTTGTGATGTCATAGCCTCAGATTCTTTAAAGTCGTCATGTATTCTATCATATTTTGTCCTGCGATTTGGAGGCCTAAAAATCATGGGATATGTCAAAAAAGTAGTAAAACTGAATGTATCAAGGGTATTTATTATACCACCCGAAGAAAGTTCAAGGAAAAATAATTGAAGACAAATAATCAAACATCGCAGTTAATTTCTTAAAGGCAAACTGTTTGTAACCCTGGGTTATACAGCTGTCCGTACATGAATTCAACTTATTATCAAATTCAAACTTATTACAGTCTTAGTAAAAAAACGATTGCAATGATTTATGAAGTGAACAATAATTTTGAATTTGGTGGAAAGGAACAATGATTTCTAGTTAGGGTATACATACATAGTGCTTACTCCGTGTGAAATTTACCACACGGTTTTATTATAATTTGTGAAGGAAAGTACCAACAAATTATATTGAAGACCTTCATGCATTTGCCGTTTCCTTCGCCTTCCCTCGTCAGCCCGTCCCCGAATGAATCGGAGATAAGCATTTCTATTTCAATTATAAAAGGGCGAGTGGAGGCTGGCGAATGAAAAATCTACATACTGTGGTGTAGCGGTTATTATACCTGTCTACAGACCACGAGGCCCCGGGTTTAATCCTGGGGTGAGTAGACACGCCAGTGCACCACAACTGGTTATCAAAGGCCGTGGACATTGACTTGGTTGTCGATGTTATGTCTGTCCGTACGTCGTACCTGTGTTCTCGTCCGGGTCGTATTAAGCGTTTCGTGATAGCGTTTGTACTATCATAACCGAATACGCAGGCGACGACCCCGTCATTGTAATTGTGTGTTCAACTCTCTCTCTCTGGCGAATGAAAACTTATGGGTTATAGAAATCCTTGTTGCAATCACAACCTCATGGACATGTATTAAAGTCCTTGTGTCTGATACTCTGTATAAAGAGATCTTTCTATGACCTTGATTTCTTCTAGGCTGCTAAGTGAGTGACCGTAATTAATTTACCAATAATATGATAACTATTTTCAATTACTATCAAGTACCAGAATGTAGTTATTTCAACGATAAGTGATTGTGTTAACGTGGAGGTGAATAGACAATATAATCAAACAATCTAACGTTTCTGATTGGTCGACATATTTTCATATAACTGGCAAGCCAATCAATGACAACCGCGGAAGTGAGGTTACGGTAGCAGATTAAAGGAAAGGTATATCGTCTCATAAATAAATTTGGAAGTGAACGTCGCCGTGCTGGTAACCTCACTTCCGATTCTCAATATTCCTTATTCAGTTATTGATTGCGAGAGATCTGTCATGTTTTCGATAACAAAATGCCCCCGTGGTTCGTTCCGGTGGATGTGTGATCGATAACATCGCAGATTTCTTACAATCAAAAAGGAAATTGAAAACTGGAAGTGATGTTTTCAGCACGGCGTTGTTCACTTTTGAATGTATTGATGAGACGGTACCTTTCCTTTAATTTGTCACATGTCAAGCAATTTTCTTGAGACAAGATTTGTTTGTTTGTACAACTTTATTTCAACCATTTTCTACTACTTACAAAATACAAATATATACAGATAAAGCTTTATATTGTTGAGGGGATCCTCGAAAAGCTCAAAAGAACTTGTGAGAGAGGTAAACAAAATGCACAGAAACATATCACAAGGGTGAAAAATGAATTCTTATAAAAAAAACAAGGAATAGGAGGGGAAATATTATAGATTTCCATATATATTAGGAAAATGAGTGTTTGACGTCGCTGTTCTACAGTCAGACAATAGACTTTCCAACCACTCAGTGAAAAACAAAACTCGTGAGATTTTGTGCCACCAAACTTGATATCTCCCAAATGGTACAAGTTAACAAAATGGTTTCGTTCTTTGTCCTCTACCATACTGCCATATCTCTAAACTTGATCCTTTCTCAAAGTTCTCCCACTTTTGAAAAGTTGTGGACCGGCGAGGGGTGGGGATGGAGGGGGAACTTTACTCTAAAAGTGGTAGGGATGTGCAGCTCACCAACCGAAAAACATACAGATCTGCAGATACAGGGTATGACAGATGTTTTGGTAACTGCAGTATGAAATTATACAATTTTGATACCCGCAGTATGAAAGAAGTCAATGTTGATACATGCAGTATATGAGTATTCAACGAAAATATTGTAAAAATGGCCCAGCAGTACAAAATTAACACAGTCAAGCCTCGTTTTTTGGGACCTGCACTACAAAAATGATCGAAGAAAAGACAATTTGTTTTTATTATAAAAAAAAAAATGTTTTTAATAGGCCTACAAATTTTTTATCAAAAAAAGACACACGCACTACGAAAATGGTGCAAAAAAAGCACCTGCTCGGGCGGCACATAATACATATACCTCATATGTGCAAGTGCCCCGGGGGTTGTGGATGTAATCTTGATCCTAAGGCCCTTTGAAAATAGTATATTGGTGAAACAAGAAATATATCCTCTCCCCCTCCCTCTCCCTTCCCCTTCCTCCTCCCTCTCTACTCTTTTCCATTGAGTATATTCATAACACAGTCACACTCTTGAATTTACTCTGTATTGCACTCAATGCATCTTGAGTCGGAATCAATTCTGTTGACTGCAAGTGTTTGAAAGGTGGTGACCTTTTATCGATGCATGACAATTTCATGGGGAATGGACTTTTTATTGATTAATTACTGAACCAGAACTTCTTTGCAACAAAATGTATCGTAAGCAAGGGCGGGAGTGCTTTAAACACACTGTATAGAACTAACATCACTATAATATACGTTATGGATATAGTGTGGTGCCTACACGATATAAAACGTTGCAGCGTGTAATTTACACACTAATCATAAATGGATAACTGGTATCTATTTTAATTACTGCACAATAATTTATATTGTTTAATTATGAGTGTGCAAGGTGCAATTCTTTTATTTGCAAATGAGGATTATGGAGGTATTTCTTATCTACTGGAATATTTAATTGAGGTATGATTGCATTGCGATAAATCAGAGACGCCATGAGAACTACCAGCTTTATTAAATGTGCACTGTTGTGCGTTGTAGTGGTGCTTTTTTACTTGTTATTGTCTGCTGTGAATCCGAGTGGAGTGCACCCATTCAAGAAACCAATCAATTTGGAAGATCCAGACTCAGTGGACTACAGCAATGCTGCAAATTTACAAGTTAGCGACGTCGAAGGAGATTTAAACCACGGCGACGACGTCCCGCGTGACCACATAAATGAGTTAAAGACGAATGAAACCTCGAAGAAAAAGTTCATTTCAGGTAAGTCATGATGTCAAACGTGCCAGTCCGTCTTGACAAAAGTCATGCATGGCAGTGCATTTTTAAAACAAAAGGAGGAGGAATCCCTTCTACTACGAGCCATGAATGAAAATGGAATTTGACCGGGACGGAAGTGGATGAACACCGGGTATTGACCCTTTTCTCGAAAAGTAATTAGAGAACCAGACAGGGGTAAGGGGATCTGTTTTCGGGACCGCCATTTATCGTCCTCATCCGATGGCCACTTGTCACAAAGGCTGGGTGAAGGATAAGGTACATGATGCAGAAAACAAATCTCTGCACTTAATGTCAGCGTATAGCCAACGGCGGATCCAAAAGGGGGTCCTGGGGATCTGGTTAAAATTCCCCTTGGGAATTTTAACCAGAATAATTTATAACACTAAAACCATATATTATTAAACAACTCGCCGTTTTCAAGTTTTTCAAGTTTTCAAGTTTTTTTAAACTTAGATCCTTTCCATATCTGATGATTAATATTTATTCAATATTCATTTGTTCAGAGTTTTCAATTTCTATTATTTGTTTAACGGTGGGGAATTAACAAGATTTTGAAAGGTATACGGGGACTTGATCCAGCTCCTTGAATCTCATATGATAACTTCTTTTACATCAATTATTTTAAAAAGAAAAAGCATCATTTGGGGACCTCAGCTCTGCGTGCGGCGGACATTAAAATATTTTTTTAAAACGAGACTTTCAATTTCGTTCTCTTAAATTGAAAAAAAAAAAAAAACCCATTTCCTTCAAAGCTGAAAATGGGGAACAAGAAATATTCGTAGTGGGAAGTTCATCTTATCAGCTTGCGGACATAAAAGAATTGTCAGGACCAGGCCTAACCAGGTCAGGATCAGTTATGAATATTTTTAAACAAATACATTCAAACATATGTCCGATGATCTTTAATAATGACTGAATGAACAGATGGACAGACTTGACAGATGAAGGAAGCATCTGGCTGCTCTTGCCCCTGTTACCTTTATGCGGTGAACTTGGCAAAAGGGTAATCGTCCGTGTTCGTACCTTCGCCTCTATTTCATGACTTGTCCTTCTCCTTGTAAATTTGTTCCAGCAAATCATAACCACAAACTTACTGTAGCAAATAGTGAGACCACTTTATCTTAATTGAAATAATCACACAATAAGGACTTCATCCATTGCTAAAATGATACTCAGCACCAACTTCCACAACAACTAAAGTCATCAGAATAAAGAAAATAAAGAAGACAAATCTGACTGCTTGAATTTGTAAGGAGCAGAACAACTAATGTTAAGCGGATTTATAAGCTTTACAGCTGTACGGTCAACAAAATATTCAACTTTTAGAAAAGAAAGTTAAGAAATTCAAGGGACTTCTTCCTCTTTTTTTCCTCTCCAAAACTGGTCGAGGGTAATGATTTGTGCAGAGGCTTAATGACCCTTCTAACATTCTAATTGTCTATGGACATCCTATCCTGGTTTAAACTGTTAAAATGATATCATTTCGATCGAATGTTAACTTTTTGCAAATCTGATACTGTGGAAGGCCAAAACTGAAAAAAAAATATTAAGAGAACGCTATACTCGTCATTGATCTCCTTATTTGCGAAAACTTCTCAATGCAATTGGGATGGTTTATGATTTATAGCTTCCAAAAATAGTTTCATTCAGGTTTCAAAATTAATGAAACTATCTCACTTTATTTTAAACTGATTTTCAGATACGATTTATAAATCCTTCAAAAACTTAAGTTCGCGCGGTAATTCGCGTGATAACTTTGGATTTCAAATTTCTATGCAAAAACGAGTAATTTAATAGATTAACACAAGATTAATCTAATTTTTTATACTTTCATACACTGATAGAAGTAATTGTTCAATCTCCGTGAATTGTTGAAGTATCATTTTGTAATGATATTTAACCAGTAAAACTTGATTGCAGGATACAAATTTAATTGCCTCTCCTTATTGCCTTACTTTCTACTTCTAAATGAAATTTTTTTAAGCCCACAGATCAAGAATTGCTATCTTTTTTAGAAAATTGGAACATTTTTGCCCTAAATATAAAGGACTATAACAATAATCGAAAATGCAATTTTTCTTAAATAACCCCTAAATATATCTTATCTGAATACCTATAAACCCAACCATGATACCTAAAGTTTGAATTCTACTCTCAAGGGCGGTTCCAGAATTTAGGTGATGGGCAGGGGCGTAGGAATGGTCTTCTTTCCTCCACTGCTAAATTAATTTTCTATCGAATTTCAAGTTTCTTCTCCAAATCTCAATTTTGGGAATATCCTACAATTTTTGTAGTTGCATTTTAGAAAATGGCGACCTCTGTGCGCATTGTGGCAAGTATGGCTATGCAGCGTACAAAAAGTGTAGCCACACTGAATATGATCCCAGTAGTGCCAGCACAGCAGAGACGTAAGAAGGGTCACCTACCTACCAGGAATTTTCACTGGTGGGCAAAGGCATTGGAAGCTTGAGGAGGGATAAAAAGAGGGGGAGGGGGAGGGGGGGGGCAAAGATAAAATCCCGGTGACTTAATTGTCACCCCAAAATTTGCTGCTAATCGGGACTCGAAATCCCCTTTCAATTTTTTCGAATTTTATTTCAAGCAAAGTTTGTTCATTTTCGGGCAATTTTGGCCAGGTTTCGGGAATTTTTTTATCCTTTTTATATATATCCAATAATTTTACCACAATTTTATGTTAACAACAATTTTCCAATTTCACCTCCCAACTGGGAAGAAAGCATGCAACCGGGTAGGTGAAATCCTCTGAGGGAAGTTTCCCCTGACACCTCCCCCTCCCTCCCCCTCCCAGGCCGTAGCTGTACCTTGTATATTGCGAATCAAGCAATCAATCACCAGATCACGATCTACACATTTTTGTTTTCTTCCGTAGATATTTCCAGTCCATGGAAGATATGGCACACCTTAACTGCACCGGGAAGCTATCGATCATGCGTCAGGTTACCGTCAAATGGAACAAGTGGTGTACATATTGCATGGCAAAATAAGAACACACAGATGACAGTTACTATGTGTATAGAACAGTGCAATAAGATGGTGGGTCATTTCGCATTCAGGGTCTATGACATACAAATGCCGGTTGCATTGCGCGGTCGGGAGCCCCCTCCCCTCTTCGGAACTGATCATCTGAAGTGCTGTCGGAATCGGAAGAAGGAAGGGGGCAGGGGGGTGCTTTCCAAAACGTTCTGCATGTTGCGCTATTCATGTGTTGCATTGCTGCAGAAATGAATGAAACCACTTGTATTGATCAGTTGATAGGCTAAGTTGCGATATAAGTTTTAAATAATGAATATCTTATACACAAGGAAACGTTACAATACTAGGTAACCGATCCAGTGCGATAACCAACAACAAAAAAATAAACCAGGGGAAAAACAGAAGCGTTCGAACTCGGGCACTCGCTTCCACCTGCCCGGTTTTTCAATACATGTTTTAAGAAAATTTTACACGGGCGACCATAATCAACCATACGTCACAGGTGCGAGGCCCTAAGTTTTTGTACCTTCAAATTTAAAGGAAATGTTATACTTAATTATATTTTTCCTGTAGTTATGCTGTGAAATTGGTCCCCTTTTCTGATCGTCTTCCCCGATGTGGGAGCCCCTTTCAATGATCAAGTCCGAGGCTACTTAGATATAGAGCTCCTTTTCTGATCGCCTTCCCCAACGTGGGGGCCCCTTTCACAGGCCTTGTCGATTGCTAAGATGAGTCCCCTTTTCTAATCGTCTTCCCCGATGTGGGGACCCTTTTCATGGACCTTTCGGTTGCAAAGATGGGCATATTTTTCTTATCGCCGTCCTGAAGTCATCAGGTGTTAGGGGAGAGTGGGATTATACTTGGAACATGGGGTATGTTGAAACATTGTTTTTTCCCATATATTGTATTCTTACGCGTAGAAATTTTCTGAAAGGGCCTCCACATCGGGATGTGCCCAGGACCTCCATATTTCTAAATTCGGCCATGCAGCTATGCCATACTGCCATGTATGCTTTTAAAATAAACTGAACTGCAAAGGGTTCTCGTAAAATTATGTTTTCAAACATGTTCCGCTGCCCCCTGGTATAACCAGTTTTTTTACATATGTTCAATGATGAATTATTTGTCGCACCGACCAGTTCATTTAGCCCACAACTTTCAAACAAAATTGTGGAATTGGTGGACTAACCTGCATAGGAATGAAAAGTATATAAGGTTCATAAGCATATGATTTGGAGCGAAAATTTTACTTTGAATTGAGGGTTATATTTTTGTCCAATGCTTGTATAATGTTGTTCTTACTATGGAGGATCTGTCTCTCCCAGAACCCCTGCCCCTCTCAACCCGGTGGCGCCGCTTCTGCCAGACTTACAAATTCACTGTCTATTGATGCTATTTATGCCATTAATTGTTCCACTAGTGAAAATTCCTTTAAAAAACTCTATCTCACTCTCCTTCCAAATGGGCTTCGTCCCCTGCAAGAACCCTCCCAGGCTTCGCCTCACTGCACCCTACCAGGGGCCTTTTAGCAGGCCACTGGACCCCACGCCGGAAATCTCACGTTTAAGTTGCGCTCGGACAGCGCTGAAAATTTCCTTTAAATTGCTATCGAATCTTAAAGATATATAGTCATAAGTGAAATGCAATGTATCACATTTTTTCATGTATTCTTTTTTTCAAAGCAGTCTATAAACACTATACAGCAAGCTAGGATAATTACTGTAATTGAATGAATTTCAGGCTGATGGGTTTCATATCACCTCAGCATCTGGATTGTAAATACTGTCTCTCAGTTCATTATTGCAGCAAACTAACAGTCATACACGAAGTGGCAAACAAATAAATCAGATGATGTTTGTTCACGTTTCACAACTGCAACAGGTGGTGAACATGTTAGTCAAAAATAATCCCCGAACAAAACTTTAAAATGTTTTTTTCTCCAGAAAATCTTCTTAAAACGCGACTGCCAAACGATAACACATAATGAATAGTCACCGCTTTTTCTTCAAATTTCTCAAAAAGCGCACGGTGAATTTTACAAGCGCATGACGAAAAGATAATTTATATGCCATTATTTAAAATCGTGAAGAAAAATTTGAGCCTTTTGCAGAGGTTGAGTCCCCCGCGCTTGAAATGTGTCTGATTCTTATGTCATTCCTATACAAACTTTGGAATTGGATAGATGCATTGTGGGATACTTCTGTAAAGGATTCCCCGATCGGGAGAACAAAACTGATCCCCGATCGGGAGAACAAAACTGATCCCCCGATCGGGAGAACAAAACTGATCCCCGATCGGGAGAACAAAACTGATCCCCGATCGGGAGAACAAAACTGATCCCCCGATCGGGAAAACAAAACTGTTCTCCCGATCGGGGGTACGAACCGGACTTTCCATCGTCACCGATAACGACTGTTCAAACCAATGATGAAATCAATGTTGTCAGGTTGTAAGGGACGTATGCAGCATCCACTTTTGTCACAAGTACCACATCTGTCACAACTATCACATCTGTCACAGCTCATCGCTTTTGTCACAAACATTGCAATAAGATTTGCTATCATAGATCTTAAAGTGAAGCGTTTTCAAATGTATCCACTAGCAAAAGAACCAAGATTCTTATTAAGATCGATCAAAGTATTTCAAACTTTGTGATGGGCCAATTTGATTAAAAAAATACTTTATGTAGTTATAAATTCTTAATTTTGATTCATTATTTGCATATTTTTAAAATTCAAAGAATTTTTTTGTCAAAATTTGAAGGATAAAGTCTGTGATCAAGCAAGTCCATCTCATTTGAAAGAGGAAGCAAAATGAGATAAACATTTAAAATCCTGTTCCATTAAGGAAATATTCAGGTTTCAAGTTGTCTTATTTGAAAAGAAAAGACTAAAATCAGATCTATACTAGTAGTGGCGTCACATCCTCACATTCTTCGAAGAAGAATTCAATAATTTGTGGATGCAATCTTTTATGTGTATTGCACGGGCGTCGGAACGGGAGGCAGGGGCCAATCTCCCACCCCAATAATTTTTATTGGAGGCCAAGTACCATTTTGGCCTCTCCCTAATAATGACGATTTGATGAATTGATTTTGAAGAGACAGATTCCCTGCACAATTTTAGGGAAATTTCCTTCATTATCGTGAACGTTTCTTCAATTTTCGAGAAATTTTCTTCAATTTTCGAGAAATTTCCTTCATTTTCGAGAATTTTTTTCCATTTTTGGAAAATCTGCTACAATTGTCGTAAAATTTGCATTAATTTTCGTGAAATGTCCTTCATTTTGGGATTTTTTTAATATTAAGGAAATGTCCTCTGTCCCTTTTTGAGAAATTTTACCCAAATTTCCAATAATTTTACGACCATTACAACTCGTACATTTTTGTAGGTTTGTTGGAACAAAATCAAACACCCCCTTCCCAATGTTAAATATGATGCTCCGCTTAAATTAATTGCCAATAATTCGGCAAATCAGTAGTACCTGTCGGCAAATGAAAGCTTTCACCCCCTTCCCCATTGGAAACCTCTCTTCGCTACCCCTGGAAGGCCTACTACCCCCTCCCCCACCTCTATAATTACGTTACCCGGTTGGTATTTATGTCCAAAAGGTCATTTATTTCTAATAACTATGACAACATAATTAGTTATATTGAATCTATTATTTTCAAACAGAAATTTACATATACGGGATTAACACATGGAACCGAATGTTACTGTTTGACACTGCTTGGCGAGACATCATTTTTGAATTACATAAACAATGCCCTTTGTAACATATCGTGCTCCGGAGAAAAGATATACAACTGTGGTGGCAACGGATTCCTCTCTTTGTATAGAACCGCTGTTCCTGGTACGTAAATAGATCGTTAGTAAAAAAAACATAATAATAATAATAAAAATAAACAAACAAACATTAAGTATCTTGAACTAGTGACAGCTAACACATTTGTTATATTGTTCACTTGTTGTACCCTTCAAGATATATTGAGTTTTAAAAATGTCATTAGTTTGTTGGAAAATGACTGGTCCAGAAAGTCCACTGACTGACTGTAGAATAATGACGTCACACTCTCACTTGTTTATAAATATCTGATAGTCTGATCAAGTGTTTTAGAGAAAACTAATTACACATTTTGTTTACATTTATTGTTTTCGTACTCTCTGAGCAGCTGAGGCTGTAATTCAAATCTTCGCATAAAGTACTACACTGATTTTTCGATGAGTGATGCCACTTTTAATCGTTTCCACATAAGAATTATAACTTAAATACCCTCTGAACAGAATGAAATTCATCTGATTCCTATTATTGTTTTCTTTCCCAGCAAACAATTGGAAGTTTTAAAAACTGTTTGCTGAACGTAGCTTTTACGTTATAAAAATGTTTTGTAAAAACGTTTTACTACCGAATTTTTTTGAAGGGCTTTGGTACGTCCAGAAAACTTCCTGAGGACCTAAACTGTTGGTTAACAATCAAATGAAAAACGTCCAAAATACGCTTTGAGAACATTTCTTTAAGACAAAGACGTTTTCTGTTTGCTGGGTTCTTTATACTTCAGAGATATATATACTAGACCTAAAACTTATCATTTGAATTACAGCTATGGATGGTTGTTTAAATCATTTCTACCATAACATTTTATTTCCTTTTCATATTCACTAACAGATAAAAGATGTTCCATTGTCGGCTTTGAAAAGGAGAAGTCTTTACCCCTGATAGCACTCGCGAGTTTTCCTCGCTCGGGAAATACCTGGAGCCGTAACCTTCTCCAAAAAGCGACTGGCATCTACACTGGAAACCACGAATTTAAAACTGAGTCAAAATTAAAAGAGCTCATTGAAAATGGTAAGCTTTAATAATTCAGTGATTTGGCATGAAGCTGCTTCCGATAAAAAAAAAATATTTAGAAAAAGCAACAACAACAGAAACTTTGTACCAACTTCGACAAATGTTTTTTTCTGATATCAAAAATCCCCTTCGAACAACGTGCCCTTCAAAAAAAGCATTTTCCGAAAAATGTGCCAATTGCAAAAAAGCCCTTCAAGAAATGGGCCCTTCGAAAAAAGTGCATTTTAAACAAAGTGCCCTCGAAACAGCGTTTTCTGCAAAATATGCAAATGGAAAAAAATCCCCTCGAAAATGGGCCCCTTGCAAAATGGACCTGTTGAAAGAAGTGCCTTTTCAAAAAGTTCTATTTTAATGACAATGACAATGATTTTAGATGCTTAAAATAACATATATTTGATGAGAGCATTATACCAGATCTGTTCGTTAAAAAAAGCAACATAAATATTGCTTGTAAGAGGAAATGAATCATGATTACTGCAAGCATACCTTTTTACCCTATCAAAGACACTTTTATTTGAAGCGGAATTCTCGTCCAAATGTAATCGTGTAACATGTCACATTTAAATCGGATACATTTTAATGATGTCACTTCCTCAGCGATTATTTACTGGCTTGTCAGAATTTGTGAAAAAATTTCGACTAATCAGAAACATTAAATTTCATTTTATGTTTACCTCTATATATGTTACACAATAACTCGCCAATATATATTAATTCACTTGTGATATACATTTATTCACTTGTTACCGATATTTTCAACAGTTTTTGCAGGCGGCGCAGTGGACTACAAACTTCGCAAGACAATCCCTGTTAAGACGCATTCTTTTACATTACCAATAATAAACGAGTTCACGGATGGTGCCATTTTGTTGATTCGGAACCCCTACAGAGCTATCGTGGCAGAAATATTTCGCCAGAAAAACTTTAGTGAACACAAATACCCTGTTAAAGAAGCGATGGACTACTTCAAAAGTAAAGGTTAGTTCATGAGTATTAATCTTTGTTTACTATTATCAGAGATGCGATGGGTCGGCTGTTGGGGAGAGCTGGGATGCTCTGCCAAGAATGCTTTTTCAATTTTCCCCATGAAAAAATTGCATGGCTTAACTCTTTTCTGGTTTATGTTGGTATGTAATGTTCCCTGGTCCCATGCAGCTTCCCCTAATGTTGTATATATGAGAGGGAAGCAGCCATCAGGGGGGAACTCCACCTTTGAAATGAAGCAGCACACGAACAGGGGCAGCGGAACCGGGGGCTGAAGACCCCCAGAAATTTGAGATGAATGTGTTATCATGTTACCCGACCTAATTAGCCCCCCATATTGTTATCACATGTCACCTAGCTCCATTAGCCCCCCCCCTAATATTTTGAATGCTCCGCCGCCCCTGATGAAAGAGGACAATACATGTAGGAAATGGTAAAGAAGTATCTAAGAATTGTCTAATTTTTAGGTCAATTTCCAAGGCAAACTAACAACGAGAAGTCATTTGGTTGTCATATTTTAAGTCGCCTATGAATAAATTAAGTTCAAATAAGACAACCTACCAAAACAAATGTACTTCTTAAATTCATTCTTAAGTTTGATCTCCTTTGCCAAATTCCCTGCTTTCACAAAATGATTAATACATGCCTAAATTTTCTTTTCCAGCCTGGATTAAATTTGTTAATAGCCTGATCGAGCAATGGAAAACGATGGCCCTGCGATGGACGCTCAATTCATCCCGTCTTTTAGTGGTCCACTATGAAAATATGCTAATAGACACAAAAAACATCCTACGCAAAATGGTGTCTTTCCTAAAACTGCCCATCAATGAAAAACGCATTACATGCGCAGTACAAGAAGTCCCTTCATCGAGCGAGACGGGAATATCACTTGGAAATTTTGGCATTCATGCCCGCCATTATTTAACCGTTGATCCTTTCACACCATCAATGCATAAGAAACTTGATTCATATATTGCAGAAGTGAATCGGACATTAACTAAATATGGTCATAAACCATTACCCACCTATGGCAGCACAACTATATTTTAGATAACAACTCGAAAGTTTAATATAGTATTATTTATATCAGGAATGGGGAGGGGGTATATCAGGAATGGGGAGGGGTATATCAGTTATTGGGAGGGGTTATTTATATCAGGA
Source organism: Chiridota heheva (assembly GCA_020152595.1). Lineage (NCBI taxonomy): Eukaryota > Metazoa > Echinodermata > Holothuroidea > Apodida > Chiridotidae > Chiridota > Chiridota heheva. The sequence continues at coordinate 933,740 of JAIGNY010003759.1, forward strand.
ATGGGAAGGGGTATTTTAATATCAGGAATGGGGAGGGGGTTATTTATATCAGGAATGGGGAGGGGGTTACTTATATCAGGAATGGGGAGGGGGTTACTTATATCAAGAATGGGGAGGGGGTTATTTATATCAGGAACGGGGAGGGGGTTATTTATATCAGGAATGGGTAGGGGGTATATTTATATCAGGAATGGGAAGGGGGTATATCTATATCAGGAATGGGGAGAAGGAAGGGAAGGACAGCCTTCACAATCCTGGTTTTATCAAGACCCTTATGTGTAACGCTTATATTACCATACCTCTCCTCAAGAGATATTTTAGATACAAAGTTTTATATAGTATTATTTATATCAGGAATGGGGAGGGGGTATATTTATATCAGAAATAGAGAGAGGGTATATTTATATAAGGAATGGGGAGGGGGAAGGGAAGGACAGCCTTCACAATCCTGGTTTGATCAGGACCCTTATGTGTAACTATTATGTTATCCTCCCTCTCCTCATGGGATATTTGAGATAAAAAGTGTTATATTAGTATTATTTATATTAGGAATGGGGAGGGGGTGCAAAGGGAATAACACTTACGAAGGGCAGCCTTCACAATCATGGTCTTCTGTGCTTTTTCAAGACCACTGTGTAAAGCTTATCTTAACCTTCCTCCTCCCCATGGGGTTGTTTAGAGGAGAATAACTTGTTACACTGAAATTTAAACTGAATTGTTAAGCGTATTCCATCAAATATGATCAATAAAAATATTCTGTGTAAGAAGTAATATTTTATTATAATTATTAGTCTGTCTCACAGAGCGGCAGCGGCTCAAGTGGGAAATGGTGTTCACTTTATATGTAAAAGTGATTCTTTCTACTAAATACGATGGCGTACACCAATAAATTTTAAAGTGCGGCCAAAGTATCCCCACAAGAAGGCCCTCGGGGTGGGTTCCAATTTACTACAGTATATGGCTAAACATTGACCGATTAAAGTTAATTTGGTGTCTATTTGTAGGTTTTTGGATGCACCGATTAACAAAAAGTCATTCTCAAAATGGCCGACTTAGGGGTCAAATTTCAAAATAGCAGACATCTGGCCCCTCTCTTTGTCCAAATTTACTGTATGGCAAAACTTTGAATGATCAAAGTACTTATTGTGTCGGTTTGTAGGTTTTTGGATGCACTAATTTCAAAAAAGAAATTTTCAAAAATCCAAAATGGCTACCACGTGAACACCGGCCATTGACCTATGTAGCTAAACATTGACCGATTAAAATAATTATGGTGTCTATTTGTACATTTTTGAAGGCAACTATTGGATGCGACCATTTTGAATTGAGCCACAAGGGGAAAATGACTTTTTTGAAATCGGTACATCCTAAAACCTACAAATAGACATAATTATTTTTCTCGGTCAATGCTTAGCCACACAGTAATTAAATTGGGACAAAAGGGGCCATGTAGCAGCCATTTTTAAATCTGATCCTTAAGTCAGCCATTTTGAATTTTGTAAATTACTTTGTTGAAATTAGTGCATCCAAAAACCTACCAATAGATATCATAATTACTTTAATCAGTCAATGTTTAGCCATATAGGACAATGGCCAGAGGTAACGTGGCGGCCATCTTAAAATTTGACCCCAATTCGGTCATTTGAAAATAACTGTTTTGAAATCAGTGCATCCAATAACCTACAAATAGACACCAAAAGTATTTTAATCGTTCAATGTTTACCCATACAGTAAATTTGGACAAAAAGGGCCACATGGTGGCTATTTTGAAATTTGACCCCTAAGTCGGCCATTTTGAAAATGACTTTTCTGAAATCGGTGCATCCAGAAACCTACAAATATACACCAAAATTACTTTAATTGGTCAATTTTTTGCCATATAGTAAATTGGGACCCCCACCCCTCAGAGGGTTCCTGTGGGGACACTTTAGAATTTACCGGTGTACGCCATTGTATTCAGCGGATAAAATCACTTTTGAATATAAATTGAACACCATTTCCCACTCTTAAGACAGACTATGTACCTAATTTCAAATAAAATACCAGCCTTCCTGGAAAACTTTTAACGTTGATATATCAGAAATAGGGGGGGGGGTGGGGTTACATACCTTGATTTGTTTTTATTGGTCGGTTTGCTTTCAGCTACTACATCATACACATTTGGGTTTCTCCTTTTGTGTGATGCTGATTGGTTGGTTTTGGAAATTCCATTCACTTAGTTAAAGAAATATTCCCATGGATTTTCATTTTGTTTATATATGATAGAGAAAATTTGTAGAAACAAAGTGGTGAAAAAAAATATGTTAATATCTTATTCCAATTAGAAGTTATAACAATTTAAAGAGTAGAAAATTGTTCTTAAAAACATCTCGTACAGTATAGGTCCTTCAGCTTGGTGATGTCATGAAGGCAATTCCAACTCTTCTTCTGTATTTCTTATCAATTTAATCACACTTTTTTTACATAATCGAACAGCATTTTTGGCTCATTATAGAGATAGGGTTGAATATATAATTTACAAGAATACATTTCGTTTTTTTCTTGGTGTACATCACATTTACAATGAGAGAAAAATCAAAATTATTTTTAAAGAAATACAAAAGACATTTTGTTGAAAGTGTCTCTATGACATTACAGATGTTTGCCAATCAGTCATTTTGTCCAAATTCAAAAATATCTTAAAATTTTGTAACTTCTCAATGGAATAAGATATTAACATATTTTTCTCACCACTTCGTCTCTACAAGTTTTCTCTATCATATACGAAAAAAATAAAAATTCATGAGAATATTCCTTTATGAGATTGTAAAACTGTTTCAGTGCTAATTATCTTTTTCTTGCAATGCAAATAAGAGAAAACACTTTTGTGTACATTTTCTAATTGTTATGAGAAGATGCTTGAACATATGTTCTGGAAATTCAATATAATCTAAAAGCTTTATAGGATGTCAAACAACACCCTTGGTTCCAAGGCATTCTTAAGGAAAATAAGACTAGTATGGATTTGGTTAAGGGAAAAATTTGACGGCTTGTACATCAGAATGTTCATAAGCAATTGTCAAACAAATAGGAATTCACCAAAGGGCACTTTAGGGTGGTGTTGTACGGACTAAATGCTCTGCTTGGCTCTAAAGCTGTTTCTCTTCTGTTTTTAAAAAATACATTTTGATACAGTACACCTGCAACTTTAAGAACAGTGAGGTCATGAGCCCCTGATCTCATAGGCAGCTAACTACACCAAGGTTCTCAAGCCAAACCCAAGTCCTAAACAGCTGTTTATTCAATTGTTGAAAATTGAAGAATGAAAGAAAATATAGCGAGGATTCATGAAAATATACAAAGGATTTAAGACACCATCATGAAAAGTCCCTGAGAATTTGTGAGGCAGTTGCAGAAAAATAGTCTACAACACTAATGTATTAATATAAGAGAATGATGCTTGAAGTATTACTTCAGTGCTCAAGCAAGTTTATCTTGTATGAAAGAGATCAAGGAAACAAAATGGTGAAGTAAGCGTTCAAAAATGTTATTCTGTTAAGGAGATATTCAAGTTTAAAATTCTGTCTTATCTATGTAGAAATAACTGGTGTAGGAAGCATACTATGGAAAGTTGGCGTCTTCAACGTCACATTCTTAACAATTGTTAATGTATTTTAAGGAAAGTTTATATAAATTTTTAACTATCTAAATTATTTTTTCAAACTTTCTTCAGGAAGTATATTATATACCCTTATAAGATTCAGTTTGACTACTTTTTTTTTGCCATATCCAATGGTTTTTAAGCCACAAAATCGAAGGACAAAATATGATAGATTACCTAGCATAGCATAGCAAGGTTTAACGTCAAGAAAGCATCCAGTGCTGGACATTATATCAAGATGGCCACGGTCTTTGATAACCAGTTGTGAACTCACTGGTTGCAGACCCACCTGACTTTGAGGAATCTGAGGCTATGACATCACAACTAGTCTAATTTCAGTCGTTTCTACACAAATGATACCAAACTTTAAACTTTGATATCTCCTTAAATGGAATAAGATTTTTAAATGCCATCACTATTTTTTTAAGTCTCTTTTTCATATTAGACTTGCTTGACCCCTGAACTAATTCTGTAATGAACTATGAGACTTACAAATAGTAAATAGAGGGTTAATTAAACAAATACAGAATTTGTTGAAGAACTTTCACACAACATGACGTGTACCTCCGCTTTCCGTTTAGTATGCACTGCAACCGCCGATTTTGGCCAAACTCGACGGTTGCACATCACGCCTCGCCAGAGCAAGGGCAACCTAATTTGGTATCATTATTTGCTTGTCCTGGTACAGCTACGATCTAATTACATTGCCAACACGTGCTAGTGTAATATGATGCTTCTATCTGATGCAAGTTGGGCATATTATAAATGCCGCTATGATAACATACTGAAAGGAAAGAGCTTGCACACTTAATGAAAAAAGGACAACTTAACTGTGTTGTGTTTTACAAACATCTATTTGATATAGAGTACTTTTGATTAAAATACACCAGTTAAGTTACATATATAATTGTTATAACCGTATCTCTCAATATTTCTACAGGTTGAATCCTAGTTAGATTTATTTCTAATGGTGATTACTATTTACGATTTTTCAAAAACGACTTCCACAATTCTTTATCAAAGAAAATGCATGCAAAGCAACATATGAGTTGCATAAATATTTTGTATGTCCTTTTTTTTAACCACCGAGTGGGAGCATTGAAGAACTTAATGAAATTTCCAGAAGTATATGGGATACACAAATATATATGAGTAAGTTTGGCTGACTGAAGCATTTATTATACAGCGAAGTCTTGATTTCTAATAGGTAGTAATAGCACACCACTAATTCTCATTCAGGCATTCCATATGGCCTTTGTTATAAAAAATATTTATCCTCTGTATAACGTGCACCTTTATTTGCAGACCCAATTTATGTATTTGTGAGGTGAACACTAGTGCTGTTGACTTGCAATTAATTACAAAACGTTTAATCGCCAATATTTGCGAGCATTTAGCGATTAATCATGACCAAGCTTCACCCAAAAATCGGTAAAAAAATAAAAACTCGTGAAACTGGTCCAGTTCCCACACTAATATACATGTATCATGCATTTTCGGACCATAAATAGGCCAAGAATCTCACCAAATCCAAATATCATGTTTTTAAAATTACCTGTTAGGCTGATAAAACTACCTGAAAATAAACATCATAACATTAAAAAAGGTGAAGAAAAAAGATATTCATAAGCAATGTTGTCCATTTCTGGCAGTCTGAAGTTCCACCTGGTCTTTCACAAAATAATTTATGGACAGACCATACCCCAGTACAGCATTGGCTAAGGCGCGTAAAATCAATTTTTAATTTTTAAAGTTAAAGTGTGCCAAATATTTCACTTAATTTATAATTGCGGCCATGATCGTGCAGTAGAAAGACATAAACGATCGATAATAAAGGAAATGACGGAATTTGTTTGATTTTGAATGCCATTTGCATACATTTTAAGCATAGGGAGATTTTTATTTTTTAATTATTTTTTACTCATACTTTTTACGCTCGGTTGGCGTTCATGTTATTTTTTTACTCATACTTTTTACGCTTGGTTGGCGTTCATGTCCTCTTGAAGGATTTTTGCCGACTTAATCAATTTAGATTTAGATATAGCTCCAAACCCTTTAGGTGTTTTTAGGATGTTTTTCAGTTTTAATAATTGTCACTGTACACTAGCACCCATATAGTATTTTCGCGATTAATCGCTTTAAAGTTTTACTAAATGTTTTTGAAATGTTGCAAGCAATTAGCGATTAATCGCCAAAAACACTAGTGAACACAACATAATTTCTATAGGTATTATATAGGTGTCAGCAGCACAGGTTTTGAGTTGACTCTTCAATTAAAGCGGCCATTCTTATGTACAAATGACAACTAAAATGACTATAAATAAGAAAATGCCTCATTCAAACATGAACAAAAATAATCCTGAATCAGACCAGATATCAAAGATTTTTTTATTATGACCAACACATACTTGACTAAGATCCCCCTGCAAATGCTTGAGGAAACACCCTCAAAAGGGGCTTGAAAAGACTAAACCCTCCAAAGGGGCTTGAAAAGACTAAAAGTTCTTTAATACAAATCTTCACTCCCTCACCAAAAATGATTCTCATTCATACATGGGAAAACAAATTGTCAGTTGTATTCAGAATTTGTCTACAAAAATATGCCCATAACAGATTAAACTATTGTCCACATAAATCTCACAACAGCTTTTATCTTCAGTATATAAAACCTCAGCATGCATGACTGCAAAGCCCAAGGATGAGAAAATGTGATCAGATCAGAATTGAATTCCAAAACATGTACAACAACTTCTACCCTTGCAGAAAAAGACTTCTGAAAGAAATGGAATGTGTGGCAAGTCAAGATAATAACACAAAAAGATGCTTAAAACAAGGACAGCTTCCGAACGGCTACATTAACAAGAAAAACTTAAAGAAAGCATCCCTCCTAGGATGGGGTAATTACAAGTAATGAAATTATTAAAAGATTTTTGTTTTTGTAGATTATCTCAACATTCACAGTGCAATGCAAACTTTGAATGAATTTTTTTTTGATGATATTATTCTTTTACTCCAGCACTGCATTCAGGTATGAGATTTCACATTATTCCTGTCATCTCTTGAACTACAATGGATGAAAAGGAAGAATACGATTTCTCAGAACATCCTTGCTTTGGGCAGTTGATGCCGGGATGATTCCGTTCTTACAGTGTGGATTTAGTGATTGCATGAGAGCAAAACATGATTGAAATGTAATTGTGAGGAAATTACAATAAAATTGTTATTCACATTAATAACTTGAGTACGTTTAACTCTGCAAGTTGTTTATATTAATACCATAAGGATTAATTTGTTTCTAAGCCGAATGTCCCACATGGTCTTAAAATAGTAATTATAGTTTTGTGAAGAGCCGTAATTTTCACCCAGAAGTGGGAAGGACATGACCTCTTATTAAACAAAATGTACAGGTTTGGTTTGGTTTGTTGATGTTTAACGGCACCCCGACAGTCAGAGTCAAATGTGCCAAGAGGGTGTTAATAAATTATGGTGTAAGATTCAGGATAGTGAGGAAAGGAAGGTTTGTAAGGGAGAAAAGGGAAATCTATGGAAAAGTGGGGGAAGGGGACATGTCCTCCCCCTCCCTGGGAATTACGACCCTGGTTTTGTTACTCATCAGCTGATGGTTCAGCAAAAGAGAAATACTTACGTGACCAAACCTCACAAGAACATAAAGTGCTTAAAAAAACAATTAGTCCATGTTCACTTGACACAAGGAAGAAATGATTAAATACTGGGGAAACTATCATAACAAAATTGAAATTCTACAGGTAGGCATCATTGACTTCTGCTTTACTGACAACAACCTTCTAAAACTAAAGTGTGCTATAGACCATTTCAAATCTGCATCAGCAATTTCCGAGAAAAAAAAGATTTGAATATTGTCACGAGAACGAAATTCAGATGTCCATAATGGGGTCAAGCGTAAGAATTTTTGTCTTCGTCTTTATGTGCTCATTATATGTGTGCTTTACATCCAGGTAATATGTGCACATTGTTTACAGCTTTCCTTCAGCAACTGCAGCTGATTGGTTGGGTATTAAACAGAGGGAAAATTTCCCCAGCAGTTGATTGGTTTGATATTAAACAGAGGGAACATTCCCCCAGCAGTTGATTGGTTGGGTTTTAGACAGAGAGAAAATTCCCCCAGCAGTTGATATGTTGGATATTAAACAGAGGGAAAATTCCCCCAGCAGTTGATTGGTTGCGTATTAAACAGGAAATATTCCCCCAGAAGTTGATGTACCCTGAAGTAATTAGGTTCGCCTAAAGCTCATTTAAAATGGTCTAAAGCTTATGACAACAAGTCTACTATTGCATTCGTTCCCGTACACCACCTTTTCTTCAGTACATCTCTCCATACGGTTATGCTCTATTCAATGCGGAGGTCTATCTGGGATGACCAGCTCTAGTCCAAAAATTTCCTGTTGGGGTTCGTTCCGAAGAGAATTTCTCTTATTTTCGGCTGCATCTATTTGAAGAAATAAACAAACATGTATTAAAGGTCTATGAATATTTAGCTTTGTAGTTGAGCACTAACAAAGGAGTCATTAAATTATAAAAACATCACATTTAGTTTCAAGTTATAACTAACTAAAGCTTGAAAAGTTTTCAATACATGTAAAATTTGTAATGCAGCATTCAATTCCTCAAATTTGTTCTCCGGATTTGAATTTTTAAAATGTCTTTTCCCGACAGATACTGGCTAGGGGTATGGTACAGATTCCCAGAATACTCAAACTCTCTATCCTTCAATGAATTGTTACTATTAAAGGATCAGTTCAGGGGTCAAGTCCATCTTATATGAAAGAAGACTTCAAAAGAAACAAAATGGTGAAGAAAGCACAAAAAAAAGCTGATTCCGTTAAGAGATATTTAAAGGATTAGTTCAGGGGTCAAGCAAGTCCATCTTATATAAAAGAGGACTTTAAAAGAAACAAAATGGTGAAGAAAGCACTAAAAAAAAGCTTATTCCGTTAAGAGATATTTAAAGGATTAGTTCAAGGGTCAAGCAAGTCCATCTTATATGAAAGAGGACTTCAAAAGAAACAAAATGGTGAAGAAAGCACTTAAAAAAGCTTATTCCGTTAATAAGGAGATATTTCAGTTTAAAGTTTGGTATCATTTGCGTAGAAACGACTGAAATCAGACAAGTTGTGACATCACAGCCTCAAATTTCTCAAAGTCTTTATGTATCCTATCTTATTTTTTCCTGCGATTTTGTGGCTTAAAACCATTGGCTATGTCAGGACAGTAGTAAAACAGAATCTTGTAAGGGTAATAATTATGATTTATTACCTGAAGAAATTTCAAGGAAAAATAATTCAAATAGTACAAAAGTAAAAAAAAAAAAATCTTTAAAATGCATTAACAATTGTTAAAGATGTGAGGATGAGGGTGCCAACCTTCCATAATAGACTTGCTAAACCAGTCATTTCTACAAAATAAGAACATTTTAAGCTTGAATATCTCCTTAATGAAAAAAGGTATTGAAGTAGTTTCTTCACCATTTTGTTTCTATTAAGTCCTCTTTCACATAAATGAACTTGCTTGAGCCCTGAACTAATCCTTTAAGTTAAATCCATTCGAGCCATTTGACCCATAGGGCCAGGGCCTATCCACAGTTTCCATAGCGTTAGCAGAAGAGAGCATATTACTTCCGTGGGCGGGACGCCAGTTTATCACACGTCAACTCCCCAGCAATGCCAGTACTCACAGCCTGAGGGGAGCCGAGGCAAGGGGGATCAAGAGTCTTGCCTAAGGACACAACAGAGGTGCTTGGCTGGGAATCGAACACCGGACTCCCAACCACTGAGTAGCTGCAATCCCAATGAATTGTGGCATATGATTAAAAAACAATGGATCACATCATAAAAATAGAATAGATTCGCATATAAGCATGCCAAAGTCAATTTTAGTATATTTTGATCAACGTTTTTTTTTAAATTTTCATTGTTTACACCATTTAGTTGATATATACCTCTATATGAACCTCTATATGTCTATGGATCTTAAGGTGTACCATGACAGTGTAAAAAGGGATGCCATATATGTGCACATGATTTGACAATATCATTTTAATAATAAAAAAAAAAATTGGAAAAAGCATCCAACCCTCACTAAAAGTCAAGTGAGTCATTCAATATGAAAATAATTTTATGCCTTGGGACACACTTCTGATGCCTTGCTTTTAAAGCAAAAAGTGTCCTGGTAACCCTAAAGGACACGGTACCCCTGTCTTTTCCTTATGGGGTGTAAACTTGGCAGGTTAAAAATCATGAGATATGTCAGTTGCATTCAATTTTGTTGAAATTTTCTCTTAACAAGGATCTAGATTTGCCTAACATATAGTTGTAGCCCATAGTCCCGAACTAGCCACACCCCTCAAAGGATATCATCAAACACATTGACTTGTTTATGTGCAGGCCTTACAGACACACAATCAGAGACGAGAAGATCAGAAATAAGCATTTATTCACCAGTTTAATAAATCTATGCACCATAATATATTACATGACACCATGACAAGCACAACATACCTGTTTACTGAGTAAATCTAATCTACTTTCTAGTGTGTTGACCACCAAGATCTTCCCTCTCCGAGACACCAATTCAACGCCACCAGTTCTGTAAATGTTAGAAAGTAAGAAAATTAAAAGGAATTGGTGGAAGAAAAGTGACAGCAAATTTTTCTTGGGACTCAAGGATATTTTGACACACTTTCCGGGCATGTCATGGTACTGACTGGTCAAAATATTTATAAGTACCATATCAGGGCACTTACGAAAATAGAATTGCACCACTTTTTAGGCTAAAAACTTTTTCCTAATAAGCGCCCATGCTCCGAGGCCAAGTACTTCACTGGTTACCAATAAAATCCCGAATAACATATAGAATTGCAACATATGTCTACAAATGTCTTCATGATCTGGCTCCTTCATATCTTAAAGAACTCATCATTATACGTACAGGTCGAACAGGTTTACGCTCTTCTTCTAACACCATGGGCATTCTCCTCGACATTCCTCTCACAAAACGCAGAACATTTAAAGACAGGTCGTTTGCTGTAGCTGCCCCTGTCACATGGAATAGTTTGCCATCTTCTCTTCGATGCATCAATAACTACGATAATTTCAAACGGGAACTAAAAACTGTTTTGTTCACTAAGGCTTTTTTATAATTGTTTGTGTTTATCCTTATCCTATGAACTTTATTAACTTTATGAACAGTTTTATTTATTTTCTGTACAGCGCCGCTGAATGTGCATTGTATAGATATTGAGCGCTATATAAATATATAAACATAAACATAAACATAAGTACAGTGTGCTATTTAAACTGCATTGTGTGAACTGGGTCTAAACTAGCCCCAAATAACAACTACAAAAACAATGTGTCAGATGCAAAATAAGCAAATAATGCAACAAAACTTATTTTTAAGTCTTCAAATTAATCAAATAAATTGTTATCAGTGAAAACATATAGGGTGGGTGCTTAGTAGAGCAGGGGCGCTTAATACGTCAAATACGGTAATTCTTAGAATACTCAAGTAATTTGTCAATGACACCAGTATCACAAATTAGACTCTGTGTTATTTCAAATAACTTTATAGGAGAAAGGTAGCTCAGTTGGAAGAGTGCACAACTAAAATGAAGGGAGGTCCCGGGTTGAAGGCTCGGTCAGGTCAAACTCGATTTTCCACAGCTATGAAGACAGATACGCCAAACATCACAGCGAAGCATTTTGTCTGCAGCTCCTACTCCTAATGCAGCTGTTAAGAGAAGTGACAATAGCGCTCACCATCCTTCAGAGGGGGACGTTAGGTTGGTCCCGACAGCAGGGCAGTCACCCCCTGTCTGGTTTTCTAAACACTATTCAAGAAGAGAAGCGTGATAACGTGGTGTTCATTCACTTCCGTTCTGGCCCAGTCAAGACCAAGTTCATGTACACTGATTCGTTGGCAGCCCAAGAACTTGACGATCGCTTTGAGGCCCTGACGTAAGGCGCTATAGAAGTCGAATGAATAAAATAATAATAATATATGGAATTAATTTGGCGCATTTTCTAGTTCAAACAACTATTCAAATGCACTCTGCAACTAACAGACTAGTTCTCTCTATGGGCACACATGAACTTAGTACTTGAAAGGAAAAGTGAATGAACACCACGTTTTCAAGCTTCTCTTCTCGAATAATGTTAAGAGAACCAGGTAGGGGTAACTCTCCTGCCGTCCGGACCGACAGCTAAACGTCCCCTCCGAAGGATCAGGTGCGCCATTCAGCCATTGTCACTTTACTCATCAGCTGATTGAGTAGGAGCTGCAGACGAAATGCTTCCACTTTGATGTTTTGCATGTCTGATATTTTCAATTTGAAATTCAAATGCAATTTAAAAATTTTCTTGAAGTCGTCTTATTTTTTAGGCAATTATTCATTATGTTAAAATTCCAACAGTTTTACAGTTTTAAAGCAAGCGTGTATCGTTTACACATGTTTAGTACCATAATTTTAGAAAATACACCAAAATTGCTCCAATTTAAGTAAAAAAATCGTGCAACCAGTATAGTAAAAGATTTGGCTCCATTGCCCAAATAGACGCTGGAATTTTGCTTTCCAAATCGTGAAAAGTTTACTTCTAAAGCACAAATCATCGATTTTATGGAAAATATGCATTAAAATTCAGCTTAGAAATAACAGAAAACTTTCCTTCAATGTCATTTAATCTCAAGTTTTAATCTCTCATGTAACTCTTTTTGCAGAACTCGCTAGGGCTTTCACTGTGAAAATCTTGCATACTATGATACCTCGCCGTAAAACATTTCAAAACACGCCACCACCCGGAAGTTCTGATCATATCAGTCCTCTTGAAATGGCAGCCATCTTTGCGAAGCACAAAATTTTAACTCTGTTAAAATGTTTATTTTGCAATATCTTTTCTTTCTTGCAAGTTTTTTTTTACTCATCGGGTAATATTTACATGTACATGTGCTGATTGTGTCGATTCAAGTATTTTGACCAATTTAAGGGCTTGTAAAATGGGCCTTAAATGAGTGGAATTTAAAGCCTTATGTTATGGACTATTGTTAGTTTTACAGTTTACTGCTGAACATTTGTGGTGTTTTTCACAATTTACTCAGATTTCGGTGAAATCAGAGTGCAAAATATCCCCATTCATAGGTGATTACTGCGCATTTGTGATTCTCACATTTAAAAAGGATTATGCTAATGGAGTTTACTGTTTGTAAAGTTATTGATATTGTCAGCCAAATGTGTGTGTGATTGAATCTAGGTGCCATAACCCATGTACACGTACGTTATCACTGGGACATTAAATGACAGCAATCAGTGACACGTCAGCCAACAAAAAAAAAGAAGATCAGTGGGGAAATAAAAGGCCTGGAACGGGGTATATGACGAATAACTAGATTGAATCATGAATGATATTGATTTTCAATGGCAAGGATTTGCGAGCATGAACACGCTAAACAGTTACAGCTCTAGTGACAACAACACTAACAGGTGTAAATCTGTGGTAAATGGAGATACCAATAATCATTGAAATTCAACAAGAAACAAACAATTACAACTCTAATTTTCTAAGAAAATAAATGATCTTTTGTGACAATGCACTGCAACAATACTGTTCGATTCTGCAACAGGTGAATAAGAGCGGGAGAATGAAGAAGTTTGGCAGATACAGGTACGTGATACTGGTTCTGAATATAAGACGACAAGTGTGATGGAATGAACATATATCAGTATATATTGCAATCCATCGACAAACAACAACTGGCACTGTACTGACAACTCACGTGTAATTATCACTAAGCATGTACATCTTTGTTATTACGGAAATGTCATGACCCTGATCCGAAAATTTGTACATTTATCAAAATATTTGAATTCTGATTAGAAAATAGTTTTCATCAAACACACTGTGATTTGAGTCTTAGATCTAGTCACTGCGATATGCAGGATTAACAATAGACTGGAGACACACACATACAACAGACTATCACACACATACATACGGTGTGTACAAGAATGGCATAATGTCTACTGCTAAAACAGCTATTTTTAGCATCATTAAGTATGAAATCTGATACCTTCTTAAAACCTTTCGGGAGCTTTAAAAAAATACATAGAATATCTCTTAGCAACAAACAACCTGTATGAAGCATACAAAGATCTCCCTTGAGCCAGAATTTCAAAAGCAAAACTGTTAAAACCTAGAAGGAGTTGCATTTTAAAGCAAACCATTCAGGTACATACTGTATGGGAGCTCACATACGATTTGATAAGCTCCACCCATTACGCCAGACCCCTAGCTTTGCTGCCCCCTAGGAGGCTGCCCTGCCCCTCATCAGAAAATGTAAAAAAAAAAAAAAAAAATTGAGGGTTTTTGTTTAAAATTTTTTTAAACCTAATAATCTTCTTTATTTCATGACATGAAATACCCTACATGGATACAGAACACACAGATTGATAGCATAGTAAGCAAATGTGACTCCACGTTGAAAAAGACGCAGTGTTTCGCGAGTGCATTGATGTGTCCCTCAACAAGTCTAGCACCCTGCCCCTCTTTAAATAAAGCTATGGGTCTGTACACTCTGTGTAATGGGTGGAGCTAAAAACAAAGTTAACATTGAGGCCCTGATGTGCAAATGCCGGTAGAAATAGTATTAGAGGTACACTTATGTTTAGATAGAAGAAATAGTAGTATGAAGTAAAAACTTGCTCCTTTTAGCAAAACCATATTATGCCCCACCACAAGAATATTAATGGGGTCAACTTCATATGACAGTATAAGAATTGACAAAAGGAATGCAGTAGGGGTCTGTACAGTCAATCTTCACAACATTTGATATCCTTTTGCACATTCTGAAAGTCAAAACCTGCCCAATGCTTAATTTCTTACTGATTTCGACAGGAATCTTGTTGTTTACCTGTTTCTAATTGTGTGTTTTATTTCTATTTACTATTTACTATAAACACATTTTTTTCAAACAGTTAATGTATTAAGCTTATGCCCAGGGCAACCTTATGTTCTTCCAGGACAATCAATGTTCTTCCAGGTCAACCATTGATTAAGGTAGCTGTGCAGGGCGGGAAAGTTAATCTCCAGTTGATTTGTCCCTGGTTTGTCGGAGGTTTATGTTTCAACAGTTTGTTTGTTTGTTTGATGAGGGCTTAATGGCACCACGACAGCAAGGGTCAAACTGTGCCTAAGAGGTTGGATCATTCCAGAAGTAGGACGAGAAGAAAACAGGGAGATTGAGAGAAACATGAAAACTAAAAGCCAGGAAGCTGGGATCGAGAAAGAGAAGTGCATGGCTGAAGATAACAAAAAGTAGAAAGAGGGGGGGAGAGGACTAAATATGGTTGTAGAGGAAATCATGATGAAGGAAGGAGATTACTTTATCTGAACGGTTTTTATGGAAGAGCTCGGCTATTGAGTTGTGGGCAGCGAGGGAAGCTCTGGGAAGGTTGTACAGGGGGGCAAGCAAGGAGAATGTGATGGACTGTGAGGGTGCAGTGGCAATTGTTGCAGAGGGATTGGAGAGAGCCAATAAGGTGGTGTTTGGACAGAACCTCATTGGAGTATTATATCTATACCTCCAGGGTTGATTCATCAACCAGTTGTGGAGCAATGGTTAGAGACCCACGAGGATCCAACCAGGATGCTAGAGTGGAATGGTGAAGCTTAAACTAATCTGCTATGGAAGTCTCCATAGGATGTCCATAGGAAAACACAGACTGGAGATATAAATCAATGTGGTGTTCTACTTACATTTCAGCAGGAAGGTGGTTTTCTTTGTCTATGGTAATGTTGCAACTCTTCTTGGTAGCAGCTGTATACTCCGCAATAGCTTTCTCGCATTTTTCCTGAACAAGAAAAAGAAGAAAAAAATTCAAATTGAATCACTGCATTTCTTCTCCAGGTCAAGGATACACTATTTACACGTCCCTATTGATTAATACAGTAACAACCACCATAATTGCACACCTAAAAAAAGCCATGGTTCCATCAATTGAAACCGCAGGGAAAACAAAAATTTGCAAAAAGAAATAATCTTTCATTGAAGAAATTTCTTGAGCAAGCAACACAATAGGAACCAGAAAACAAAAATTGTGTAGTGGTTCCGACGTATCCTTTCATTGTTGGTTGATTTAAGTTTTATACC
Source organism: Chiridota heheva (assembly GCA_020152595.1). Taxonomy (NCBI): domain Eukaryota; kingdom Metazoa; phylum Echinodermata; class Holothuroidea; order Apodida; family Chiridotidae; genus Chiridota; species Chiridota heheva. The sequence goes on from JAIGNY010003759.1 coordinate 949,560, forward strand.
TACTGGTATTGCATGTCATGAAATTGATATAAGACATTATAAAACATTTATAAGCCATGCCCGCCATTCATATCAATAAAGTGAACTTGACAACATTATAAGTATGATGCAAAGCATGCATATGGTTGCACATTTATCACTGTTTGAAGAACTGTACATAATGCCCCACCTACATGACATCACTACCATAACAATAGGTCACATACTAGTATACTGACCACAACTCATCTGTGTACAATATGATGTGTGCTATTGTTTACAAGTTTTTTGGAGCATTTTCACACTAAGGCATGCATATTAGTGATAGAACATATTGTCAACATATGCATGTACACAATAACTGACAAATAACATGCAAGTACCATGCAAACAGACATAGGCCTATGGTTGCTAAAGATTTATCACTTTTTCAAGATTTTTTTTTGATATTAACCCATCCATCCATCCATCCATCCATGTTCATTTGTAGTAGGCACCTTTTCAATAGGATACAAAGCGCCCAGAATGCTGCCCCATAGTTCAGTAAGTAATACATGATTAAAAAAGAAAAGTCTTGAGACGTGTTTTGAACTGTCCAAGTGAACTGGCATGGCGAATGTGTGAAGGCAAAGAGTTCCAAACATGGGGTGCTGCAGCTGAAAAAGCCCTAGAACCAGCTTTGGTGTTAGTTCTGGGTTCAGTCAAGAAGTTTTCAGAAGAGGAGCGAAGGGATCGTGCTGGTGTATAAAGTTTCAGACTGTTGGATATGTATTCAGGTGATTGATGTATCAGGGATTTGTAGACAATAAGACATGTTTTGTATAAAATTCGCTGTGACACAGGAGCCAATGCAATTTGTTGAGCAAGGGTGAGGCATGATCACGACGGCGTTTCCTGAAGATAAGCTTAGCAGCTTTATTTTGGAGTTTCTGTAGGCGATTTACATTTTTCATGGTAATACCATTCAAAAGGGAATTACAGTAGTCCAAACGTGATAGAATGAGAGATCGAACAACATAATGACAGGTTTCAACGTCAATGTACCGACGAATCTTGCCAATGTTTCTAATGTGATAATTAATTGTTTTACTAAGTTGTGTCACATGGTTGTCCATTGACATTCTATTATCGAAAGCAACTCCCAGATTTTTGCATCACTTTTCAAGAAATTTTCTTCACTTTTGTGAAATTTTTCTCATTTTCATGCAATTTTCGTCGATTTTCGAGTTTTTTTCATTTTTGCAAAATATCTTCATATTTCGGGTCTAGCTTTTAATTTTCGAAAAAGTTCCTGTTATCATTTATCAAGAAATTTTGCACATTTCTTGGCAAATTTTTGGAACATTATGGTGAACACATCCCCACTTAGTAATATGTATGACATCACCATAATGTTCCAAAAATTTGCCAAGAAATGTGCAAAATTTCTTGATAAATGATAACAGGAACTTTTTCGAAAATTAAAAACTAGACCCGAAATATGAAGATATTTTGCAAAAATGAAAAAAACTCGAAAATCGAAGAAAATTGCATGAAAATGAGAGAAATTTCACAAAAGTGAAGCAAATTTCTTGAAAAGTGATGCAAAACTCCCAAAGTGATGCAAAATTCCTGAAAATTAGAGATTTTGCGAATCAGAGACCATGTTTTCCGATTGTTTTTAAAACCAATTTTTTAGATTTTGCGCGTGCTAAAGCATGTTATAAGCCCATTTTCTTAATTTGCCTGGCCAGCTACCCCTACCCACCCCTCTATTCATATGCCACTGGTAATGACGAATGTGTGGCAAATGCAGAAAATTCCCGCTAAACGGTATTTTTCTGTTTTAACATAGTGATGAATGTGTGGTGAATGTGAAAAACCCAACTGTAATTGTTTTGACATAGTGACGAATGTGACAAAACTCAACTTTTAATTTTTTTGACATAGTGGCGAATGTCTTTAAAACAATTTTACATGAGTGAAACATACTTTTTCTTGTAAAATCTACTATTAAAATTACAGCTTTTTAAGTTTAATCGCTTTTTAAGTTTAATCGCTTTTTAAGGAATTGTTGGGGAGGGGTGGGTCAAAAAAAAACTTGGCTATAGACTTAAATAATTATACCCAATACCATTAGCTATTACCAACAATGCAAGGACTTCAAAAATGAAAAAAAGTTTTAAAACTTTCATTTCAGAACAAGCCGAATTTATTCCAAATAAAACATGGCATCATTTCTTGTTCATGTCTTTTTTACAGTCAATTTGGAGGCAAATTTGTCACAAAATCACTCCAATTGACCTGGGGTCAGACAATTGCACCTCCTCCATCCAACAATTTTAGCAGATTTTCTGGACCTTTTAACTTATGAAGAGAGGGAGGGGAGGGGGTTGCGACCAGGCTACACACATGGGTTTTTTTGCCCTTGTTGGTAATGATCTTTAACCAGTTAAAAAAGCAAATTGCAAACTATATCAATAATATAAATCATGACGATATAATTATCTCATGCTTCTCAGCATATCTGTTTATTTCTTCGTTTCACCTCTACTGCAAGTGTCACTAAATCAACTCTTTTATCTTTATAAGTATATATTGATTTAAGAAAAAGTACTTATATTGAAAATATCTATCGAACCTCTGACTCAATTTTTTTATTTCCAGGCGTCATCCAAACATGTGCTAGTCCAGTGGGAAAATGATGGGAGTAAGAATGTTGTTGACTGGAAAGACTTACAAACTTTTGGAAAAAACAGACCATTTGTGGGTTTGCACTTTCGCATGTGGTGGGAGGCATTGAAAGAGTGGTAGAGTGAAATAATCCTTGACTGCGAAAATGATGACTGAGATGAATGATGACGAAGATTATGAATCCCTTTTCACTTTCGAGGAGGATAAAGATAATGAGCCCCACTCCACCTTCGTTGAGGATAAAAGCAAGCATGCAAACCAGTGTACAAAAAATATTGCCACCATCAAAAAAGTCCAAGACTATTCAGCAGTTTTTCTTTATTATTATACTCTGTATTAACATTAATATGATATTAGAAAACAAGACTGAATTTAAAATAGAATATCTGAAAAGGTTTTATTGACAAAATGATGGTGTGAACCCCAACACAGAGTTAGAAGGCAGGTTCATATGCAGTTTTCAGTGTGAACCCCAAACACACCATCATATAGACTTCATATGAATCAGACCTAGAATAAAAAATCTTGTTCAATGTTGGTGTTATTAAACGTTCTGACAGACTTTCAGCAGTATATTAACTTTTTTAAAGGCAATCCAGTGTTGTAGTTGCAAATTATTATAGTTATACCAGCATGGCTTAAATGAATTTGATTGGTCAATGGTTAAAAATTCAGTTACATATCTAAAATCGGACAGAAGAAGAATATGCGACTCATTTTCGACAGTGTAAAGGGTAGAAATTTCGGTACGGTATCGTATGTCGTGGTCTATGTATATCACACATATTTAATTCAAAATTGGTCGTAACTGGGAACTGAAAATCAAAATCAATCATAATTGGGAACTGAAATGCAAAATTGGTCATAATTGGGAACTGAAATGTAAAATTGGTCGTGATGAAATAAGATAAATTTATTTCGTCCAAAAATATGGAAATTTGTCGCCCTGTAGCAAAACATACAAAAATATTGAAAAAGAAATATAAATATAAGTTATATAAAGACTGAAATGCAAAATCAGTCGTCCTTCCAACAGTTCTTGTCATATATGTGATAGAAACAAATTGGTATACAATGGTATACACCTGTATACAATGGTAATTGCCAATTGCCTGACTTGTCAATGAAAGAATGTCATTAAGCCCCCTTTCTAACCTGTACCCTCCCCCTACACATTCCCAGAACTATATCCTGGATTGTAATACAACTTCCATTTTAAGAAAATATGTGTGTCAAGCAAAGTCACGCAGCATGAAAAATGTACAATAACATTAAAGGAAAATTATGCAAAACAATATTGCTTAACGTATGACAAAGTAGACATTGAAAACGATACAAATCTCCTTACCGCTAATAATGCATATTCCGGACTGTCCCACATTCCATCCCAACCGGTCCCTAATGTCATCCCACGTCTATACTCCATGCAATCACACATGAAAACCAGATACTGTATGTCATTCCACCACTTGTACGACCCACATGCCATCACAACTGAAATCCAGATGACACATGCCATTCCGCCCTGTCCCACATGTCAACCCACCCTGTTACACATGCCAACCCACCCTGTTTCACATGCCAACCCAATCTGTTCTACATGTCAACCCACCCTGTTCTACATGCCAATCCACTCTGTTTAAAATGCCAGTGCATCATGACCAACATCCTACCCCACCCTGCCCTACATATGATTCCACCCTGTCCCACATGAAATCCCACCCTCATCCTAATTCCTTCAGCTACTGTAGGTACTTTATCATCTTCTACTCCACATTCTGTTTATTGTTTATATTTCCTTTTTAATTTTATTTGCTACTTTATTCATGACAAGACAAACTTTTGATTGCTATTCATGTCAGAAATGTCAATAGCATAACAAAACTAGAAATGTGAAATTATTAAGTCATAAGCCATATATTCTTGATCTCAGGTCAAACATTTTGCAGCAAAGTCTATTGTTATGTAAATAACCTAATTGATATGCACACTATACTTCACCAAGTGTGAACAATGCTCTTCACATATACTGTATGATCATTTGTTTAAGCAAAATCATCATATCCACTTTAATTCAAGAGATACCACATATACAAATATTTTCATTGCTATGTAAATAAACTAATTAGTATGCACACACAACCCCCAATCATGCTCATTTGAACAGTACCCATGTCATCTACCCCTATGTCAAGTTACATGAATGTACACCATTCATAACTTATGAAAACTTTAACCAAAAACTCTAACTACTAACTTTTAACCAAAACTGTACAACAACTTTAACCAAACGATGATGCTGATGCCGACGCTGGGGGTAGGAGAATAGCTCGACTATTCAAAGAATAGTCGAACTTTAAAAAAGAAAACTCACAGGGATATTCCTGTATGTCCTAAATATATTTAGGACCCTGAGGAAAAGCTTAGACCTATTTCACAAACATTCATCCATGTTCGACCTACCTGGACTGTTCCAACATCTTCCTTCTTGCAAACAATAGTGACCTCCTCCTCTAGCAATTGGTAAAGTCCTTGCACGATGAGCCCATGCAAGACGTCGTTATAGCGAGCCTTATCTTTGGTGACGTCAATCAGATTCGATCTGGCTTCGTCCAAGATAGCTTGTACATGGTCCTCTCTGTGTTTCAAGACTTTTAATCTAGCCTGGTTCAACATATTTGATTGTTGACTGCAAAATAGTATAAAAAGATAATAACACTTTTGGATAAATAACATTATATTATGCAAAACATAACATTACAATAATAAAGGTTTCCTGGCCGACAAAGCTTTCTCTAATGTCCCCTTTATGAACAATTTCTTTGTTTTAACCCTTAAATGCCTGCCGATTTTAAAACCAAACTGCAATTTTTCATAACTTTCATTTCAAGCTTAATTAATTAAGTTTCCTTTTGTTTTCTGTCATAACAAGTTTCTTTTATATGCAAAGAAAATGACCTTTAAAATAAAAGAGTCAAAATGTCAAAAATATCATCAGAAATATGATAATTTTGCAATTTTTCGGTAAAAATATGGCATTTTTTTAGTTGTGGATAATGAAAATGGAAGACTTTTAAGATGTATGAGTGGATTTTGACATTCTTTTTCCATTGATACCACTCTCAAATTTGTTTTCTAATGTAAAACATAAAAATAATGAAAATTGAAAAAAATTGTCGAAAAAGGCTTAAAATCATGGAATTTTGCAGAACTTTTGACAAAAAAAAAAAAAAGAGATTGATGATAGGTACTGTCAAATATTGACCAGATTTGCATTTCTTGAAGTGTTCAGTACTGATACACATGTTTTAGGGCAAAAGGAAGGTCCTGAAGTATAATTAGTAAGAGTTTGAACGAAAAAAACAGATTTTTTGACAATTGTTTTCTCAAAATTTGTTCGTTTTTACCCATTTTAAAAGCGAATTCACTCAAAAATTGTCAATATAACCCTCATCAAAATGTATGTTTATTAATATAGCTAGATATGCTCTTTCAAATTAAACCATGATCAGTGCTGTAGGCCTATGGTAAGGTCCAGATTTTATTAATTGAAAATACAATAATATTGTCGATCTGGAGTTTAAGGGTTAAGTGATAAGTTTCCATTATTTTGCATGATACTATTCACAATCAGGGCCATAATTCTCCTCCATGAAGTGGAGACCCTGGATTCGGGGATAGAGCATCCTGAAGCTCAACATTTGAAGGAAAATGCACATTTAAGCATTTCAAGGAACAAAATGGTGAAACTGTGCAAATTTGGTCTTTTTTCTTTTTTAAGAACTATGAACTTTATTTTTGACCTCCCAGCTGTTAATATGGGGAAGACAAAATCTCCCAGGAATTACAACCCACATGCAATGTTTTAGCGCTGGTCACAAGTTTTCATAATTAAAATCTTGATTACTGGTCAGCGAGAGCTAACTGGTTGGGTTGATCAAGGCCAACCAATGCAGCCACAACCCTGGGTTTGACCCAGTCAGCCCTACATGAAGGCATTTGATAGCAGAAGAAACAGTATCTTATAAGTACACAGTTTGTGAGCTAAAGTCAATTTTTTTTTTGTTGATCAAAAAAAGGATCTAGGTGTTGTCATTACTAGCAATCTGAAGCCTTCTTAACAGTGTGCTTTAGCAGCTGCAAGGGCAAATAGGATACTTGGTTTGATTAAAAGAATTTTTTGTTTTCTTGGTAGAGAGCTTGTTCTTAATTTGTATAAGCAGTTAGTCAGGCTTCACCTTGAGTATGGTAAATGGCTTGCAGTCCCTTTTATGAGAAGTATAAGTCCATTTTGGAGCAGGTTCAGCAAAGAGCCACTAGACTTATTCACGAAGTAAGAAATCTCTCTTATAAATCTAGGTTGCGAATTCTCGGTTTGACCACGCTTAAGTTGAGAAGAGTACGTGGCGGTATGATTCAGGTTTTTAAGTTCCTATCTGGTAGTGATGCTTTCGTCTTCCTGTTATTTCTTGCATGTTTCAGCTAATCCTCATGTGACACATGGTAACAGTTTAAAGTTGAGCAAAGAGTTCTCATGGATATTCGGTGTTTTAGCTTTTCGCAAAGCCTTGTTAATGAGTGGAATGATTTGCCTGAGTGAATAGTTAGCTCCAATTTTGTTCACAATTTCAAAGTCAACATTGATAAGTTCTTTACTAACTCTGGGCGTCTTTGATTTAAAAAAATATATTTTGTGTGGTGGTGGTGTTAGTTTGGTTGTTTCTATGGGGTGACTAACCTTTCTTAGCACGTAATATTGTTATGTTATGTTGTGTTATGTCAAGTCAATACAAAATGTTAACAATCCGTTACCTCCTTTCTTATAGTAACACGAAAATAGCAGGCAGCATAAAAGGGAAACTTACATTTTCTTTTGCAATTCCAAATTCTTTTCTTTCTTTTCATAATGCTCCATAATTTTCACTCTCTGCTGTTGGACCAGGCGACCTTTCTCAATCTGGAATTCTTCCTCTGCCTGCCATAAAAAGAATCAATTAAAGGTCAACTGTACAGTTCATAACACAAAAAGTTGAAAAAATCAGCTTATTATCACTTTCCTGAACCACATAAAATACCAAATTAAAGGATATATTAATAGTTTCTTAGTAATAAGTACTAGTCTCAGGCTTGAATATTTGTTGATATATCAAATTGAACTGAATTACTTCACTTTAAAGTTCAAAGAGAAAATTAACCTCACCAAGCACATTAAAAACAAGTATTGTCTAACTCACATATAGTTTAAAACAATTCATAACATATAAAATACACCGTTCTATGGTATGTGTATTAATTTGTAAGTGCCCATGTTTTCATTCCTCTTATGGAGGAAAGTTGAATCTGACAAGAAATTGTTTGATCATTACTATACCTTACCCGTCATCAACATCACAAGTGCTGGAAAAGACATCTTCATACTATCGATGATTGAAATTTATTGTACATGTACCCCTATCCTATCTTGATCGATCAGTAAACAAAAGGTTTGTGCATTCTGTGGTTTGTGCATTCTGTGGTTTGTGCATTCTGTGGTTTGTGTATTCTGTGGTTAGTGCATTCTGTGGTTTGTGCATTCTGTGGTTTGTGCATTCTGTGGTTTGTGCATTCTGTGGTTTGTGCATTCTGTGATTTGCACTGTACCTTGTGCAAAAACATACATTACATAACTAATACAATAATCACAGCCAGAGTCTAGAGTGTACCTGCCAGTCTAATGATCAATAGTTACTTTTTGGTGAGATAATTTCTTGCTTTCTGTCTAAACTTGCATTTGACTTGTTTTACCAATGTTTCTTAATTTGACAAAAGAAAAAAAAAGAAGGCATTTCCCATTGTATAGGTCTATGGATATTTAGTAATTTCTATGTTGGCTGAAAGGGTAGTAAAATTCTGAGCAGATTGGTGTTTAATCAAAAATATACTTCTAGTTTTAGAGTTGATCAACATTTGATCAATTCTTAATTCATGCAAAATTTGTGATGTACTGTATGTATGACTAAGCAGAAAGCTCAAAATCTTTATGTAATTCTTTTTTTTTTTTCTTAAATCCCAATCACTGAAAATGATGAGAAAGTCTATTTCTGCTAGACTTTTTTTATTGTAAGACTCAAAAACGTTTGATCAGAATGTTCTGCACCACTTCAAAGATTTATGATATTTATTTAAAAATCAAAGGGGTTACAAAAGAAAATACCAAGGTCACCCTGTAAATCACAAAATTTGCATAAAATATGCAAATTAATGCCTGAGAACAATGTAAAATGATCAATGTTTTAACCAACATTGATGATTTTTTTGGCTCCTAATGATGTTTTTTTTTGTGTTTAAACAAAAAGAAGATTTCAAAGCAATTTAGCTAGTGTTGCCTCTACACATCCATAAACCTTCAAATCAATGTGACCCATCCACCAATTTACTCCACATGGGCTATGCTTCCCAAGCTCATCAACCAATTTACTCCACATGAGCTATGCTTCCCAAGCTCATCCACCGATTTACTCCACATGAGCTATGCTTCCCAAGCTCATCCACCAATTTACTCCACATGAGCTATGCTTCCCAAGCTCATCCACCAATTTACTCCACATGAGCTATGCTTCCCAAGCTCATCCACCAATTGACTCCACATGAGCTATGCTTCCTAAGCTCATCCACCAATTTACTCCACATGAGCTATGCTTCCCAAGCTCATCCACCAATTTACCCCACATGAGTTATGCTTCCCAAGCTCATTAAGTAATTTACTCCACATAAGCTCCCAAGCTGCTATACTTTACCTTTGCATCTATTTCTTCTGCTTTTTCACGTGCCTCCTGATCTATGAATGCCATCATGTGATGGATCTGTAAAAAAAAAGATTAACCAGCTTTTCTTCTCATATAAAGCTAATCGATTTGGAAAATTTGTATTAATTGTTATGTCATTGCATAGGCCTATCATGAAATATTTGTTCCATATTTATTCATAAACCATGCATCAATAAAAATGTTGGCAATATTAGCATTTGCACAATAACTAACAACATTATCATAGCAAGTATGATACAACAACCGTTGCTTATTCTTTCTATTTCAAGAATTTGTCAGCAAGCCCCGCCTACTCATTAATATGCATGATATCACCACCAAAAACTAAAGGGCACATCTACAGACCACGGGCTATCTGCGTACCAAATATGACATGAAAAACGTTTACCGTTCTTGAGATACCGTGTTTACAAGTTCTTTCAGAAAAATCATATTAAGCCCCGCTCACTATGCATATTGATGAAATTCAATGTTTTTACATCATGAATATGTACACACTCACTAACATCATATTTATACCAAATATGAAATTAAACAGACATACGGTTGCTACAATATGAACATTTCAAATTTTTACATTAAGCCCCGCCTACTCATTAATATGCATGAATCACCATTAAAAACAATAGGCCACATCAACGGAACATGGGCTATCTGTATATCAAATAAGACATGTACGTATCAAGTTTACCATTCTTGAGATGCCGTGTTTATAAGCTTTTTTCAGCAAAATAACAAGGGTTATCTGCGTACCAAATGTGGCATGAAAAGTCTACTGTTCTTGAGATACCGTGTTTACAAGTTCTTTTCAGCAAAATGATATTAAGCCCAGCCCACTATACATATTAATAAAGGCATAGCTTCTTGATGCTACCCCATTAGAACCAAAAAGGAGCATTAGAATGATTCAAAGGTAAGCTTTCATGAAGTTGTCTAAAATAACTAACTGTACATCATAGAGGACAACTCAAAAAACATAATCATGAAAACAATATGTTGCTAATCCAGGAGATACAGTATGTTTGTAATTCGGGAGATACAGTATGTTGCTAATTCGGGAGATACAGTATCTTGCTAATTCAGGAGATACAGTATGTTGCTAATTCAGGAGATACAGTACATTATGTTGCAAATTAAGTAGATACAGTGGGCCTAGGAGCCTAAATAAGTTTTAAGATTATCACAAGTTTTTAATAAAATGACTATTGCACAAGGTCTTCTTTAAATACCTACAATGAATACTGGATAAAAGGCACCATTAGACGCCTGCATGTCTACATCTGGATATGTACTGTACTGTAGCTTAAAAGCTGAATAGCTAGCATCAATTTTTAAGTCTGCTTCTTTTCTTAATTTTCATGAATGACATTGATGTTTCCCTTGGATCCAGAATTTGTCAATTTGCTTGATGACACTAAGCTGTACAGGATTGTATATTAAATCTATTGATGATGATAGGGATTCTTTACTTTTGCAAAGTGATCTGGATAAGTTAATTTCTTGTCCCAAATGTGGCAGATGTCATTGAATGTTAATAAATGCAAAGTTATTCATTTTCAGTCAGTTCACAGCCTTGCGTTTTTGAGGTGGTTTGACATTCATCCTCTTGGCACAGGATTCCACCCACTTTCAGAATTTTGCAGTTTTCGCGAAACCGATCAAAGGGGGTGTCACCTGACAATGTTGTAGCAGTAAAGTTTCTAAATTAGGTGGGAGTTCGCTGATTTTTCCTTCCATTGATACCACATTTTCCATATTTTTGGACTTCCAATTATGCGTAATTGTCCTTTGAATTTGTAAACCTAATTAGCATGATCCTTTTTAAATGTGCGAATCACAAATGCGCAGTAATCACCAATGAATTGGGATATTGTGCACTTTGATTTCGCCTAAATCAAGTAGGCTAACTTGTAAAATACCCCGCGAATGTGCAGCAGTAAACAGTGAAACTAACAATTAGTCCTAATGTTAGCTAATAATAAGGCTTTAAATCCCACGCAATCAAAGCCTGTACTACAAGCTGTTAGTGTTAAATCAACCAAAAACCACATTAGTCAAAATACTTGAATCGTGACAATCAGTACATTTACATGTAAATATTACCTGATGAGTCAAATAAATTTTGCAAGAAAGAAAAAATATTGCAAAATAAACAAACAGAAAAAGGTTTTATGAAATATGAGGAAATTCACTGTGCACGGGAGAGGGATCCCTCTCCCGTGCACAGTGAATTTCCTCATATTTCTAACTTCACAAAATGCTAGATGTCCACTCCCCCTCCCGGTTTTGGTATTGTTGTCTTTTTTTTATGGCTTTCCTCCATTTTGAATGTTTACATAAAAGTGTCATGCATGCAGTTATACGTGTCATTCAACAACTTAGCTCTGCGTGGCCAAGGAGTTCCAGGACACTTGTCGCCAGGTTATAAACCACCCAGAAGTAGTAACATGTAAAGGGGGACGCGGAATGCATATCTTTGAAAGAGATATTTTGTTGTTTTTCTGACACAGTTCTAAAGATTTTGTATTAACAAGGAGAATTTATACTGATGTGATGTAATATGTGGTAATAATTCGCTATACATTAGCTTGGCGGCCAATACAGTAGCTGGGGCAACAATTCCCTGTTTGGAAGAAATGTACCACTGGTTTAAGGAAGTTTTTTCATTCTTTGTTATTTACAAAGTTGGAAGATGGAAAGTAGAAGTTTCAACAAAATTTTCTTTATCTTTGGAAACTTGTTTTGTTAAAGTTTTAAACAATTTTTTGGACCAGGACTTAATATTCGGAATATACACATCTGACATTCGAGTAAGTTGATGTTGTTCATTTCGTTGTGTATTCTCCCATACTGTTTCCAAATGCGCTTTGTACATATTTTCCCGTAATTTTAAGTCCTAACAAGTAGCCAATCCCTGCAATAAACATTGCGCAGCTTTTACTGTCTCGTCTGGGGAATTGGGTCTTTTGAGGTTTGAAAAGTTTTGCTAACCTTTTTTAACTTGACAAGTTTTCAAAATAATCCATGGATCAATTATATGGCAAAAATGTTTGTTTAAAATTGTTGGTTATACATGTATCTATTTCACCGAGATTGAATTTATACACACAAATGTAGGCTACAGAATGTTGGAATTAAAAATAATCTGCACATTGAAAAGGAAAACACTAAACTGGAAGGAGAGTAGAAACTTTATTTCCATAGGGGATTGTTTTAATTTTGGTTTGATTAAGCTCACTGTTACAACGACACTGTTACAACGGCACTGTTACAACGGCACTGTTACAACGGCACTGTTACAACGACACTGTTACAACGGCACTGTTACAACGGCACTGTTACAACGGCACTGTTACAACGGCACTGTTACAACGGCACTGTTACAACGGCACTGTTACAACGGCACTGTTACAACGACACAGTTACAACGACACTGTTACAACGACACTGTTACAACGACACTGTTACAACGACACTGTTACAACGACACTGTTACAACGACACTGTTACAACGACACTGTTACAACGACACTGTTACAACGACACTGTTACAACGACACTGTTACAACGACACTGTTACAATGACTGTTACAATGGCTTGTGAAACTGAACAAAATATCTTTAGATTTTGTCATTTTTAGACTCCCTTGTAAAGCCTTGTTAAAGCTGCCGGTAAAACTTCCCTGTTGTCAAATTGCTCGCATTACTGTACTGGCCTAGCCTAGGCCTATTTTTTTTTTTTATGGGGATTAAGGAACAAGTGGCCAAAGAACCACCAAACAAGAATTTTGTACTTAAAAAGTACGGGCTTAGAAGGGTTAGTCACCCCAAAAAAGTACATACGTCGTTACCTAGATAAGGCTACCTCACTGAAATTGGCAAGTTCCCTCATTTTTTCACATATGGATTATTGTAATAGTTTATTTGTCAACCTACCCTCTTCCTACTTGCAACCTCTTCAAAGAGTACAAAACCTCACAGCTAAAGTAATTCTAAAGAAATCAAAATTCCATAGTTCAACAGAATGTTTACGCAGTCTACATATACTTCCTGTTCAGGCCCGTGCTAAGTACAAAATTCTCCTTCTTGTCTACAAGTGTCTCAACAACTTAGCCCCTTCATATCTGTCTGACTTACTCCATGTTAAAACATCCTCCTATGCCACTAGGTCTTCTGCCGCCCTCATTATTAATGTTCCCTTTACCCAAAAGAAATTGTTTGCTGACCGCTCGTTTAGAATTGCTGGACCCACACTCTGGAATGGCCTCCCTATTAATGTTAGAAATACCGCCACCCTCCCAATGTTTAAGAAGGCTTTGAAAACCCAGTTATTTATTCAGTATTTTTCATAATTATATTTTTACTCGTAGTTCACATATCTTTTTATGTTTATTTATGATTCTTTGTAGCACTTAAGTTGTTTAATTATATCATAGTTATTTTTGTAAAGCGCCATTGAGTGCATCGTTTTGCAGTAATGTGCGCTATATAAGTTTTCTTACCATAACCATAAGCATACTAACACCACCACCATTACAAAAGAAAAATAGGCCTAAATATCAAAAACGCTACAAGTAATATTTGTATCATCAATGAGATGCTAGGTTACTTGTTAGGCTACTTATAGGCCTAATACCTTGACTTTTGCCAAAAATGAATTAAACAAAAATATTCTTAAAGGTACATTGAAATTCAGACATGAGCCTAACCCTTCATCTGGCCAGCTAAGATCTACAGGCCTTTGGCTTTAGTTCATTCATTTTGTTCGCACAACTAGTTAACGTATTTTACGCACAAAGTAAATACAAATGTAGTAGGCCTAGGCTAGGCCTAATCCATACAAATAAATACTTACCTGTTTTTGGACATCATTTTCGCTTAAAGGCCATTTTAATTTTTAACGTAGAATACAATTTATATACGAATTTTCAATGTTACTCGTTGTTAATTTATAACGTCCAGTAAAGTCGAAAACAGCCAATTTCTTGATGAGCAGAATCGAAACTGATGTTTCCTGAGATTATCGACTGAGCGTCATGTGATCGCTCGGTTTGGTAGATCATCCCAAGCGCAAAAAGCCAAATCAGCTTGAAAAAACAAAAGACGAAAAAAGCCAAACTAATCAAGTCCAGGAAGAAAATCCAAATTTTGAATTTGCCACTGGTCAGTGATTGGCGTCATGGGGTAAGGGGGTGCGCATTCCCCCAAAGATTTGCTAATCATTGTCTTTTGTATTGAATTATAAGTATAATTTAAAAATGTTTATATCCCCTAATCATGTTTTGCACTCCAACTAAAATCTCTTACAACCGCCGGGCTAATATAAACATTGAAAAGGTCTTTACTAAATCTTGTATCTTTGTTTTTTTCTGTATTTTTCTTTTGTGGTGGTGTTATTTTCTGCTTTTATGGGCTTTTAATGTCATGTCATGCTATGGTTCAGAGGCCCGCTTTAGGTCTACTGGTGGATACATTTAGTCTAACAAAAGTTACCCATTCTAGCTACCAAAAAGTGCTACATCATATTTTGGCGAAATTTGATAGTCTTATAAATAAGAGGGGGGGGGGGGACACTAAATTTCTGTTGAATGAGGGGAAAAGAAACACTGATGAAAAGTTTTGGGAGCACTTCCCCATTACGCCCCGTCACTGTCAGTGATATTTATATCCAGTAGGTCTATACTGCGCTGCGGTATAGTGTTTCCCCGTGGCTCATACTTGCACCACTGATGACAAGTCCGGTATGCATAAGGTTAGTGACCTTACATGTTGACTGTTGTATCTTTTCTAAATAGTATAACATTTGAACTAATCAACAACCAGTGTATGGTGTTAACCTAATTGGCAGCATAATCCTCAGCTTTCTTAGGAAATAATACCATCAATTTATTATTAATTATACCATCAACAAGATCAATAGGGAATTTCTACTGGCTATAGGTTTTAAATGTACGAAATACGACCCTTACGATACATAGCCTCCGTTCTTGAGACAAGTGTTTTCAAGTTCGAACTCCCAGCATACCGACCTATTGTAAGTATAACTAATCAGTGGCGTGGTGGGTCATGTTTCACTGGGGAAGGGGGATGGGAATTTTGGCTCCCCGGAAAAAAAAATCATAAAGAGTAAAACGGTGGGTATATTGAAGTAAATTGGCATGAACCGTTTAGAAAATTGCTTAAAATTAGTGTTTCGAATCTAGGAAGGGGTTTAGGGGGCGAAGCCTCCGGAAGCGCTGCTTTTGTACAAATTTGGTAAAAGTATGAAAAAAAATTCCCAAATATTGATGGAAATATCCCAAAAATGAAAGAAACTTTATACAAAAATGGAAGCCAAATTTCACGAAAACGAAGGGAACTTCCCGAAAATTGGAGGAGAGTAAAGGAGATTTCCCTGAAATGGCAGAAGATTTCCTAAAGAAAATAAGTTTATAACACGTTCAATATTGCGGGGCTTAAACTTGTGTCAAACTGTAGGCATGCTATACTGCTATAGGGGCGAAGGTCGCGAAGCCCTGATGGGGATCAGGGTTTGCAGGAACCCCAATGTTTGTCATGGTTTTAATGGCTTTAAATTGTGTCACATTTATTGGGCGAAGTTGCACGTAGGGGCGCTGGGGCGAAACCCAGAAATCTCTGCATTTCTCTCGATTTTCAAAGCAGAAAATTGCTTAATATTTGTCAATCCAGGGTCGACGTCCTAGGCGCCGAGGGGGCAAAGCCCCAGGAAACTAGTAGCGGTTTTTGGCGTGATTTTGGTCGCAGAAAATTGCTCAAAATCGTGTCAATTCCGAGCTAAAGTTATTTAAAAAGAATATTATTAAAACTGATTTTTAAACTAATGTTTAAATGCAGGATCCATGGACTTCAATATGTGTTTTTAGTTGGGGTCTAGGAATGGTTTTTATGTTTCTGATGTAAGTATAAAGCTTTGAGTGACAACGTTGAGAATAAAAAGTATAAAGTCTGATATATTTTTTAACAATTTTGCGCCCCTGTGAGCATTCGGCGTCCTCTTGAAAAGCTTCTATCAGCTGTAGTCAATAAAATTGTTTGCCCTTCATAGCAGGAGCAGATATTAAATATTGCCCGACGAGATATCGCCATGCATCGGTTCTGTCCGAGCGCGACATGTACATCTCGAGTACCAATGGTGGAAAAACATTTTGAGATATCTCAAATTCAATATCTTAGATTCCTGATCAATATTGTTCCAAAGCAATTCGCGTTGTACCCGGCAATTTCCGTGATACCTGTACGTACACTAACTAATCAATCTACTTTAAAGCTACTGGATGTTTTTAACCCCTTCACCTGTACGAAACGATGAAGAACTATAAAGAATGGCTTAATGTAAAAATCTTATTAAATAATGGTACTACGCGTTAATATATTTATATATCTTACCAACCTTCTTTACTAAGCTAGTTTATTTCAATAATTTTTCCTTAAATACGTTTAACATAAACCTAAAATACCAACAATTGATTTAAAATATTATATTTGCTTAGTATCTGGAGATTAATAAATATAATGCAAACCTATTTATCTGAGAAGAAAGTTGAAAAATAATATTGATAAATTTATAACTCCGCCCTCTTTTGGGATTTAATGAATTTAATTACAAGCAACAACGAAATTAAAGGATGAAAAGCAACTAGGCGGTTCCGAGAGTTCTCATCATTTACAGCTTATGTCAGTGTTTTTTTCTTTTTTTTCCTAGTATTTTCTGTCTCTGTGGTGTGGTTATTATACCCTCAGAAACGGGTTCAATCCTGGGGTGGGTAGACACGCCAGTGCACCACAACTGGTTATTAAAGGCCGTGGACAGAACTAGTACCTTGTAATCTAACCGAACATGCTATAAAATCCGCCATCTTTGATACCCTTGCTAGAAATTCTTAGAATAATTACAAACGTTCATAAATCAACTAATGATTTTGATATATTTTGAAAATTATAAAACTTTATACAACGTGATTAATTTGACATAGTAAGAATCGAGAGGTAGTAAAAACGATACAAATATACAAAAATTCCATTCATAGTCCTAATTACAATCTTTGTTGGGCACTACCATTATAAAAGAGGTGCCAGTGAGCAAAATGTAGCAGAATAAAGATTTTTTCTAGTCAGTGAGCTAAAACAAATAAACCTATTGTAGATGCTGCGGAAGGAGGCTATTGTTTTGCGCTTTTTACAGAACTGCCTGGGATTGCGCTTTTCCTGGACTGACGTGCTTGAATGCGTCAAAACATTCCATTTTTGTGAACTGGTGAACGCATTCAGGGAGTTGTTATTTGGACCAATCACTGATGCATAGAACCAGAATGAAATTTTTTGATCCAACTTGACTTACTGAAAATTTAAGTGGATTAAAGTTTAAAGAAGCACTAGACCGAAAAGTGAGGGCGCTTGTTTTTGCGAATTTCACAGATATATCATCCACAACAGATCGATAAACTTCATGCCTCCATAGCCCACAAGACAATATAAGGGCAAAGGTCACTTGAATATTCATATTAACTAGAAAATTACTATACCGTTGCGTGATAGATAAAGCATTTTATTTTGGGGAGACCACCTAAAAATACGCCCTGACTTCCGGTCTAGTGCTCCTAGTGAAGGACAATATATCTAAGTGAAATTGTATTTACTGCTCTAGTGCCGAAACACCTATTTCAAAGAAACCTAATTCGTATCATTATAGAATGGCAATGGAATTGAAAAAACCCCAATGTGTTTCCAATTGAGCCTTTATTCTGTCCCCATAAAAAAATAAAAAAATAAAAAAATGCGTTCGGAGTTCCCGAACTACCCGGATTTAACTATCTGACTATAGACTGATAGAATTGAAGCCAGTGACTTTACCCAGTCTTATTGAATTCCCGGTGTGATAGTAAATTTTCCCCTCCCCTAAATTCCCCGACTTTATTCTTAAGGAATGTCTAGTGAATTTGGTCCCCTCCGGACTGATTTTACAGGTAATTTACTGGTGTGTCTGTACGGTTCCTTTAATTAATTTTGTGTACTGAAATGATAAGCTAAAAAGTGATAAGAGATAAAGTGATAAGTGATAAGCTATTACACTAAAGGAAAAAGAGGCGTGCTTTACGCAAAACGGCAGTGAGATTTATTATGAAGGGAGAAGAAGGGCTTTTTCTTACAAAAGGGGGACAAGTTGTTGTCTCCAAATTTCATAGAAAAGAAGGGCCTGGGCCCAAAATTCCTAGCGGACCGTTTTTACTATGAAGGGGGACCAAATTTTTTGAAGGGCTATGGCTTAATTGTCTGGGGGAGGGGGGGGCCCAAATTTCCTAGGAAATAAGGGCCGGAAGCCCACATTTAATGGGAGGGGGGTGGGAGGGTTTACTTTACACCGGTTCCGAAGTTTTTCGTACATGTTTGCCTTTGTAGCTTTTTGAGGCCTGTTTCTAATATGTGTTTTTGGTGTTTTGCCTTCTTCTGGAATTCAAGATATCTGGTATGCTGGTTAACTGGTTAAGAGGAGGAAAAATAAAAATTAATAAAACCTTTTTCAGTTAATCTGTTGATTGATAGGGTGTAAGTTTATATCAATGTCAATGACATAACTTAAGTAGTAAGGTAGTAATGTAGTGTAGGGGGAAAATTCAGGGGCGTAGGCTGATCTGAACCTGGGAGTGAGGGTGCAATTTTCATGAAAGTGGAACTCAATTTCGGTGAGCGAGCGTACGCGTAAGGCAGTAAGGTGGACGGCTGGACGATGGGGACCCAAAAAATTATACAAATTCATTTTTAGGAATGATTCATACATACCTCCAGGGGCAGATCCAGAAGCCCTTCCCCCTCCTGAATTTGTTTCAATGATACCTTTTTTTACCATGAGTTACCATGAACAATTTTTTTCAATTTTCGAGAAAACAAAATATTGAAAAAAATTCAAGAGTTGGTAAATTTCCTTCAGCAGTTCAATGTTTGGGAAATGTTTTTCAATTTTAGGCAATATCCTTAATTCTCGTGCAGTTTTCTTTAATTTTCGGACACTTCCCTTTATTTTGGGGCAATTTGTTTTCGTTTTTTGGTCAATTTTCGGGAAATTTCAATCAATTTTTGGGAAACTTCATTTTCAATCTTTCAAAAATTTACTTCATTCTCCAATTTTCGTGTATTCTTTTAAACAGTTTCTTCATTTTTGGGCAATTTTTCTTCGAATTTTGGGCAATTTTTCTTCGAATTTTGGTAAATTTTCTTCAATTTTTGGAATATTTTCTTCAATATTTGTGATATCCCCTTTAATGTTTGGGAAATTCCTTTCATTCTTATTCAATTTCCGAAATTTCCTTCATTTAGGGGACAATGCTTTTCAATTTTTGGTAAATTTTGAGATATATCTCTCTACATTTTTGGGATATTTCTTTTATTCTCGTGCCATTTTCTTAAATTTTCCGAAAAATTACTTCATTTTTACAGGGAATAGAAAAAGGGTGCATTTCCGTTCGTTTATCCAACCTTTAAATATACAGTAAAGGCATACCTTATTCATACCTGAAACTAGTATTTAATTGATTTATACCGACGTTTCCAGTCTGTTTCAGGCCGGATATACTAAAACGCCTACTGTAACCTACTGCAGACATAAAGCACCCACTGCGAAATGACATCTTAATCCAGTAATCAGACTATATTTTCCGCCACACTATATTAATTCAATACAAAATAAACAAAGTTTCATATTCTTTCTAATAAAAACATGGTATGAAAACCATTGAATAAGATCTATTTACTTATGCTTGCCAGGTGCTTGTAAATTTATCTCGTTTTAAAATGAGTATGATAGTTAAAATGACAACTCCCCGACCCAACCATCTGATTTAAAGCCAGTAATGTAAGTTCTGGCACAGAAAGAAAGGCTGAATAAGCAACTACAAACACATATCAGTTTAAAGGTTTCCGTAGTTGGTGACCAATAAAACCTTGGTCAACATTGATATGTTGATATTTTTACATGTCTTATATATATATATATATATATATATATATATATATATATATATATATATATATATATATATATATATATATATATATATATATATATATATATATATATATATATATATATATATATATATATATATATATATATATATATATATATATATATATATATATATATATATATATATATATATATATATATATATATATATATATATATATATATATATATATATATATATATATATATATATATATATATATATATATATATATATATATATATATATATATATATATATATATATATATATATATATATATATATATATATATATATATATATATATATATATATCCCGAAAAACGATGGAAATTTTACGAAAATGGAAGTCAATTTTCCCAAAAGTGAATAAAATGAAGAAATTTTTCCGAAAAGTTTAAAGAGGCGGTATCGTCATATGTGCACAATATTTAGAATTCCTTTCAAATTTTTTGATTGGTTGAAATTTTGCTGCGCGATTCGTTGTCTCGTATTGCAAGGTATATAATTATTTAAAACGCCGTGATGGACAGCTTACGAGATAGCCCAGATGCTTGCGGCGATCGCAGGCAACGTTTTTTTCTTCTCCAAATCATGCCGTGAGCTCAAGCCCTGGTAGAATCGTTTATTTTGACTTTTTGCTTTCATCTCTTCTTTTTTTTTTCTCAGTAATTTTGATTTGGTGACTATCATTGTAGTATTATAATACTAAAATTTCACTTTCGTTTTCTGACAAAAAAACATTGAAAAAAACAAATAGGTTTCTCGTCACAGTGACGTAATGCTGTACACACAACGTACATGCAGACATGCTAGTGTCTGGCTGTACTGTGTGGTACAAACAGGATCGGATCTTGCCTCCACAACCGGAAGTGACGTCAAAATAAAGTATGCCCCTTTTTACCGTATTTTACTGAGACGAGCCTCCCTCTTTAAAAGAATTTCTAGAAATTGAAGGAGTTTTTTCGGAAATTGAAGAAGATTTCCCGAAGAAAATAAATTTGTTAGACGGTTTTTTTTTTTAACAAAAGAAAAAAAGAAAAAAGGGGGAAGAAGCTAAGAGGGAAGAGGGTGGGGGTGGGAATGGGGGGAAGAAAGGGGGAAACAGGGACTTGTTTGAATTTGTGTTAAATCTATAGGCATGATATCGGAGCGTAGGCCGCGAAGAAGTGGTGGGGATCCAAGGGTTTCCAGGAAGCCCGGGTCCACGTTTTTTTGTGGTTTTGACAGCAGAAAATTTTCCAAAAAAATGCACTTTCCCCTTCTATGATGTCCAAAACTAATAGAATGCAGAAAAACAAGATGTTTACATCATCATTTGCAAAAAATAAAATAAGAAATTATGCAAATGATATGCAAATTAGGTCATTTACCTCATTTATTATGCACAAAACTTTTTTTTGTTTATTTCTGACCCAATTTCAGCCATTACAAGCTTCACAGCTACTTTTATGTTGATAGACTATGCTGATTATCTATTAGACACTTATTTCTGTTCATTCCACATGGAATTCATAAGAAATGTTTGCCGAAAAGGCCCAAATTTGTAAAGTCTACTGCTATACCTTGTTGCTGCAAATAAAAATAAAAAATTGCAACTATATTCATTCAACTTACTTTAGTTTAGTCTTCCCATAACCAGTAACCGAAGACCTCGTGTCGATCCCGGTCACTCTCCACCAGTACTTCCCACAGATGATAGTCTTTATCGGCTGCAGGGATGACCTTCTACCGTTGTATCTCCTGCAGCCGAGCGTTCCGCTCTTCCTCCCTGGTTTTGAAGGCAGCTTTTTCCGCTGCAGTCGGATTTTCTTTGAGTAGTGATGGTGGCGAGACTGCAGCGGAAGGCCCGGAAGAGGGGCCTGTGCTCATCTTCAACGGCCTGTCCCTCTTCCTCTTGGGTTGGGGAGTAGCGGGCGGCTCGTC
Organism: Chiridota heheva; assembly: GCA_020152595.1. Taxonomy (NCBI): domain Eukaryota; kingdom Metazoa; phylum Echinodermata; class Holothuroidea; order Apodida; family Chiridotidae; genus Chiridota; species Chiridota heheva. The sequence continues at coordinate 971,967 of JAIGNY010003759.1, forward strand.
CTCTTCAAGCATACGTATAACATCTTATCGCATAACAATGTTGTTGTGGTTTCTAACCTGCCCCACAATTTTGTGGTAAGCGTGGGGACAGACTTTTACAGCCGGGAAGCCCGGGGGTACATACAGGGGTCCAAAATGTTTGTTTTATCGATCTAGTAATCACCACAACAATGGCATACGGCCAGGGGGAGGGGAAAAGGATCATGGTCCCAAAAAATGGGGCATCAAAATAATGTATCGGTACTAGGCCTATATACAAGCATTTTCCTCTAAATGGGCCTGGGGCACCCCCAACATGTGTATTTTGCCCTAACATGGGACCCCAACTCCACTTTCCCCCATAAAATTGTGATTTCGGCCCCTGAAATAATGGAACTTGGATTTTGTGAAATTGGGAGTGCACATATTTCAGGCCTAAATTTACAATTTTGCCATTGGGAAATACATATATTTCAGTCCATTTAGAAATGTTATAATTGGGGTTCAGCTTTCATTTGTTTCATCTGGGCTATTATAGAAAGGACCTAAATCCTTTTTTTTATATGTGATTTTAGTGTCCCTTTTACTTGTTTATCGTAACAAGCAAAAATCCCCGCTAATTTATCATTAGAATTCTATAAGCCTTATTTTATTACTACACATTTACAATGTAGTACTTTCGCTATTTTTGGAAGAAAACACTCACCAACTCCGGAATTTGGAACAGATCGCTATCCATCTCAGCAGGCTCTATATTCTCCTCTTCCTCAATCTGGTCGAGTTCTGGTACATCTTCTTCATCAGAAGTACCTTCCGACCCCTCTGAATCATCATTATTCTGAAGAAAACATAGGAGTCGGAAGGCACGTTCGACGCTGTATCTCGCCATTTTGTGATGTCGAAAGTGCGAAGAAAAAAAAAAAACGACGCAAATTGACGTCATCATCAGAGACCTTTTAGGCAAGTAAAGGGGGTGCATCTGTTATTGTAATAGTTCGTCTGAACGATCTATTTCTCCTCTACCCGTTGAGATTTAAAAAATTCCAATACAATATTTGGGCCGTTTTTTATGATTTTTTGATCAAAAAAGGTCAAAAATGGCCCAAAATCACAAATTTTGGCATATTTTCTCCAAAAAAAACACAAACGTTGACCAAGTACAAGTAAAAATCGTGTATCAACCAACAATTCAAACTATCTTTATACTTTACCGGAAAAAAAATAGAAAAAATATTCACGTATGACATTCGACTTTAAAAACCAAAAAAAAAAACCCGTCTTTTAAAAAAATGCACTTTTTTGTAACGATTTTATTCAAAAAATATCAATCTAACTCCCCAACAAAATAACCATATCATGAAAGATCTATTCAATCTGGTTTGAATGAACTTATTTGAAGCTCTATAGGATTTTGGGAAGGTACTCAAAAACAAATTCGGAAAAGGGATCGTAACTGTCACGGTCACCGTGACGCTGGTAGAGTAATTAAGCCCTCATCAAACAAACAAATTGAAGGCAACCTAGTTTTGTCTTACACAATAGCCGCAGGCCTTTTTATACAGTTATTCAACGCAGACGGGAGAAAAGTTTTATTGCGATGGCTTTTAATCTGTTAATCGCGGAAAGCTTTACTGCAACTGAGTTACAACAAATCTACTGCCCTTGCCTCAAGCTACGAATACGTGCGCCTCTAAACTATCTGACTATTTGCAGTTAATATGCAGATATACTAAAACGCCTACTGACCTACTGCAGACTTAAAACACCTATACTACGGAATTAAAATGCCTACTAATAAATATTCTTATTATGACGCTTTCTGCGTCAATTATAGTGACATATAAAAACTATCAATGCTGACCAAGGTTTTATTGGCCACCAAGAACGGAAATCTTCAAACTGATAAATTGATGGGTCTTACTATTTTTCAGACTGCAGACTGGAAATTGCAGACTAGAAATTTGCAGACTGTGCAGTCGGAAACGTGACATCAATTGACTTAAAAAGTTTAAACAAAATCACGTGACAATCTATGAATTCGAGTAATGAATTTCCATTGAATCTCTTTTCGAGATCAGGGCAATTTGCTCTAAAACCGAAGAACACATATTTATATATGGGTACACGATAAAAGATACTTTGAAGAATTAACGACATCGTTTTATGTCACAATGTCAGTGCTACTTTTCGCACAACAGCCTATGAAAGATAAAAAAAAAAAAAAAAGAACGTTATGAAAGAGACAACCGACCGATACAAAAAAGGATGAAAATCACGAAGAAAAAAAACACATCTCACTAATTCGTGAAGTAAAACCAAATGTTGTTTAAACTATGAAAGAATTTTTTTTTTTTAAATTCATCTTAGGACAAATCACAAACCAAGAACCTAAGAAAAGTTCTATCACAATTCGATTTGACCCGCTGTCGGCTTGAATTGGACGCAATGATTATAACGTATGCAAATTGAGTGTGTGTCTGTAAAACGGATGTACAACACCAACAGACGATCTACAGCGCTCCTGCCTCTCAAGAACAACTGATGCTATTGGAGGGGAAATAAACGCTCGAGGTTTACAAAACACTCTTAGATTCGATTGTATATCAAGAGAAAGAGTTTAGTTTGTGATTTATAAGAATAATTTCATACCTAATTTCGAGATGTATACCCATCATACTAGCTTTAGCGTTTAAAAAGCTAAATACCTCCCAATTTTCAAAACTGTCAACTTTAGATAAGTAGGCCCCATTAGTATTTTCACGTACCCAATTTACCTCATTTAATGATATGAGGTAACATTTATTATAAATTTGGACATTTTCTTTTTATATTCTTATCCTCTTTTATACTCTCTCTTTTCAGGAAATTTTCAAAAATTGAGATAATCTTTGTTGCTTATATTTCGTTTTTCAAAATTGCCTTCAGAATTGGGCTAAATTGGAACACTTTTGTCTTTGGAGGGGGTCTTGGACCCCTCACTTTTTGAATGCTGGCTACACCACAATCAGTGATGTAGCTATCGTCCATGGGGGTTATTGTGTTGGGGACCCTTGTCCAAGTATTTGCATTATGACACTGCTTGGGCCGCTTACATTTACGTTGAGATGTACGCAAACACTTTAATCACACTGGCATAGTATGGAGGTTTACCCATTACAAGTGGTACCTCATTGGCTATCATTGGTTAGAGATTCTGGGAATAGAAGCACGAACCTGATATGATGGCACTTTTAACTGCAAGTCACTTGTGTCTCCTTATCATCAAGAACGTCGCTGGGGTATTCTGACTGCGCTTAGGGTGTTTTGAATAGTAGTGGTGGTAGGGAGAAGGGGGAGGTATCAGTTTCCCAACTGGGTGGATTTATGAGGGTGAGGGTCCCCTGAAGAGAAACGGTTGGATTTCCAACTGCCATGTTAATTTTCCAAGTGGCGTCCCATTTTGGGGAAGGCACCCCACCCTCTTATAGTGACGTCTCTGCTCCTAACCAACCACGTTGTCACACACCTAGTAGGAATGTTAACCTCTGAAACTCTTAAAACTCACCTGTCTAAAATGGAACCATTCCAGCTTTAAATAAGTCTGCCCATCTGTCATGAATTCAGTGGTTCGTCTTCTGTGCAATGTGGCGCAAACTGTCACTGAGTTGGGAGTGAATAGGGTGGGACATGAAGGGCACTGTCACTAAGCAATCCATTGGAGAATAAAACTCTTGACCAATAGAAGATCATGAATAGTTGCACGTAAGGCCCTGGTTTACATAACACCGATGAGGAGCAGTCCCCACCACGGGAGCTCGGATAACCTATAATATCAAAACACTATTATGAGGGCTGGGGCAACGTATTGCAAACAATCCTGGGAAAGGCAGAGAAGTAAAATGATAGGGAAATCAATGACTATAAGGTATACAAGTGATGTAGTCAGAGGGCTGTGCCGCGTCTACTTGTCATTAACTGTCAGTCTGTAAATGTTGTGATACTCTTTTCATCTGGATGTGCTTGAAGATAATCTGAATGATCCAAGGTGCTACCACGTTCCAAACAGAAATTGACTTACTTTAAGTCACTGCAAATTTTCCATTTATTAAATTCCATCCTTTTTTCTGGTGAATGAACTGTTTTCAGGATAGGCTGAATGTTTGATACAGGGTGTTAGGCTTCACATGAGTGGCATAACCCAATAAATAATCAAATGTGGTACCACCACAGTACTAGAGAGTCCCTAACCCAATGAGCATATCTAAACTAAGATCATGATAGCAATTTTTTATTTTTAAGGGGAAAATGTACCTCTGTAACAGACATACATCAATATTTGAATGAAAGGTAACTTGTAACACAATGTGGTTTTCCTTCCCCCTGTAAAATCTGTCTCACACTTTTCAATGAAATCATTGTAGCACCTTTGTTTGTTCAAATCCAATTAAATTAACTGATGGTGCATAACTCTTTTCTCAATGTTTATTAAATCATTTCAAGAATAAGCATTTCAAAATTAGGTATAACTTTTTTTTGGGCTGTCAGATTGCATAAAAAATCTTCTCAATATTACTGTTATACTTTCCATCCTTGTTTCTGACAAAAAATAAACGAATAAATTATTGGATTGGTTTAGTGTTACATAACACATTACTTTGCGAATGCAGGACATTCATGTGTATCTTGCAGGTCTGTTACAATAAACCTGTCTGCTATTTCAATTAAAAAAGTAGCTCCATCAGATCTACAGTAACCTAAAACACAAAATACTTACAAAACTGGTATGTCTATCCTTGTTTGAAGCAGATGAATTTATAGAAAAATAATTAAGGGATAAATGGTACACAAATACAAACATTCACATAACACTTAAAAAAAGTCAAAGAAATTACTTTAGTTGATAGTACAATTTATTGCTCTCTTTTGGTTTAAATGTAAGTCTGGTTTCAACTTCATCACAAATAATCAATGCATTAAACCCTTCATATGTATAAGTGCTTCTTTAAAGACAGATGGATGTGTAGCAGCAACTTATGATAAATTGCTTTAAAATCCATGGAAAATGGCACAAAAAATTCATCCAAATCAGTTAAAAATTTACCATTTTGGAACATTTTGAATTTTCAGACCAAAAGATGCAAACTTTTGTTCCTCTTCTGATGTATGAGTGGGCGGAAAATCCTATTTTCTTATGTAACCTTATTCTTTTGTTTTTTAATTCATTGTCACACATTTGTGAAAAATGAAAAGAACATTTTATCCAAACGTTTTTAAGTGTTGACTATACCCTTATCCATAATCTAGCAGGAGTAGACTTTGTCTTTATTTTCAAGAACTGAAATTTAGGAAGGAAATATAAAGAATTACATAAAGCTTTTGACCTACCCATCCGTAAACTTTTAAACTTTGATTTGGACTACAGGTATATTTCACTTTACATCTAAGCAAACTTTATATGTTTGCTTTAAAGGACCAGACATCAGTTAATGATGTAAATCAAATTTAGTTTTGAATTGAGTATTTCAAAGCTTTGTGAAATAATACAACAAATAATTGTGCACACAAATGCGATGTGTTGGTTGTCTCGTGAGTGGAATTGCCCTTCATTTTCTGTTTTTGTTTTCGAAATTGTAATCTACAATAGTTTCAAAGAGAGCAACTAGCTTTGTTTTTTCTTTGCCGTATCCCACAGTGAAAAATGAATTACCTCGGTCAATAGAGGAAAAAAGATAACATATTACACTATAAGAAATATGTTATATCATACTGCATTACATCACATATTATACATACCCTAATAAAGCTCAAATTTTGGTTCGCTGTTTGTCTGAAACTTAATATGCTTTTTTCAACTAGACTTCCTTGTCAATATTTTCTTGCACCAAACTGTAAGGTAAATATTCTAGATGTCACTAGTCTTTTATGACAGCCTTTCGAAGTATGTGTCAATGGAGTACTACAAATAAAAGACTTAACCTGGTGTCATCAATATATTCTAAAAGAATCCTTAGAAAGTTCTACTTATTTTCGTGCTCCCTCCATCATTTCTCTTTGTACAGCGCATAAAAAATGCTTAACATGATTTTGCACAATACAAATTAATTCTTGTTTTATAATAATTACATTATTGATAAGATGGTAATTATTGACCATTAACCGGTTACATGGCACTTTACTTTTTCTAAATTGAGTTTCCTAAAGGACCAATAATGATAGTTTGCATAAGACATTAAACTATCTGCATCGTGTTTACCTTTTCTGTTGATGCAAAGATATATTGTGGTACCCATATTCATGTCTTACACTGCTCTAATATCAAAATGTACTGATCCAATTCATAACTGCAGGTAAAACAAAGAAAGATATAATATGAAAGAATCATCTCATGAAACAGTATTTCACATATAGTGTAAAAACTTATTTCATTTGATCATGTATGAAGTATGCAGTAAAAAAAATAGGATGAATGGAGACATCATTCGATGCTGTATCACTGTCAGTCACAGCATTCTTCTTCAGTTGGTGTTGCTGTAGCTTCCATGCAAGCTAAATGATTGATGGGTAAATACAGATCTAGTCCTGATACTGCACTTAATTAAGCATATTTTTTCATTTTGAAATTTAGTACTTATTCGATTTCTCTGTTGCTCTGCCACAATCTTTGAGGGAAAGAAAAGGTAGTGCTAATTTACTCTCAAGACAATGTGATGCAGTAGTACTTTCCTCTCAAACAATCAAGGGATACTTGGAGAAAAAAATTAACATCAAATGATACTGTAGGTTATGAGAGAGAGAGTTGAACACACAATTACAATGACGGGGTCGTCGCCTGCGTATTCGGTTATGACAGTACAAATGCTATCACGAAACGCTTAATACGACCCGGACGAGAACACAGGTACGACGTACGGACAGACATAACATCGACAACCAAGTCAATGTCCACGGCCTTTGATAACCAGTTATGGTGCACTGGCGTGTCTACCCACCCCAGGATTGAACCCGGGGCCTCGTGGTTTGTAGACAGGTATGATAACCGCTACACCACAGTAGGTAGATACTGTAGGTTATGAATACAAATATGACATGTGAGGTAAAAATAAAATTGTGATGGTTTTGCTACACAAATCATTTAGGTTTTGCTATACAATTTCTTGACATGTGTTTTTTAATTGCAGTTTTGACCTCTTTCAGTGTTTGAGCAAAAGCAGAATTCAAATGTTTTTGCAAGTAGCACAAAGAGTAATTTCAAGTAAACAAGACAGCATTTTAACAATGTAAACATTGACCCTTCTTACATTCTGGGCTGCAAAAATCAGAATTTACATCAAAAATCTTAAAACTTTACCTCTTAATATACGCTGTTCTGAAATGAATGTGATTTGTTATTTTTAGATATACAGCCTATAGGGACCTTAAAGCAGCATGCATGAAGGCAATTTGTGAACAAATCAATTCTTAGCTTTCTTAAGAATGAATGTATGAAGGTGAGGAAAATGGCTGCAAAAAGATAGCAGAAATATAAAAGAGAGTAACACTCCATATGGAATCGAGCTACACCCAATTTATAGTCTTTTTAATCTACAAAAACAATATGACAGAATAAATGAACTGTAATGACAATATTCTTGAAGGCGGTACATAATGTTACTGTAAAGTCCTGTCAATAGTGCACTGCTTTATATATATATACTGTATCTAAGGGCCTAACTGAGAATTAACAGAGTTAACAAAATTGTTGTCTATCAGTATTGCTGAAGAAAAGACTATAAAAAAAAAAAAAGTTTTTCAGATCTTTTTTCAGATTGTTCAACAAGCCAGAATTTTGATAACATTGTTTTTGGAACAAAAAACAAACAAAAAAACATTTTGTTGTATTTTAAACTAGTTAACATTTAATAAACTTTCTATACCAAGGCGTTGTGTAAGGTAAATATACAATGTATGATCAGGCACTGCAAACTTATGTTCAAAACCAATATCAGTTTTATGTTATTTTTTGTGTGTTATATCTGTGATCCACAAAAGTAAATTGGCACATTTTTGACAGAAAAAATAAGTTGCAAAAAAGCAGTAAACAATCAACATTCATTAACAGCACTACGATGCAATGGTTAAGGTCATACTATTTTGTAACTGTGCAGCCTGCATTGCGTCTGCATGACAGTTTCAGAAGTTGACACAGAAGTTTTGTTTTTGACAGTTTGATGTCATAGATGACATAATAATTTTCGAATAATTCATAGTAGTCTGAAATTATCTGAGTATGACCATGACTACTTCAACAAACTTAGTAGGACTACATATTAAATTGTTACTTTAGTTAGGACATAACAGTGAAGACAGTAAATATTAACAAATTTCCAACACTTCTGGACATGCAAACTAAAGGGAGATACTACTATAATTTCTAAATTGTATTAGAATCTGCAGTTGCTTTTAAGAATGTTACACAAAAAGAATGAGTAATATCAGAACTGAGCAAATAATTATCAATGTTTTATGCTTACATTTTAAAACACTAAGAATATCAATCATAAGGTAAGATTTTAGTAAGAATATCAATACTAAGGCCAATCTAACACAGGGATGATGCGAGCTGTGAATGTATGCTTTATATATTATATTTATGTAACTGCCAGTTCCAGCATTCACTTGGATCAGTTTTTGTCTGCTGAAGTTCTGTTATGTAATAATTGATGTGGTCAACTGCCGGTAGGCCCTATATGGCAAATTATTTTATGGGGTGACTTATAAGAGTACTGGCCTAGCAGGGATTATTCAGTTATTGGTCTGACTGAGCAAGGCAATCAATGGAATAGGCTTTTAGGCCTACATAGTATTTGAGGCATATCCATGATCTAGGCCTTATATGTCTCTCATGCACCTTCATATGCCTACTCTGTACTCATCAATTATGAAAATGGACTTTTTACATAACAATTTTGTCCGACTTCTCTAAACGCTGGGGTGGGTAACAAATTCGGGTCATACTACAGTAATATGCCCTAGTAGGCATTAGTACTAGACCTAGTATGCCTACTGCCAGTGCCACTAGGCCTAGGCCTAACGTTAGGGCCTAAGTATTTGGTGCATAAACAGATCGTTCTTTGGTAGGCCTAAATCTAGTACCAGCGAATCCAAAATTGTGGATAACCGTAACAAGAATATTATTTGTAAATATCCGTAAGCTCTGTCAGTAATTGTACAACCAAATTAATTTTATTCTGCATGATTCCGTCCTAGTATGTCTCAATGAATTGCAATAATAATAACCTAGTGTTACGGAAAAGCCAAACCTTATCACGTTAGAAAGAAAATTAGGTCTAAGAAGTGAGAATTTGAACTGGTATTTTTCCTGAGCATCATCATCCACTAAAAGTTCTTCAAAGTGGCTTAAATTTGACCATTTGAAGAAAGCGTCCCTTGAAACACAGACGGGATGAAACTGCTACTGTCATTTTCATCCCGTTTCAAGGACACTCTCTCAACGAGTTGACCATAAACTTTGTATTAATACGAAGTGGTGTAACATGGAAATGAAATCATCACAAAATGGGCCACGAAAAATCTTTGTTTTGGGAACTTTACCAAGACTGAAAATGCTCGGATTCCAATTAAACCCGAAATATAATGTCTTGTACGTCATTAAATCTTCTCCTGTAGTGACGAACATTGAAACTGCATAAGTTAGAGCATGGTAAAAACAAGTACTTGCTTCTTTATGATCTTTTCAACATGTATAAAAAGAGTTACAATGTCTTTCTTCAATCGGAATAATGTCAACACATGCAGACATGACATAAGTTTTATACTCTTTATTTTCAATTAGTTGGTGTTTTCTGTTATGGCCATCAGGACGCGACAGGTCTAGTATTGTAAACTCCATGCTCAAAATCTGCCATCTTTTAATTGAGAATTACTATTTTCATTTTCATTTATTGAAAAGAGTATGTACTTCAAATTAAGTGCTATTCATTGAAGATTGTATTTTAATGGTTACTACGCTACAATTAATTCAGCAATGCTGACTCACAAATTTGTGGCGTTGTTTTTATTCCCCAAAATCATGTAAATTGGCAACGTTGAGAAATGCAGACAATAAGTTCCGGCGCCAATCCGATATTCTAATAGCTAGGTCCAAAACGCGATATAAAGAATGGTATCGTTTAGATAATTTTACTGTTTCAGAAACATAATAGACAATATTTATTGAACCACATTTTTTTTTTAAGAGTCACAAAGATATAATGACGGAGAATGATACTATTTGAAATTTGAAGTGAACGAAGCTAGTCTAATCGGAAACTCTAACAGCTAAGTTAATGTGGGTACGTATGTCACTTCCTGTGTGGAAGCTCTTTGAATGAGGTAATCTTGCAACCTGAATCTGAATCTGATTAGGTTAAGTTAAAGGTAATGGAAATTTATAGTATAGCACACATTACTGTATAAACATTCAATGGTGCTTTGCAAATGCTTTGCAAATGCTTTGCAAACTTACAGGTTAAGTCGGCAAAAATTCGTCTGGTCATGAACGACAACTAAGCGTATAACAAGTATGAGGAAAAAACAGTTAACAAGTTTAGAAGGCTAAGTTTAGGTTTGAAACAGTTTAGACTTGGTGAATGTATATCGATGTCTGCCAACAGAACTCGCCCCCTTGAATAGAACTCCATCCCGATTTTCTGTGCCTGTGGCATTTCAGTAACCGCATATGGTGGTTTGTAATTTCCACTTTATTCAAAATAATTCCACTTTGTGATTTAACAAAATTAGCCCTCTTAAGGTGTGAAATACGTGAAATTTGTTTTATTTGGACAGAGTGTTAGAAGATTCAACCTTTGAACATCGAGATTGACGCTATATTTCGTATTTTCACGTTTATTCATTTCGAAGTTAAGAAATCAAGAGCAGCATTCCAACAATAAAACTTCCTCCCCGCATAACGGCAACACGAGGAGTTTGTACTTTAATAACATCAATACATGTTTGTCTTTGGAGTTTTAGGCATGAAGAAACTTGTAAAGTGTATTTCTTGTATAATCATAAGTAACCAATGTATAATCTTATTGGGTCATATTCAAACAAGCATGAGTTTATGTGTATGAATATCACGTAATTGCTATTGCTTACCATTAGCTTGGGAAAATCCTTTTCGCACTGCAGCACCGCATGCGTTTGCTTTGCGTAGTAAGTGTGCTTGAAGGTGCATAACTCCTTGCTCTATTATGTTGCACTGATGAACGGAAATGGCAAAACCGCAGGATTGTTTATCGAAATAGTGTCAAAAGGAGGAGGTTACGCTAGTGGGTCGGCAAGATTTTAAAAGCCGCTCAAACTTACGCTGCTGTAAATGGTGCTATTTTTACAATTTCTGCACCAAATGAAATAATTAAGCCAGTTTTTAGGGTATAAATGATCCAAGTAAGAACTCTATGATGTTCAATTACTAAGGTTTTATAAATTTACAACGTTTTTTGTCCGGTTGTCTCAACTACCTGCGTGTCCGAAATGATTGCGTAATACCAGGGGAAAATAACAGATCCCTGGTAATACCAAGGATGTGTTATTTGGGAGAGTGTCCTTCGAACGTGATGAAAATGACACTGGCTGTTTCATCCCATCCTTGTTTCAAGGAGCGCTTTCTTGTCATGGCGGTCATGTCGGTACTCTGTTTAGTTCCGTAGCCACTTAAATAACTTTTCAAAACTTTAACCGCAATTAGAAAGGAATCTTTTCAGCCAGCACAGTCCATTTGTCAATTCGTCGGCTTTAGGTAGCATGCGCCCAGTCTTAACTGACAATGGTTGTTCGTAACACATATTACCATGTTATGACATAAAGCCAGTTTTTTTTTATTGATGCACGGTGATAACCATTACCAGTTCGGGAGCAGCCCGAAAAACTGGGTACTTTGAATTACCCAAAAAATTGGGTACTTTTATGTATTACGTCATCGCTTGAGCCTACACATTTGACTAGCCCACACTAAACATATGGGGTTTTTCATTTTCCGCTCCGGATTGTCCAAAATTACAATGGATATCCTGAAATTTTGGAGACTGATAGTAAATAGATATTAAAAACTTTTTGTCGCTGCTTTTTGAAATTCACGGTTGTCTTTTTTAAAAAGTCAATAAAACAGGTTATGCGCAGTCTGTTTTGTTTATTTTCTCAAAAAGGCGACGATGAATTTCAAAAAGCAGCGGCAAAAAGTGTTTAATATCTTTTTACTATCCGTCTCCAAAATTTCAGGATAACCATTGAAATTTTGGATAATCCAGAGCGGAAAATGAGAAACCCCATATGTTTAGTGTGGGCTAGTCAAATGTGTAGGTTCATGCGATGACGTTATACATAAAAGTACCCAGTTTTTTGGGTATTTCAAAGTGCCCAATTTTTCGGGCTGCTCCCGAACTGATTACCAGTATTTACTGGTCCTGTTATGCGAATCGGGTGCAAATCCAGTATATATATATATATATATATATATATATATATATATATATATATATATATATATATATATATATATATATATATATATATATATATATATATATATATATATATATATATATATGTGTGTGTGTGTGTGTGTGTACATATATGTTTATAGTAGCCCAATGAGAACATTTTGACATGCTCCTAAACATTACTGTATAAACATTCAATGGTGCCTTGCAAACGTACAGGTTAAGTCGGCAAACAACCTTCTGGATGTGAACGACAACCGAGCCTAACAAGTATGAGTAAAAACCGGTAACAAGTTTAGTAGGCTAAGTTTAATTGTGAAACAATTTAGAATGTCTGGTGGTCTGGCAGTAAAGCATTTCAATCTTTAAGTGTTTGGGCAGTTAGGGAAAAAAAAAGTATTTACATTCGTTCTAGCACAGGGAACGTGGAAATTCAGATATCATGATAATTTCTTGCATTGATTTTTACGTTTGGGATTAGGTTATCATTACCAATGGCAATGATTGTTATTGATTTTACATAGCATATGGAAGCAGGTGTTCTTTATTCTTGTTTATAGCATGGTCCAATCTAATTTATGACGTCTTTATTTATTGTATATGTATTCTATTTTATGATAAATCAATTAATACCTACATCACCTTGTTATCTTTCTTTGCTTTTCGCTTTTAAAGAAACTGACTGAGGGCCGGTTTCAGATTAGAGAGGACAGATTGACAGAGGTGCGTAGGAAGTTAGAGGCCACCCCCGGAAAGGGTTTCCCGGTTACGTACATGCTTTTATTTTGATGACAAATTGTGAAATTACTACCATAAACTTTGTTTGATTTTGGCAACAATTCCTGAAAAATTCTCCAAATTTTGACAGTGCTTTTTTGGAAACTGTAGAATTTTCCTGGAAATTGAAGTAAATTTCCGAAAATTGAAGATTGCACGAACATGCAGAAAATTTCTCGGAAAATGAAGATTTCCCGAAAATTGACGGAGACTTCCTTAAAATTCTTGAAAATTTCGCAGAAATTGAAGAAAAGTTTATGAAATTAAAGAAAATTTCCTAAAATTGAAGAAAATTTCCTGAAAATGAAGAAAATTGCCAAAAAATAAAGAAAAATTCCTGTAAATTCAAGAAGAATTTCCGAAACTTTTTCCATGATTTTTTTCCAGTTAGCGTGGGCAAAAAGATAAAGATTAAAATTGTATTGATTTCAAAATTCCTTATGGCTCCCATGTGGTAACCAAATTTCTCTAAAGTTGGTGGAAATTTTCTGTCACTACTTCCTCCACATTTCTAGAATTGTTTGTCAATTTTTAGTGCCTACCCACCAGTCCGAAGGACCGCGAGTCTGAAGGCCCGCCAGTCCAAAAAATACCCGCGAGTCTAAAGGCCCGCGAGTACAAAGGCCCGCCAGTCCGAAAAATACCCGCGAGTCTGAAGGCCCTCCAGTTAGAAAATACCCGCGAGTCCGAAGGCCCGCTAGTCCAAAAAAATGCCCATAAGTCCAAAAAAAGGCGCGAAGCACATGCAGTGTAAAATTTGTCGTTTTTAAATGTATATTAATGGCAAATATTCTGACGCTTCGCATTAAAATGGGGAGTGTGGACGCTTCGACGAGTTTTAGTGATTAAAATGGGGAGTGTGGACGCTTCGACTAGTTTTAGTGACAGTTCTCAGTTCTCGTGGGTAGATATAAAGGGGGAGGAAGAGGGGGTATGGGGATGAAACCCTTCCAAAATTATTGTTTTCTGATGTGATACGTTACATATTGCCTAGAAAAATCTCAAGGTCCAAAGGCTGAGAAGTAAATGGACAGCTGGATGGCCTTCAATTCTCTAAAGAAATTGTAATAATAGATTCAATTGTTACGAGGAAGAAAAGATTATGCTTGATTCGACCCTGCCATTTTATTCAATATCGACAAATGAACTAATTATCTTGGAAAATAAAATATTCCATCATCTGCTTTGACTATGTCTCCGCCAAACTGTAAGCAAATGAAGGAGAATATATATGCTACTATATAAACCACCAGAGAAGAATTTTATATTCATCATTTGTACAAGTTGACCTGACGGGGGCTCCAAATCAAAGTAACTCAATATTCAAATTTTGAGTAGTTTGCACACATTTTTTAAAGTGTCATTGCAAATCATGAACACTATTACGAAACTGTATCGGAACATTATACTGATGTATCGAACTTACATCCACGATTTATTTTTAATTGTACACTTCAAAAAATAGTCTCAGACCTTTGTCAATTTTTTGTTTTCCTATTAAGGAGAAAGGGGTGCGCAGAGCTCTGCCCGACAAAATATAATTACATATGTTAATATTGCTTGCATATGACTTAACTCTGCGCACATTGTAATCGGGGGTTTCGGAAAGAACTCATGGCAAGGGGGCAGAAAATCAGGCGAGGGCACTTTCTTGATTTCAGATTTCTATTTAGGATCTGTGCCAGGAAACAGTCTATAGTTCCATGTCAAGGGTGGAGGAGGCTGCTTGAATCTGGAAGCACAGGATTTAAGAGGCACTTTTTCGACTGATATATTTTCAAAGCACCTACAATACTACAGCATTCTAACTTTAGAGAAACTAATGTCCCCGTCCCCACCTATCAAAATTTAGGAGAAAGAGCACAATTTAATACCAAGATGTACAAGAAGTGGACAAATTATTGATCATAAGTCTCGAAATCGGGAATATTTACATCACGATTAGTCAATGATATTGATTTGAAATATTTGATGTCCCAAACAATTCGAAATATTTGATGTCCCAAACAATCAGACAATATGAAGAGTAAAGGAGGGGCTAGGTTGGAATGGTTTACAAGGTTTTTAATCATTCTCTTACTTGCATGAAATTAATTAAACTCAGTATATCAGTATAGGAAATTAGACAAGATCTTTCAGAGTTTTTTTCCGATGATATTTTGTTGGCCATTATGACATAATTCTTAGTTACGGTTTGTGGAATACGTTTTTGCAACGTAATAAGCTGATAAAGCGTTCAAATTAATCTTGGCCAATTGCTTACTAAATCAAAAATCAAAAGTATTGACTGACGGTCACGATAATAACCAGTCTGCCATAACAGACTAAGAAGCACAAATACATGCAAACTCTAAAAAGCTTGATTATCTTACAGAGATATTTCTCCTGACATCCACTGCGCATAGTTACACATTTTGTCTCAACTGCCCATCTACCCATGCTCCAGTGGCATATTCAGACATGGGCCGCAGGTGCCCGCCCCCACACTTTTTCGCAAATCATAAGGTGGATCACCTGCAATTTTGTAACAATTGCTATTGCAAAAGATATGAATAACAGATCATGTCCACTAAAACTGATAATTACAAGAAGAACAAAAAAAATCAAACAAAATTTCCCATCTGTTCAGGGCGTGATTATTTCTAAAACTAGAAATGCTTAAGCCACGAGAACTGAAAACATGAATGATGTTGGCAAAATATTGGATTAAACTACTACAATCTGACAATACAACTTCGTTTAAAACTCTTACTGACAAAGACAACGTGCCCACAGTGGCATAGGAACTGGGAGAGCCGCGGGCGAGCCATGGGCCAAGGTCCCCCCCCCCTTCCCCATAATTTTATTGGGAGCAATTACTATTTGGTCACCCAGTAAATTGAGATATAACGATTTTATTATGAAGAGTCAGATTTCATGGCATCTTTTTTTCGCAAATCTTTAATTTTCGGAAATTTGTTTCATGGAATTTGTTTTCATGGAACTTCAATTTTCGTAAAATTTCTTTCACTTTTATGGAACTTGCTTCAATTTTTGTGAAATTTCTTTCACTTTCGAAAAATTTTCAAGATGGTTTCTTTAAATTTTCAGACTCTTAGAAATTGTCTTTAATTTTCGAGAGATTTTGTTACGTTTTTAAGAGATTTTCTTCCATTTTCGTGAAATTTGCTTCAATTGTCGGTAAATTTTCTTAATTTTCGGGAATTTTTTACAATTGTCGGGATATGTTACCAAAATTTACCAAAATTTCCAAATGTTTTACAAACCCTTCCTTTAGTCCCGGCTACAATAATTTTTTTAAGCTGTGATATGGAGAATCATACATTTTTGGTTTTTTGAGACAAAAATAAATCTGGCCACCCAATGTCAAATAGTCTATCGTCATACGTCCGCTCACGCGACCACATGTAATTTTCCTTATGTTTTATGACCAAAATGAACAATGTAGCAGTAACACGTCGAAACAATAAGAAAGGGGGACGGGGAGGTGGGGAGGGGAGGGGGAAGTAAGTTAAAAGGAACCGAAGAGATTAATCAATTAATTTAATTTAATATTCTGAACATTTCATTATGGTATATAAACAGGTAGAGATTGCCATAAATATGTTCCTTTTAATTTTCTGAACATTTCATTCGGAATATGGACAGGACGATTTTGTCATAAATATGTTCCTTTTAATAATCTAAACATTTCATTAAGGTATATGGACAGGTAGCGATTTTGCCATAAATATGTTCCTTTTAATTTTCTAAACATTTCATTACGGAATATGGACAGGTAGAAATTTTGTCATAAATATGTTCCTTTTAATAATCTAAACATTTCATTAAGGTATATGGACAGGTAGAAATTTTGTCATAAATATGTTCCTTTTAATAATCTGAACATTTCATTAAGGTATATGGACAGGTAAATATTGCCATAAATCTGTTCCTTTTAATATTCTGAACATTTCATTAAGGTACAGAATAAGGACAAATAAACGATTTTGCCATAAATATGTTCCTTTTAATATTCTGAACATTTCATTAAGGTACAGAATAAGGACAGGTAAGCGATTTTACCATAAATATGTTCCTTTTAATATTCTGAACATTTCATTATCAGAATATGGGCAGGTAGAGATTGCCATAAATATGTTCGTTTTAATATTCTGAACATTTCTTTAAGGTTATATGGACAGGTAGAGATGTTCCATAAATATGTTCCTTTTAATTTTCTGAACATTTCATTACGGAATATGGACAGGTAGCGATTTTGTCATAAATATGTTCCTTTTAATAATCTAAACATTTCATTAAGGTATATGGACAGGTAGCGATTTTGCCATAAATATGTTCCTTTTAATTTTCTAAACATTTCATTACGGAATATGGACAGGTAGAAATTTTGTCATAAATATGTTCCTTTTAATAATCTAAACATTTCATTAAGGTATATGGACAGGTAGAAATTTTGTCATAAATATGTTCCTTTTAATAATCTGAACATTTCATTAAGGTATATGGACAGGTAGATATTGCCATAAATATGTTCCTTTTAATATTCTGAACATTTCATTAAGGTACAGAATAAGGACAAATAGCGATTTTGCCATAAATATGTTCCTTTTAATATTCTGAACATTTCATTAAGGTACAGAATAAGGACAAACAGCGATTTTACCATAAATATGTTCCTTTTAATATTCTGAACATTTCATTATCGGTATATGGGCAGGTAGAGATTGCCATAAATATGTTCGTTTTAACTTTCTGAACATTTCTTTAAGTTATATGGACAGGTAGAGATGTTCCATAAATATGTTCCTTTTAATTTTCTGAACATTTCATTACGGAATATGGACAGGTAGCGATTTTGTCATAAATATGTTCCTTTTAATATTCTAAACATTTCATTAAGGTATATGGACAGGTAGATTTTGCCATAAATATGTTCGTTTTAATTTTCTAAACATTTCATTACGGAATATGGACAGTAGAAATTTTTTGTCATAAATATGTTCCTTTTAATAATCTAAACATTTCATTAAGGTATATGGACAGGTAGAAATTTTGTCATAAATATGTTCCTTTTAATAATCTGAACATTTCATTGGACAGGTAGGTAAATATGTTCCTTTTAATATTCTGAACATTTCATTAAGGTACAGAATAAGGACAAATAGCGATTTTGCCATAAATATGTTCCTTTTAATATTCTGAACATTTCATTAAGGTACAGAATAAGGACAAACAGCGATTTTACCATAAATATGTTCCTTTTAATATTCTGAACATTTCATTATCGGTATATGGGCAGATTGCCATAAATATGGTTTTAACTTTCTGAACATTTCTTTGGACAGGTAGAGATGTTCCATAAATATGTTTCTTTTAATATTCTGAACATTTTATTAAGTTATATGAACAGGTAGAGATTTTTCTATAAGTAGTTTCCTTTTAATTTTCTGAACATTTCATTAAAGGTATATGGACAGGTAGAGATTTTGCCATAAGTATTTTCCTTTTAATATTCAGAACATTTCATTAACATTCATCTATCACAAATTTCCATTCGTTTCTGAAATATTCGTGAAAGAGTGAAAAACTAAGCCCCATCTGGATTCCCACTATTAAAAAAGGCGTGTGACGTATGGACACCGCGAGCCCTACAATGCATAACTTCCACAGTGTCATTGTGTCACATTGACCTAGGCTACTTCAAAACATCAGTTTAATTGAATCAGACATCAAAATATTACTTAATTAGTGATATGCTACCTATTTCAGGACATTTTGTTATGTGGATAACAGGAAATATCGACTCAAGTAATGATTGACGAACTCCACTTGTTACGTTAGGCTGTAAGTATTACTGTATGATACACTGTAACTGTCACATAATATTAGTGTTGTACTGTCCTATCCTTACGTCACGAAAAAACCAATACGTAATGAGCATACATTTGGAAACCTAAAAATAAGCCAGATTTTTACATTTTGGGATCGATTTTGTAAGAAAGTTGTTGTGGTGAGTGTTTATGAAAGGCATTTGTAATTTATGCAAAGTGATTGCTACTTGTCCATATACCTTTAAAATTCACCCCAATTTTCAGAATGAAAGTGAAAAGATAACCGGTTGGTTTGTCCGAGTATTTTCTTAAATAATATAAGCCTGGATGTCACAGTAAATTTAAAGTTTGTTGAAAACTTGGAAAGATCAACATCAAATGTCAGATTGTGTGTTTCTCTCCAAAGCTTGCTTGTGGAAATATTTTATATTTCAATTTATTTATTAATGACTCGATTAAGACACAATTTCTCAATGCTACTTTTTCATGCTATATCTCCTCAACAAGCGCACTTATATCTATTCAAATTGGACAGATTATATCATGCCTTCTCAATGTATCAAAGCCTTGGGAGTGCTATTGGATTCGCATCTTGATATAAAACAACATGTCAATGCCGTTTATAAATCATCTTTTATGCTCTACCAAACATCAGCCAAATAAGGACATTTTCAACGAAGGAAATAACAGTGATTATAATGATAATAATAATAATAATAATAATAATAATAATAATGATAATAATAATAACAATGATAATAATAATAATAATAATAATAATAATAATAATAATAATAATAATAATAATAATAATAATAATAATAATAATAATAATAATAATAATAATAATAATAATAATAATAATAATAATAATAATAATAATAATAATAATAATAATAATAATAATAATAATAATAATAATAATAATAATAATAATAATAATAATAATAATAATAATAATAATAATAATAATAATAATAATAATAATAATAATGATAACAATAATAATAATAATAATAATAATAATAATGATGATAATAATAATAATAATAATAATAATAATAATAATAATAATAATAATAATAATAATAATAATAATAATAATAATAATAATAATAATAATAATAATAATAATAATAATAATAGTAATAATAATAATAATAATAATAATAATAATAATAATAATAATAATAATAATGATAATAATGATAATAATAATAATAGTATTAAATAGATAAATGAATATATTATTATGAGTAGGTACCCTATATGGAAATATGAATTGATGAAAATGAAAGCAACCACTTTCAAACCAATATCGGATGCACATTACACAGAAAGAGGTAAAATTGTGTTGCTTGGGGCTACGCCCTGGATCCAAAAATGTATAAAGAATATGATATAGTTTTCTCATGGCTAAACTTTCTATTTGTGAGCTGCATAGATACAACCAAGTAGCGGGCGTCGGGAAAAGGGGGAGGGGCAATTTCCCCTCAATGATTTTGATATAGTGTTACTTATTACTTATTTTGATTATGCATGTGTTATGACCTACTGCCGCTGTCAACCTCCCTACTGGGACTGCTGGGCCAGTTTTAACGACCTGCGGTCTGCCTCAGCCTCCCATCAGGGGCCATCGGCTCAACGATCCAGTCTCGATTGATCGACAGGCCAGTCTGCCGTTGGAAATGAAGCATACCTATTCCGGCAAAACAGCAAGATATATTCGGGCAAAAAGGGTCCTAATAAAGGAATAATGCAGATCTAACGAACTGATTTTCAAGAGTCAGAATACATGACATTATCAAAAATCTTTATTTTGGGGTATTCTCCTTCAATTTTTGTGAAATTTGCTTCAATTTTGGCACTATTTCTTTATTTCCGTGAAATTTGCTTTAATTTTTGTGCAATTATTTTCATTATTTTCGGGAACATTTTTCAATTTTCGAGAAGTTGTCTTCACTTTTCGTAAAATTTGGTTCAATTTTGATCATATACTTGTCCCCCATCCCAAACTGTAGATAGAATAAATAAGCCCAAAAAACAACTTGAAGTAAACTTAAAGGGACACTTTATTTTTAGAAAGGGGCAATTTTTCCAATGGGGACTCATTCCTCCCGTAAGTCTACATGGGACTGACAAATTTAAAGTCACCAGTATACTATTGGTACAGTTATTGAAGGCCATTTTTCATTTTCAAAAGGAGAAAGGGGCATTTTTCATTTTCTTTTGTCATTTTCGGAGAAGGGGTGCCTCAGTCCCCCCCCCCCTTCCACCCACTTGGTTTTACAACTGTGGTAAGTATATAGCAAAAGGATAAGGTAGAAGAAAAAGAAGAAAGAGTACAGAAGGAAAGAAAAATAGAGAAAGAAAAAAAGAAAATGATAGAAGGAAAAGGAAAAAGTACAAGAAAGTGTTTATTAACCCGTTACATTGTATTTTACGACAAGAGATCAGTTTTTCCGACAAACGGTCGTTTAGTTCTTTTTATGTCACTGCAATTCTGAAGATTGCCTTTCCGACAAAGAAGAATAATTTTCGACAAAATCTGAAGGTATTTGTCTTTCAATCATTTCCCATTTCCCTTCTGAATCGATGAACATTTTCGGGCTGTGGCGTAGCCAAGATGGGGAGGGTCATCGGTAAATTTGAAAATTATACTTGTTGGCTTATGGGTGTAAAGATTTTAAAAATTTAACGCAAAGTTAGGCATATACCCTTAGATTTTTGAGGTTGACCATTTCTTGTTTCCTTTTTTTAATATAACTTAAAACCTGATTACTTGAAAACAAGATAACCGTTCTCGACAAACTTTGTTTTGGCCTATAAAATCATGTAATATTATTTGAATTACTTATCTACATGTCTGGTTATTAACAAGGACTTTTTTAAGAAGTGTCTATTTTTTATGTCAGCTGTGTATTGATCACATAAGCTACGCTGGGAGCGCGTGCATTCAAGAAAATGGACTAAAAGAAAGTGTCAGAAACCAGAACATTGTAAAAAATATGTTATTTCCCGATTTTGTAGTTAAATGTTCTGAAATATCTGGTAAATATCTCAAAAATTTGGATATTTTCCCAAAGAATAGAATAATTTTCCAGAAAAAGAACAATTTCCGAAAAATAAGTTGCATAAATAATCCCAAAAGCTTTTTTATTGAAAGAAAAAGCTAATGCTATTCTGCTGATGGCTTTAAAAAGCTGGCTAATTTTTAGAAGAAAAAAACAAAACATTGGTAACTTTTCCAAAAATTAAATCAATTTTTACAAAATGTCAATTCATTTCTTAAAAGTTCGGTCATTTTACCAAAAGTTGCTTAATTTACTTTTAAACTGTCTGATAATTTCGCCAATGCTTAGATGTCTTGAGACTGGCGCCTCAGACTCAGTGTTGTACCAGTCCAGGGCTACTGGACTGATTCCAGGGCTACTGGACCGGTGGCC
Source organism: Chiridota heheva (assembly GCA_020152595.1). Taxonomy (NCBI): domain Eukaryota; kingdom Metazoa; phylum Echinodermata; class Holothuroidea; order Apodida; family Chiridotidae; genus Chiridota; species Chiridota heheva. The sequence goes on from JAIGNY010003759.1 coordinate 994,461, forward strand.
AACTTCACCTAGCATGCTGTGTACATGAAATAAATCCACTTCAAGGGCCTCTATAAACTTTCCGAAGCATTTTAACCCCCATGTCAATATGTAAATCCTCTGAAAACTATCTATATCGCTTTAAACTAGAATTAAAAAATCAGTCCTGCGTAAACTTCTATATCGCTTTATACGAGTTCACAAACGAGTCCAAATTATAAAGTCCAAGTCAATATTTTAGATTATGTCCATCATCTTTAATACGTGATATTTTACAAAGCAATCACACGCGTCTGACAATAAAGCCAAGGTCCTATACTTCCTTTACAAAAAGAAATGACAATTTAGTATACCGCCTGAGGTTTTAAGAATTGTAAATTTCTCATATCAGGATGCCAAAAATAATCAAAATACTTGGTATCACGTGGATTAATCTAAAATGCAAATTCATAATTTGCATTAAAAATTTGTCTTACACATTCATATTTTTAAAAGTTATGTATACAAATATATGCAACATATAAAAGGGAACCAAAAGTAGATAGATAATAACATAAATCTAGGCAGTTAGGGGGCATAATAAAACTTTTAAAGTGTATTGTTTAAAACTGTTCTTTGCATTTTAGACACCCCGGCCAATAGGCATTTGCGCAGTAGGTGCTTTAGGTATGCAGTAGGTCAGTGTAGGCTTCTTAGTATATCCGTATAAAATACAAGTCTCATCTTTAAAATCATACAGAGAGAGAGAGAGAGAGAGAGAGAGAGAGAGAGAGAGAGAGAGAGAGAGAGAGAGAGAGAGAGAGAGAGAAAGAGAGAGAGAGAGAGAGAGAGAGAGAGAGAGAGAGAGAGAGAGAGAGAGAGAGAGAGAGAGAGAGAGAGAGAGAGAGAGAGAGAGAGAGAGAGAGAGAGAGAGAGAGAGAGAGAGAGAGTTCTGACTGGGAAACTTGCCCTCTCTACGCGATAGTTTGCATTTTGGAAGTATTAGTCTGCAAATTCCAGTCTGCAGTCTGCACAATAGTAAGACCGGTGAAAAACAGTGTTTAAAGTTTAGTGAATCATTCCTGCATGGGGACAACTATGTCAGTATGTGAGCACGCTTTTTCTGGCCTGTGCCATTTTGAAGAAATTTGAAGTCTGAGTTCTACAAAACAGACCAGCATACCAAATTTTCTTCCGATAGGCTAGGTAAGTGTTACACCATTTTTTGACTATGTTTAGTATACAAAACAAGGGGATTTTGCGTATTTCTTTGGTTTGGAAGGTACTTTTAACTCAATTATACTGAAGGGTTTAGAGCTCCGGAAATCTTCAAGATATTTATTTACAGCATATAAATCATTGCACAACCTACCTTACCTGATATATAAACAGATCAGGTAGGCTCTACCTTTAACTTCCATGATCAATTTGACCCTCATGCTGTTCCAGGCTCTATGTGTAGTCTATGCTTGTGTAGAATGACTTGCCTCAAGTCGCCTAGAACAAAGAAGTGGAGGGAATTGGACACGCTCTATTTCGAATGAATGATCATTCTCTTATGGTCCTATACTGCAGGTTAGGGATGTTAATCTAATGCAATGATTAAGGCAAATGTCAGAAAATCTTCCCATATGTGTATGTTTGCCTTACAGTAATTAATTCTGATGTACATTTCTCCTAATTTGGTGTGACTATTTGTGAAATATGCATTCAAAATGTTACCAACAACGTCACGAATTGTTTTATCGGATCTTACAAGTATACTAAAAAGTACCGATTATCTATAAAATATATTAGCGGATATGCTGTAAAATGGTCATTTTTATCTTAATTTTGATAAAACCTTTTCGATTTCATGGTTTACAGCATATTGTCTTCCAATTAAGCTCAACGTGTCGATATCTGTCCATTCTTTTATGAAGTTTTAAATAAAAATGTAAAATTAAAAACAATTAAATTTGGAAAATATTCAATGTTCTTTTACATCATTGACAAACTGGTTGCACGGTCTAATCAGTATGCTACTCAGTGCTCAGTTTGAGTGTCAAAAAAAGACACGATGTTTCAGACGGTGCGTGCGGTCGAAATCTCTTCTTTCAGATCAAAGTCGTCTGTTTCCTAAAATACCTAATTTGTGTAAATGAAAGATGTTTTTAGTGATCATGCATGTTTAAATCGGAGGACACTAAAATCAACGACAAGGTGAGGAAGATAGTTTTATTCTGATTTCTTTAATGAGATATTAGATCCTATTAGATATTTTCTGAGTCTTTATAACTTGCGACCATATTGTATACAAAAACATAACCTTGGTGAAGCAGCTAATATTTACCATTTGAAAATTTGATACCAGATTTCAGTGCGTGAAAAAAGTGAAATAAATTTTAATAAAATACATTAACAATTGTGAAGAAAGTGAGGAGGTGATGTCACTCTTTTGTAGCATATTTTCAACACTAGAGAATTTTACACAAATTTGTACACCTTTGAAATCTCCTACATGAGAAAAATATACCACAATTATTGTATTACAGTTTTGTCTGCGTGCTTTAGATACCCATTACTCATAGAGAGACTTGTTTGACGACTTAGTAATTTTTTTTTACTAAAAGCACTTTTCGAGCTGGCTACTCGATACATTTTATTAAAAGTTTTGATGTGACCAACAACATAATTAGCTTTTTTTTTACTATCAAACAGCTTGCTTTCTAATTTCTGAATGAGATCTTCACAAAACTTTAAAATCATATATTATGATATTAGTTGATGAATAATAAGAAAAGAACTTACTTTCAGGAACCCGTCAGGTACAAATTGTTATTAAAATAACCTAGTTACATATAGAGGAAACAATATACATAGAATTTGTCCATGTTTGTTATAAAAGTACCTTTTTGTAAATAATTAAAATTAAATTGCAATTTGTGATGATATCCATATAGTTCTCTAAAACCTGTCATAAAAATCCACGGCAAGTTAGTAAAAATTTTTTGTTTTAAAGGTTTATGTGACATGTAACAATTTGTTTTCTAGTTTAAAGAATGTTAAAATCTGAGCAGATCAGGTTTTAAATTATGATTAAAACACTTTTGGTTTTTGAATTATGGCGGATAAAATTTAATCACTTTTCATTTCGTTTTCAATTCATGCAAAATTTTGTGATGTGTAATTGGACAAACAGCTTCAAATCTGTGTGTCATTCTTTGATTTTCTTTCCTACATCTTAGTCTTTGAAAATAATGGGAGTTCTATTCCTGATAGAATGTTATCAGCTCGGTAGATTCTCCTTTTCAGGAGATATCTTATTTTCCCGCGAAGAGGGAAAAACCTATGTAAATTATTCCGGATTTCCATTAACAAGTGCTTTGACCTACGGTTTTTGATTAACTTATATGCGGTCAGTGTATGTGCAAAGTGACCAGGCTGCCTTGTGTGCAACCTGTTTGTGCAATGGACATTCTCTTTTTTGTTTGGTACTAGATGGTGTCTGTGTTACTTCGATAATCCCCAGCAAAAACAGGCAGAATTTGTCAGAATTTGTCATTTCAAATCTTTTAAACGGCGTGCGTGGTGGATGTCCATTTGGGAACCGGATAACTTGTAGATTACTAAGTATAAATTTTGAAAATCCAAAAATGAAATTGACCTACTTGATTTTAAATTTTTGGAACCCATACAAGTTCTGTGCCATAGCGTTACGCTGTTTTTTAGAGACATCACGGGTAATCTTCAAAATGGCGTCTGAGATTTTCCCCTTTTCGGAGGAAATAATTTTCTTCTACAAGAAGAGGATCTCCTCAACTGTTTATTGGGGGCATGGCAACTGCTGAAAAACTGTTGGTCAAAATTTGCTGCACCACTTCAAAGAAAGAGGACCTCTACTTCACTCATTTTAGTACATTTCAGTTTGACAAGCAGTCTGGTTTGATAGGAAGAACAGTGTTTGTCTCCTGTGCGCCTTCCTATTGACGCACAGCTTCTTATTGTCGCAATTCTTATTGTCAAACACTTGGTGCTTCCTATTGTCAGATTGCTTCTTATTGTCACACATAAGGTGCTTCTTATTGTCACACTGCTTCTCATTGTCGCACACTAGGTGCTTTTTAATGCCACACATGTGCGACAATAGGAAACACATAGTGTGCGACAATAGAAAGCGGTCCAATAGGCAGAAAAGACTTTTGGCCTAAATTAAATCATCATTTCACGTGGAAATTATCTACCTACTGTCTGACTGTGGTGTAGCGGTTATCATACCTGTCTACAGACCACGAGGCCCCGGGTTCAATTCTGGGGTGGGTAGACACGCCAGTGCACCACAACTGGTTATCAAAGGCCGTGGACATTGACTTGGTTGTCGATGTTATGTCTGTCCGTACGTCGTACATGTGTTCTCGTCCGGGTCGTATTAAGCGTTTCGTGATAGCATTTGTACTATCATAACCGAACACGCAGGCGACGACCCCGTCATTGTAATTGTGTGTTCAACTCTCTCTCTCTCACGTGGAAATTAATTCTATTCTGATTTCAAATTGGGAGGCTTCGACTTCCGTTGATTGAGGTGTGCGGCATATAATACCAAAACCCAGTGCCGTACAAGTTTTGGTAGAAAGTCTTCATATCTGCAGTTCGAAAATATTAAACTTTGATAACAGCAGTTTAAGGCAACACGAGTGGAAAGTAGAATTAAACGGTCACCTCCAATTTTAGGCGATGTTTTACCGTTGGCGTCGATGGGATATTCATTTGGGTATTTTCCTTGCGAGTGTGGGTAAGGTGTAGCGGTGGCGAAATCACGGGGAAGTGGAGGGGGTGGGGGCGAATGCCTTCTTACCATAGCGTAAGTGGGATATACAGTAGCGTATTAAGCTTTCGATGTCGGAGGGGGGGGGGGCAATAATTTTCATAACAAGTTTGATACGTTATATCCTAAATTATAAGTACTGATATATTACATATAGTACTTATGGATTTGCTCGAGAAGATGTCTTTTTGGGTAAGCAGGCGGACTCCACCGTTAAGCCGGTAAATTTCCCAGCGGGTCTTTACTGAAGAGCAATAAAAGCCACACACAAAATTATAGATATGAAATATATCGAACAAAATCTTATATCAATTTGGATAAATCCATTGCACCAAGCTCAGTCTGTATCATGTGTAAGTCCCTTGGCTCTGAACATGAAGTCTGTGTTGCAAAATGTCCTCGTTCCTGTGAAAACTGTCACAGTAACTACTGCACATCCGAGTTCTAGTTGCAGATGTTTTTTGATCATACGGACCCTGCTGGAGATAGGGGAATCCAAGCCACAGACACAAAGGTCCCGAATACACTCACAAGGGCCCCTCCAGCAAATGCTACGGCCCTGATATTGATGCAAAGGGCCCCTGTTGCAGACGCCAGTGCCCCTCCTGTAAATAATAATGGTTCAGTCTGCAGATTCGAAGTCACCCAAATACAACCCAAATGCCCTTCTTACAGAAACAAAGACCCTACTACAGATACAATGGTTAGTGGCGCCGGTACAGGGGGGGAGGTTGGGGAGAGATGTGCCCTCCCCTACTTTTTCGAATACCAACAATTTCTTGGTCGTAATTCTTTTTCTTTCTTTATGTGTGTGTGTGGGAGGAGGGGGATGAACAAACTTAGTGCCTCCCAGTGGCGTAACTAAAAGCTTAGACTTAGCCTCAGGAAGTCGGAAAGTGATTTTGTATCCCATAGTCTGGCAGAAATATAACATTTGTATTAAATTAATGTTAAATTATGACAAAAATTGCTGATGACCTTTTTTTTTTTGCTTTTCAAAAATATTCCGACACAGAGAGGCAGGGACAGGACAGCTTTTTAAAATTTCCGACAGAAAAATTGTCCGAAAATGTGAATTCTTCCCCCCCCCCCCTCCCTAATATTATGACTCTACCGGCGCTGCTGATAAGGTTCCACGTTGTTAACGACAGGACCCTTCCATATTTGTTAATGCTCTTTCTGTAGATTCAATGATTCCCCTCTTCCACGTGAAATGATGATTTGATTGAGGCCAAAAGCCTTATCTGCTTACTGGACCTCAAACTATTGTCGCACACTATGTGTTTCGTATTGTCGCACATGTGTGACAATAAGAAGCACCTAGTGTGCGGACAATAACAAACAGTGTGATAATAAGAAGCACCATGAGTAGTAAGAGGCGGATATACAGACCCGGACCAATCAGAAGCCAGCATTGGTATCACGTGATAGCTCATTGGTATATACTTAATGCTGGCTTCTGATTGTTCGGAGTCTGTACAGTCGTCTCTGAGATTTTTTTCTCTGGGTCATCGGATTACCGTCACAGGATATTCTCGACGACGGACTTAGCTTCTGATTGGTCGGGGTCTGTATTGTGACCTCTGAGATTTTTTCCTCTGGGTAATTGGATTGCCGTCACAAGAAATTTTCGACGACAGAGCTTCTTATTGGTCGAAGTCTGTATAGTGACCTCTGAGATTTTTTCCTCTGGGTCATCGGATTGCTATCACAGGATAGTCTTGACTGTTCCATAAAGTCCTTTTAACGAGGTGTATAGCTTTTCCTGACTGGGTGTGTCAGGTGATTGTAGGGTAAACGTACCTGCCCAAACAAACGCAGGATACCGTAGGAGGCAAGCCATGGTAGCTCTTTTCCCTCCTTCCGCCCTCATTAGGGTTCCATCGGATCTTGAGTTACGAATGTTGGCATTCAGCAGTGTGGTCTAATTGAATCACCCTAATTGTCGTAGACGAACCTGTCCATTGCATGTAAGGGGACTTGTGGGATGAAGGGTTTAAAACCCGTACGGGAGGGTTGTGAGATCAGGCTGAATGATGCGTTTTGTATAGATCAGTCGATATTCCTTGGTGATGCCTCTGGTGAGAACTTTACCGGAACCGTCTCTCTGGATGCGGTGAGAGTAGTGGACGGGAACGATGACTTCTTCATCATCGTCCCAAGCCCATTTATTTTCTCCATTCAATACTGTTGCCATATATGGTCATCACACCACTATTAATTGACCAATCTGATTGGTTGAAAAATGACATAATTCTATTACGCATGTAATGGACCAATACCTTGCTCCGTAGATTCCTTTTAACGAGGTGTATAGTTCATTGGCAATGCTGGCGTCTGATTGGTCGGGGCCCGTCTGTATAGTGACCTCTAAGATTTTTTCTTCTGGGTCATCGGATTGCGTCACCAGATATTCTCAATTGTTCCGCAGAGTCCTTTTAACGAAGTGTATGGCTTTTCCTGACTGGTTGTGTCAAGTCAATGGTACTCATTGTCGCCCATTTCAATACAATAAACCCTGATAATCTGTTGATTAGAAGCTTAGATTTGTCGAAGACTTTAAACTGTACAAATAATATAGATAAATCGCCATTTCACGATTACTAATAATATCGGGATAATATCGTCACAATTTACCGAGTCACGTTATTCGAGGAGACATTGTACTTGACAATTGAGAAACAAGACACTTGTCATGTTTCAGTACATGTTTTTAAAAATAGGTAAGATTTGAGCGACGATATCTTTTAAAAAGTGTGATTTGAGGAGACGTCTTTTGAAAACGTGAACGATTTGAGAACAAAATTTTACTTTTAAATCCCATTGACTTTGCACAGGGAGCAACATTTGAGCAACAATATTTTAAAAACGTGAATGATTTGAGAAGACATTTTTCCTGAAACTCCTCATTTGAGAAACAATTTTTCTGAAACTCATCATTTGAGAAACAATTTTTCTGAAACACTGTCATTTGAGGCAGTTTTTTGCTCAACTGTTTTTCATTTGAGAGGACAAAACTAGCGTCTAACGGGGAATGACAGGACAGAACTGCACAACGGGGAAAATGGCGTCAACGGGGGGCTTCATCGTGTGACTATTCGGACAGAACTACATTTTAACGCGAAAAAAAGGGGTGGGACTTGATCCCACACCACACGCCACTGAACTTTTTATAACGTCATAGATACTTTTGTTAGTGCCCCCTTTTTGAAGGTAATGACGTCAATATCACGTGTACGCAATGAAGTCTCTTGCTTTTTAACCCATTTTCCTCGTTTTTTACCACTTTTTTTCTTCAAATTATCCTCTCAAAAGTTGGTGGTAGAGAAAAAAGATCGCTCAAAAGTCAAGGAATTTTAAAACTGTTTCTCAAAGTACACGTCAAAACGAAAAATTACCTTCTCAAATTTGACGCCCTGTGTAAGGTCATTGGAATTTAAGAATGGTTTTCAAATAACGCAAAATTTCAAAAAGTGCATGCTCAAATGTAATGTTTGAGGAAAAAAGTTCAGGGGTTTGTGGTTTGGAATCAAGTCCCATTCCCTTTTTTCGCGTTAAGATGCAGTACTGTCTGAATAGTCACACAATGAAGTCCCCCCCCCCCCCTCCTTGATGTCATTTTCCCCGTTGAAAACGTAGTTTTGTCCGAATAGTCTCACTAATAAGCTCCCGTAGACCCCCTTTTTTGGCATTAAAGCGCAGTTCTGTTGTGTCATTCCCCGTTAGACGCCAGTTTTTTCCTCTCGAATGAAAAACAGTTGAGCAAAAAACTGCCTCAAATGACAGTGTTTCAGAAAAATTGTTTCTCAAATGATGAGTTTTAGAAAAAACGTCTTCTCAAATCATTTACGTTTTCAAAATATCTTCACTTAAATTTTGCTCCCTGTGCAAAGTCAATGGGATTTGAAAGTAAAATTTCGTTCCTAAATCGTACACGTTTTCAAAAGACGTCTTCTCAAATTACACCGTTGAAAAAATATCGTCGCTCAAATCTTACCTATTTCCACAAACATGTTCTCAAACATGACAAGTTTCCTGTTTTCAATTGTCAAGTACAATGTTTTCTCGAATGACGTGACTCGGTAAATTGTGTCAATAATATCCCGATATTATCGATAATCGTGACATGGCAATTTATCTATATTATTTTTACAGTTTATTCAAATTCTTTGACAAATCTAACCTTCTAATCAACAGATTATCAGGGTTTATTGTTTTGAAATGGGCGACAATGAGTACCATGATACCCCCACCATTGACCTGACACGCCCAGTCAGAAAAAGCTATACCCTTTGCTAAAAGGACTCTGCGGAACAATTGAGAATATCTTGTGACGCAATCCGATGACCAAGAAGAAAAAATCTCAGGGGTCACTATACTATACAGACGAGCCTCGATCAATCAGACGCCAGCATTGTCAATGAACTATACACTTCGTAAACATAGTAAAAGGACTCTGCGGAACAAGGTATTGGTCCATTACATGCGTTATAGAATTATGTCATTTTTCAACCAATCAGATTGGTCAATTAATAGTGGTGTGATGACCATATATGGCAATAGTATTGAATGGAAAAGTTATGAGCTTGTGACGATGATAAAGAAGTCATCGTTCCCGTCACTACTTTCACCGCATGCAGAGAGACGGTCCCAGTAAAGTTCTCACCAGAGGCATCACCCTGGAATATCGACTGATCTATACAAAACGCGTCATTCAGCCCGATCTTCTTTCATTTACTTCTGGCGTGTTCGGAGCATCTTGGAAAAAGGCAGTTGTACTCCCTCTTCTTAAAAAGCAAGGTCTGGATCTTATCCCCGCTAATTATCGACCCATATCCAATCTCACATATGTGTCAAAGGTAGTGGAAAAATGCGCACTTCTACAGTTCAATGATCATCTCTCAAATGGTGACCTTCTACCGTCATATCAAAATGCTTACCGCAGCAATTATAGTACAGAGACGGCACTTATGAAAATACATTGTGACATATTGGCAGCCATGGAAAATCAAAAAGTTACAGCACTTGTTGGTCTCGATATGTCCGCGGCATTTGACACCGTTGACCACGCCATTCTCTTGAAGACTTTAAGCAACATGTATGGAGTACAGGATGACGCACTGGCGTGGTTTCAAAGCTATCTGTCCAACAGATCATTTTATGTTTCTGTTCAGGATGCTTCTTCTGATTACAAGAACACAAACTTCTCTGTACCCCAAGGCTCAATACTTGGGCCAGTGTTGTATTCCACTTATGCCAGCCCGTTAGGTGGTGTAATTTATGCCTTTGACATCAATGTCATGGGATATGCTGACGACCATGCTCTCTATAAAGCATTTACACCCAAAAGAGAACTTGAAAGAGATGCCATTTTAAACCTGGAAAATTGCCTATCTGAAGTTCACTCTTGGATGAATTCAAACAAATTAAAACTCAACCCTCGTAAAACAGAGTTTATCTTGTTTGGTAGCAAACACCAACTACAAAAGTGCAACTCCCATTCCATGGTGGTGAGTGGTATCGAAGTAAACAAATCTACCTCAATCAAATATCTTGGAGTTTACTGGGATGAATCACTGTCATTTCACCAACAGATTAAGGCTAAATGTAAAACTGCACTCTTCAATCTCAGTAGGATCAGGAGCATAAGGAAGTACTTGACAATTGATATTTGCCAAACACTTGCCTCATCTCTGGTTTTACCTCACCTCGACTATTCAAACACCTTGTACTATGATCTTCCTGATTGTGATATAAAACAGTTGCAACGGGTCCAAAACATGACTGCCAAGATGGTTCTAGGTAGAGGAAAGTTTGATAGTGCTACTGACTCTCTTCGCTCCCTTCACTGGTTACCAATAAAATCCCGAATAACATATAGAATTGCAACATATGTCTACAAATGTCTTCATGATCTGGCTCCTTCATATCTTAAAGAACTCATCATTATACGTACAGGTCGAACAGGTTTACGCTCCTCTTCTAACACCATGGGCATTCTCCTCGACATTCCTCTCACAAAACGCAGAACATTTAAAGACAGGTCGTTTGCTGTAGCTGCCCCTGTCACATGGAATAGTTTGCCATCTTCTCTTCGTTGCATCAATAACTACGATAATTTCAAACGGGAACTAAAAACTGTCTTGTTTACCCAGGCTTTTTTATAATTGTTTGTATTTATCTTTATCCTAAGAACTTTATTAACTTTATGAACAGTTTTATTTATTTTCTGTACAGCGCCGCTGAATGTGCATTGTATAGATATTGAGCACTATATAAATATATAAACATAAACATAAACATCTCACAACCCTTCCGTACGGGAGGTATTAAACTCTTCATCCTACGAAGGGTTTAATACCTTTTAGGTATTAAACCCTTCATCCCACAAGTCCCCTTACATAAAACGGACAGGCTCGTCTACGACAATCTGGTGATTTAATTAGACCACACTGCTGAATGCCAACATTCGTAACTCAAGATCCGATGGAACCCTAATGAGGGCGGAAGGAGGGAAAAGAGCTACCATGGCTTGCCTCCTACGGTATCCTGCGTTGGTTGGGGGAAGGTACGTTAAGCCTACAATCACCTGACACATCCAGCAGTCGGGAAAAGCTATACACCTCGTTAAAAGGACTTTATGGAACAGTCAAGACTATCCTGTGAAGGCAATCCAATGCCCCAGATGAACAAATCTCAGAGGCCACTATACAGGTTCCGACCAATAAGAAGCTCCGTCGTCGAAAATATCCTGTGACCGCAATCCGATGACCCAAAGTAAAAAATCTCAGAGGTCACAATACAGACCCCAACCAATCAGAAGCTGAGTCCGTAGTCGAGAATATCCTTGTGACGGCGATCCGATGACCCAGAGGAAAAAATCTCAGAGACGACTATACAGATCCGGACCAATCAGAAGCCAGTGTTAAGTATATGCAAATGAGCTATCACGTGATACCAATGCTGGCTTCTGATTGGTCCGGTCTGTATAGCCGCCTCTTATTACCACCATGTGTGTGACAATAAGAACCAGTGTGACAATATGAAGCACCTAGTATGTGGCAATAAGAAGCAGTGCGATAATAAGAAGCTGTGCGTCAATTGGAAGACGCACTGTCTCCCGATTAGGAGATTCTTGACGGAATATCCCGCAATGCATCTATCCAAATTTAAATTTAATATATATACGCACATTAGAATGACATCAATTTTACAGCAATGGAAACCTAAAGAGAGAATGACACAAACAAAATGAAAATTGAGCTTATAGCCGTTTTGTATAGTCCATTAATATCAAAAACATAATATTCCATTAATAGTCCCGAAAATAAACCATTTGAATGATCAAAATCGAAACTAAACAAGCAATCGACGCACCCGACAATGCATTGGAATTGAAAACAGCTAAGCGACGTGTGACGTCACTCCCAGACCGATTATTTAGCGAATATAGAAATACAGTGCAAATTCCATAAGCACAGTTTCTTCTTTGCGTCGCGATTCCTCCTCTTCAGAGGATATATCAAGTCCTTTCTGATATGAATTGATGTTTTTAATATAGATGACAATGCTTGCATTAAATACAAGTTGAGTCAAAACTTTGAAAGCCCGTTTAAATTCGCGACTTCAAAATTTCATTTTGGAACAAATCAATGTACTAAGTCAATAGGAAATTTTAACATTAGGTTTCGTATTAGAATTAACTATGTTAGGCTGCTTCCGAGCAGGGAAAATTTGGAAGGTAATTTGATTTCAACCTATAATTTCTTTTGTAAGAACTTATACATCGTGATGATATGATATTATCATAGGCTACGAAATGTGAAATGAAGAAAAATATTCAATGCCGGCATGTTCAACCTCACTTACTTGTTTCAGCGTTAGGCCAAACGTTAGACATAGGCTTTGCAACACTTAAACCAGATCATTACTGCATTTTGAAAAACGATGATATATTTTCATGAAACTTGAAGATATGACTTATTTGAATGAATTTTCAAGAAAATAATAACAGCTTGGTAAGAAATGTATTGCTGAAAAGTCTTTCTATGTCTAGTTTAAATACGTCAAATTTCAAGAAACACACACGATAACACTAGGCCTATGTTGTTTGCGTGATGTAAAATTATCGCAAGAAATTTCGTTCTGGAGTGACGTCATAACAAATTTACCAATTTTTACGACAGCAAGAACATGAGCTGATTAGATCGAAGACTTATTTGCATTTTTCTCCAGTTTCTGCCATTACAACCAACACAAATTTTGGAATAATTCTCTATCAGTCACATGAAAACCCATGTCATGTCCTCTTTAATAACTAAACAAAATTCAAATTTTTCTTCAACAAATTAAACAATGGCATATGATCTTTTAGATTCTGTCGTGAAATTTCCAAGAAATTTTTGGAGATATTTAATTATATGTTACCGTTAGGCATTCGCGCTATAACAATTATTTTATTTTGGTTGAAATTTGGTTTGATTTAGTCAAAACAAATTTCTCACTTACGTTATCATAAATAATGTTAGAATCAGATCATAATTTTGTATCATTAATTTATTTTAATGAAACGAAGTTTTTTTTTTTCTTTAAAATGATAAACACATAATGCGACTACACCAAAGACTATGACGAAGCTTTGTTGGTGAATATACCTGAACAGGAGAACTCAGAGGTCTCCTGTTGGGGGGTAGAGACTGGACTGACAAGGGTTTATAAGAACCCTTCTCAGACCTCATCCTGAGAGAAAACTAGTTAGCTTTCAGTCCGACAATTAACCCTTGTCGGACCATGCCCAAAAAGGGACATGCAAAGGACCGACAAGCGTTATCGGCTGTATATGATAACTTTGTGCCTCTTTGGGTAAAAACTGTAGAATGGCTTATGTTTTAAGTTATTTCTATTAATCATAATGTCGCCTCTTTTTATCTGTAACTATTCTAGTTTTATTTTCCATTCCCAATCTTTTCTTAATCTACACTTACCATAGCTCCCAAATAATAAGTTATAAAAGTGTCAATCAAAAGATATCATTTAGCTTTGCATAGAATATTTGTAAACCAGCATGTCAAAGTTTCATCACATTTACACTTTTAGCGTAAATTTGAAAATTAGACCCAACAGTTGCTTTGAAGAGAAAATAATATTTGTTCTTTTTATTCTTTTTATCTTAGGATTCAATGAGGTGAAACACTATAGAAAATCTGAGAACAGAAGTAAACAGAACTTTGACTTGGATGCTTGTTGCACACAATCAACACAACATCAAAAGTAGTTAATGGATTTCTTTTCTGAAATAATAACTGGTGTTCAATATATACATTAGATATTGTTGGTATTTCAAGTTCTCTCTTTTGATTCTCCAAGCTAGTCAATTTTCCACAGGATCACTTACACCAGGGCGCTGTCTAAATACAGATCTCAGGTCTCTGATTAAATGTTCATTGCATGCACCACTGTACATTTATCTCTGGCATGCCCCAATGTGCTTATTGACTAAAGACTTCCGTAGCGGACAACAAACCAATGATTTGCAGCAATCAACGTAGCACATTCTCATGAGAGTTTTCTTTTTTATCGCAACTACCAGACTTACGCACTTCCATATGTTTTGGTAGTTATTGTACAAAGTCAGAAGGAAGATTCCCAACGTGGATGGCAAGTGTGCATTGCGATGAATTCACAAAGAAAAATGAACTTCAAGACGGTACTGATACTAATTTACAGCCTTTTCAGATATCAAGGATCAACCTGTCCGTCAAATTGTGTTTGCTACATATCAATAGTAAATTGTTTTAGCCTGACGGAATTTACTTTTCTGAACTTCACAAACGAAAGGCTTAATATATATGGGGAACTTCCTCAAAGTGTGCAGGGAGGAAACTTTTCTTGGCTTAAAGATCTCATGAATATTCAAAAATTAACATTTTCTAAAAATGGAATTTTTAAGGTCTGGGACCACTACAACTTTACACTTAACGATCTCACGCTTTTCTCGTTGTACGAAAATTCTATCAGATCATTTCCATCTGCTCTGCTAACAACCATGCCTAACATTAAATCCCTAACTCTAATCAACAATCTTATTGATACCATTCCTTCAAATGCTTTCTCAAGCAATAAACAATTGGAGACAATTTCGTTGGATCGGAATCTTATAACTGCAATTGCACCTGATGCCCTTTTCAACCTTCACAATCTATCATCTTTTTCAATAACACAAAACCAACTGAATTCTTTGCCACCAAATATGCTCAGTCAAAATAAGAGACTACTTCGCCTTTTCGTGGCTTTCAATAATATAACAATGCTTCATCCTTTGTCCATTTTAAGTGACAATCTTGAATTTCTCCAACTTACATTTCCGAAGCTTTTGCAACAGTTGTTTGAAATATGTGAAGCAGCTCCAGTGGTTAGACATTAGCATGTGCAAGCTTAGGAAATTACCACATGATCTCTTTGGAAATAACACAATGCATAATATGAGGTTTCTAGATCTCAAACAAAACCTGTTTGACCAAATTCCTACAGCACTACTGAGCGTAATGCCAAACCTCAAAGTTTTGATACTTTTAAGAAACAGGATAAAATCCATTCCACCAAAAGCTTTCATTAATAATCCTAAACTAAAAAGCATAATTATGTCATACAATTTGATCATTTCTATAGCTCCAGAAGCATTTCAATATTTGATGCTCGACTGCAACATTTTCCTACTTTACAACAAATTAACCTCACTGCCAGCAAATTTGATAATTTCATTGAATGGAAATTCCTTGCATCTCGTTCTAAGCAATAATCCTTGGGCGTGTACTTGTTCTTTTATCTCAATATTAGAGAGAGCTCAAGCATATATTGATATACCTCCAACAACAAAATGCCAACAGCCCCCCAAACTCACGAATGTCATTTTTGAGCAGGTAATTATCAATCAAAAATATATATGCTATGACACAACTATATCTTCTGTAACAATCACACAAGCACGACAAGAGACACATGGGTCGAGGCAATTTGAAAAATCCTTTGAAACAAAATATGTAGTGATATTGATAGCTATAATAGCTATAATATGTGTAATAGCCATTTTAATTTACCTAACAAAAAATAAGGAAGGGTAATTTGTTTGTTTTAATGAAGTGATAAATGTTGTGTATATATCAATTATTGGAACTTTGAGCAGTATTTACTCAATTTTGTTAATCGTCTTTTTGTTAATCGTCTTGTTGTTAATCGTCTTTTTGTTAATTGTCTTTTTGTTAATCGTCTTTTTGTTAATCGTCTTTTTGTTAATCGTCTTTTTGTTAATCGTCTTCTTGTTAATCGTCTATTCTTAATCGGCTTTTCATTCTTCAAAAGCGTGCAGCAAAGTTTATCATTAATCGTGACCACACATTAACCTTTTCTGTAGAACAATTCGCATCCTCAGTATTTTTGACATTTATAATTATCAGTTTGGAATTTTCATGTACAAATATAACCAGTACAATATTCCCCCAACTTGTTTTGTTTTGATAAATGACATGCATATGCACAATACACGAAGTAGAGGAAACTAAACATTACAAAGTCTTTAGTATATCAAAGAACTGTCAGATTCAATGGTCCAAGATTTTGGAATAATCTGGATGAAAGCATTTGATCCTAGCAAAGTTCCAATTCCTTTGAAATAGCCCTTAAAGATTATCTGTTGAAAAACAAAAGAAACTTGAATCTTAAACGTTTCTATAGTGCTGTATAGGAAAGGGCGGGCAAAGAGGGAGGAACAATTTATAGGGAAGGGTGGCCATAGAGATGAGGCGGGTATGTATGTACATTATAACTCAATCGTTTCCTTTTTCCATTTTCTGTATTATCATTAATATTATTATTTCTATTTCTATTATTATTATTATTATTATTATTATTATTATTATTATTATTATTATTATTATTATTATTATTATTATTATTATTATTATTATTATTATTATTATTATTATTATTATTATTATTATTATTATTATTATTATTATTATTATTATTATTATTATTATTATTATTATCATCATCATCATCATCATCATCATCATCATCATCATCATCATCATCATCATCATCATCATCATCATCATCATCATCATCATCATCATCATCATCATCATCATCATTATTATTATTATTATTATTATTATTATTATTATTATTATTATTATTATTATTATTATTATTATCATTATTATTATTATTATTATTATTATTATTATTATTATTATTATTATTATTATTATCATTATTATTACTATTATTATTATTATTATTATTATTATTATTATTATTATTATTATTATTATTATTATTATTATTATTATTATTATTATTATTATTATTATTATTATTATTATTATTATTATTATTATTATTATTATTATTATTATTATTATTATTATTATTATTATTATTATTATTATTATTATTATTATTATTATTATTATTATTATTATTATTATTATTATTATTATTATTATTATTATTATTATTATTATTATTATTATTATTATCATAATTATTTTTATTATTATTATTATTATTATTATTGTTATAATTATTATCATTATTGTTATTATTATCTTTATTATTATCGTTAACATTATCATTATCATTTTCATTATCATTCTTATTCTTCTTCTTATTCTTATTGTTGTTGTTGTTGTTGTTATTAGTATTATTATTATTACTATTATTACTACTACTAATACTACCATTATTATCTCATCCCCCACATATACATATATGTGGGAATGAGATAGTGTAGTCACTTTGATGTATAGGCAAATAACTGACTGTACCTCCTACAATACATGGCCACCCCCTTGATATTAGGGGGGGTGGTGCAGCCCACCGTGATGACCCCATATTAAAGGTTAGGGGTCATATGGTTTGGGAACGGGACAAAATTCGGTAGTTTTTGGGTCTGTTTGTGTGTGTGTGTGTCAAATACAAAGGAAAATACAAAGGGTCCTCAGAATGTAGGAAAGGTAAACCTGTAGGTGTGTGTGTGTGTATGTGTGCGTATGCAACAGTTAATTTTGTCTCGCTTATATTTCAAAGAAATGTAATACACACTTTTAAAAAATGGTGGAAGGGTACTCCTGGCCCTGAAATTTTGGCTCCAAGGTTTTGGGGTACAAAGGTCAAAGTTCAAAGGTCACAGGTCAAATGGAACAAGTTTTTGGTGATGGTTGTATGTTTTAAAGGAATTACTTGGTATCTTTACAAATTGCATAGGTGAGTAGAATT